>JAGFBZ010001991.1:0-125000 GCA_018398805.1 Hirundichthys speculiger | reverse complement strand
TGGATGGATGGATGATGGATGGATGGATGGATGGATGGATGGACAGATGGATGAATGATGGATGGATGGATGGATGATGGATGGATGGATGGATGAAGCTTTGGTCAGTTGAAGATGTTTTCCAGTCAGATCCATGCACAGAAGACGTCTGAACAGTGACTTTTCTCCTCCACGATGGCAGCTGGTCCAGGTTCTTCAGCAGGGAAGCAGGCCCAGACCATGATGCTCCCTCCACCGTGCTCTACTGATGAGATTACAGTGAGATGTTGGTCAGATGTTTTTCTCCAGTTCAACACGCGTTTGGTCAGTTTCTGTGGATAGCAGCAGCTTCCTCCATGGACGCCCAACAGCTAACATCTATTTAGATCTTTATTTAAATCACATGTGTCAAACACAAGGCCCGCGGGCCAACTGTGGCCCGCCACGTCATTTTATGTGGCCCTCGAGAGCTTGTGCATTATTGGCTTAAATTTTAACCCAATATTTTAAGACTTAAAATAAGCTTACATCGCTTTAAAGCGCACATTGACAATAAACTGCATCTCCCATAATGCATTTCGTCATTACCCACAAGGATAACAGTATATCACCATGAGCAAGACATCAAGACGATTTTCAGAACTGATGGACTTGAGAAAAACCTTTACAAACTAATCCCAACATGTCTTTTTTGTTATGAGGCGGTGTCAGTCATGAAAGAGTTTAATCTACGTCGGGATTTTGACATCAAACACGGAGCTAAGTATGCTAAATTTGCTAAATTAGCCCACAAGAAAAACCAAGAATTGCTCCCGCTTCTGAAACCAAGGTAATGGATACTCTCAGTCACCTGTGCGAAAGCAGGTTTACAATCACAAACCCCGAGTTTAATATAATAATGATTTAAATATTTGAAACTCGAATACATAATAAATACAGAAACAGTAATTTACAATATAGCTGTAGTTTAATTTATTTGGGTTAACGTTCCATTTTGTTACATTCATGCTGTCAGTCTGGCCCTTGGAGGGCCACCATGATGCTGATGTATGTCTTCAGAGGTTCAAACCAGCAGACGCCTCTCCTTCAAATCAAGCCACACCTCCAGGCTCATTTCAGGAGCTGGACTCCAGGTGGGTCTCCGCCAACGTGGTTCTGGGTGGTTTCCGGTTCCTCAGACGACCACCCAACCAGAAGGGAGAAGGAGGTGGCTGTGACTGGACCAGGAAAACCAGTTCATCCCCAGTGGGAGTTCTGCCGCTGCCCTCTATCAGTCCTGACCCCCACCTGTTCTGGCCGCCCACTTTTCCCAGCGACGGAGGCCCAGTTTGTCCCAGTTTGTCCCAGTTAATCATTGCTGGTTGCTCCCCGTCTCCCTGCACCTCCTCCTCCTCATTGAGATCAGTCCTTCAACCGTTCCTCAGACATGTCCCGCTGGATTCCCTGCTTATTTCTGGTCCCCCTGTTTTGGGGTCCGGTCCGCTGCGGCCCCCAGGTGAGGCCCCACGCCGACGTGACGGACCAGCAGCTGTTCTGGGGCGCGGACCAGTACGACTTCTCCATGGTGCTTCCCGCTGCTGGAACAGAGTGTTTCTGGCACTTCTGCCACCGCGGAGAGAGATTTTACCTCAGCTTCATGGTGAGAGGGGGGGTTGAGGGGGGGTTGGGATCTGAAATGAGTTCCTGATACAACTGCTTTGTCCCAGTCCAGCAGGTTTTCCTGTGAAGCCTCCTGTTAGACGTTTTAAGGTTGATACATTTAATCACGTCCTGTACCGACTGAACTACGCCTGAACGTCAGTTTGAACTTCCTCCATATCTGTTCTCTGGCGGACAGCAGAACGCTGACACCGTTTAACTTTCAGTGTTTCCCTAAAAAGAGCTGGAACACTTCCTCTTATCGACTCTCACCCGAAACGTGTAATCACCCCCCGTCCTGATTTTTTCTGTCATAAAGACATGCTGATTGTGAGGGGTCCCTTAACACACTAGGCAGTGACAGTTAGTTGGGACCCTATTAGGGGGGTTCCAAATATGTCACTGCAGTGTCTATGGAGGTTTCAGGTTGCGTCATTGATATGGATCGATATTAGCCGCGTCTCGGGGGTCCCTTAACATACTAGGCAGTGACAGCTAGTTGGGACCCTATTAGGGGGGTTCCAAATATCTCGTTGCAGTGTCTATGGAGGTTTCAGGTTGCGTCATTGATATGGATCGATATTAGCCCTGTCTCGGGGGTCCCTTAACACACTAGGCAGTGACAGCTAGTTGGGACCCTATTAGGGGGATTCCAAATATCTCGCTGCTGTGTCTATGGAGCTTTCAGGTTGCGTCATTGATATGGATCGATATTAGCCAGCCGCTCTCGGGGGTCCCTTAACATACTAGGCAGTGACAGCTAGTTGGGACCCTATTAGGGGGGTTCCAAATATCTCGCTGCTGTGTCTATGGAGCTTTCAGGTTGCGTCATTGATATGGATCGATATTAGCTGTGTCTCCGGGGTCCCTTAACATACTAGGCAGTGACAGCTAGTTGGGACCCTATTAGGGGGGGTTCCAAATATGTCACTGCAGTGTCTATGGAGGTTTCAGGTTGTGTCATTGATATGGATCGATATTAGCCCTGTCTCGGGGGTCCCTTAACACACTAGGCAGTGACAGCTAGTTGGGACCCTATTAGGGGGATTCCAAATATCTCGCTGCTGTGTCTATGGAGCTTTCAGGTTGCGTCATTGATATGGATCGATATTAGCCGCGTCTCGGGGGTCCCTTAACATACTAGGCAGTGACAGCTAGTTGGGACCCTATTAGGGGGGTTCCAAATATCTCGCTGCTGTGTCTATGGAGCTTTCAGGTTGCGTCATTGATATGGATCGATATTAGCTGTGTCTCCGGGGTCCCTTAACATACTAGGCAGTGACAGCTAGTTGGGACCCTATTAGGGGGGGTTCCAAATATGTCACTGCAGTGTCTATGGAGGTTTCAGGTTGTGTCATTGATATGGATCGATATTAGCCCTGTCTCGGGGGTCCCTTAACGCACTAGGCAGTGACAGCTAGTTGGGACCCTATTAGGGGGGTTCCAAATGTCTCGCTGCAGTGTCTATTGAGGTTTTAGGTTGTGTCATTGATATGGATCGATATTAGCCGTGTCTCTGGGGTCCCTTAACACACTAGGCAGTGACAGCTAGTTGGGACCCTATTAGGGGGGTTCCAAATATCTCGCTGCTGTGTCTATGGAGCTTTCAGGTTGCGTCATTGATATGGATCGATATTAGCCGTGTCTCGGGGGTCCCTCAACACACTAGGCAGTGACAGCTAGTTGGGACCCTATTAGGGGGGGTTCCAAATATGTCACTGCAGTGTCTATGGAGGTTTCAGGTTGTGTCATTGATATGGATCGATATTAGCCGTGTCTCGGGGGTCCCTCAACACACTAGGCAGTGACAGCTAGTTGGGACCCTATTAGGGGGGGTTCCAAATATCTCGCTGCTGTGTCTATGGAGGTTTCAGGTTGTGTCATTGATATGGATCGATATTAGCCGTGTCTCGGGGGTCCCTCAACACACTAGGCAGTGACAGCTAGTTGGGACCCTATTAGGGGGGGTTCCAAATATGTCACTGCAGTGTCTATGGAGGTTTCAGGTTGTGTCATTGATATGGATCGATATTAGCCGTGTCTCGGGGGTCCCTCAACACACTAGGCAGTGACAGCTAGTTGGGACCCTATTAGGGGGGGTTCCAAATATCTCGCTGCTGTGTCTATGGAGGTTTCAGGTTGTGTCATTGATATGGATCGATATTAGCCGTGTCTCTCGGGGGTCCCTTAACGCACTAGGCAGTGACAGCTAGTTGGGACCCTATTAGGGGGTTCCAAATGTCTCGCTGCAGTGTCTATTGAGGTTTTAGGTTGTGTCATTGATATGGATCGATATTAGCCATGTCTCTGGGTCCCTTAACACACTAGGCAGTGACAGCTAGTTGGGACCCTATTAGGGGGGGTTCCAAATATCTCGCTGCAGTGTCTATGGAGGTTTCAGGTTGTGTCATTGATATGGATCGATATTAGCCGTGTCTCGGGGGTCCCTTAAGACACTAGGCAGTGACAGCTAGTTGGGACCCTATTAGGGGGGTTCCAAATATCTCGCTGCAGTGTCTATGGAGGTTTCAGGTTGTGTCATTGATATGGATCGATATTAGCCATGTCTCGGGGGTCCCTTAACACACTAGGCAGTGACAGCTAGTTGGGACCCTATTAGGGGGGTTCCAAATATCTCGCTGCAGTGTCTATGGAGGTTTCAGGTTGTGTCATTGATATGGATCGATATTAGCCGTGTCTCGGGGGTCCCTTAACACACTAGGCAGTGACAGCTAGTTAGGACCCTATTAGGGGGGTTCCAAATATCTCGCTGCAGTGTCTATGGAGGTTTCAGGTTGTGTCATTGATATGGATCGATATTAGCCATGTCTCGGGGGTCCCTTAACACACTAGGCAGTGACAGCTAGTTGGGACCCTATTAGGGGGGTTCCAAATATCTCGCTGCTGTGTCTATGGAGCTTTCAGGTTGCGTCATTGATATGGATCGATATTAGCTGTGTCTCGGGGGTCCCTTAACACACTAGGCAGTGACAGCTAGTTGGGACCCTATTAGGGGGGTTCCAAATATCTCGCTGCTGTGTCTATGGAGGTTTCAGGTTGTGTCATTGATATGGATCGATATTAGCCGTGTCTCGGGGGTCCCTTAACGCACTAGGCAGTGACAGCTAGTTGGGACCCTATTAGGGGGGTTCCAAATGTCTCGCTGCAGTGTCTATTGAGGTTTTAGGTTGTGTCATTGATATGGATCGATATTAGCCGTGTCTCTGGGGTCCCTTAACACACTAGGCAGTGACAGCTAGTTGGGACCCTATTAGGGGGGGTTCCAAATATCTCGCTGCTGTGTCTATGGAGGTTTCAGGTTGTGTCATTGATATGAATCGATATTAGCCGTGTCTCGGGGGTCCCTTAAGACACTAGGCAGTGACAGCTAGTTGGGACCCTATTAGGGGGGTTCCAAATATCTCGCTGCAGTGTCTATGGAGGTTTCAGGTTGTGTCATTGATATGGATCGATATTAGCCATGTCTCGGGGGTCCCTTAACACACTAGGCAGTGACAGCTAGTTGGGACCCTATTAGGGGGGTTCCAAATATCTCGCTGCTGTGTCTATGGAGCTTTCAGGTTGCGTCATTGATATGGATCGATATTAGCTGTGTCTCGGGGGTCCCTTAACACACTAGGCAGTGACAGCTAGTTGGGACCCTATTAGGGGGGTTCCAAATATCTCGCTGCTGTGTCTATGGAGGTTTCAGGTTGTGTCATTGATATGGATCGATATTAGCCGTGTCTCGGGGGTCCCTTAACGCACTAGGCACTGACAGCTAGTTGGGACCCTATTAGGGGGGTTCCAAATGTCTCGCTGCAGTGTCTATTAAGGTTTCAGGTTGTGTCATTGATATGGATCGATATTAGCCGTGTCTCTGGGGTCCCTTAACACAGTGGTTCCCAAACTGGGGGTCGGGACCCCCCGGGGGGTCGCGGGACGCCGTGGGGTGGGTCGCGAAATGATTTCCATAAATCTTTTTTTTTTTTTTTATAATAAATCTAATAAATTTTAAAAATAAAATAAAATACAGAAAAATTCAGCCATAGTTGTAAAAATTATGAAACATGGTAGTTAAAATTAAAATAAAACTACAGATTTTCTTCCTGAGGTGATTAAGACAGATTAACATAGCATCATTTGCAGGTGTCAGGTTACGGCTCCACAGTAAACATCACAAAGCGGATGCCATTAACCATTAACCATTAAAGTAATGTTAAAGTTAAGTTTGCACATGACAGTAATACTGTGCACTCATGTTACATAGATATTATTTTGACTGAGGTATTCTGCTTTTATCAAACAGTAAATTTCTATATGTAAATCATAACAGGCTGCTCTGTTCTTTTGTGTTGTCGTTAAGCCCGTTTTTGTGCGTATGGCCTGTGCGCACATTTTATTTTTTCAGTCACATCCGGGGATAGTGGGGTCGCCAGTCTCTGGCACTGTTATTTTGGGGGTCGCGGGTTGAAAAGTTTGGGAACCCCTGCCTTAACACACTAGGCAGTGACAGCTAGTTGGGACCCTATTAGGGGGGTTCCAAATATCTCGCTGCTGTGTCTATGGAGCTTTCAGGTTGCGTCATTGATATGGATCGATATTAGCCGTGTCTCGGGGGTCCCTTAACACACTAAGCAGTGACAGCTAGTTGGGACCCTATTGGGGGGTTCCAAATATGTCGCTGCAGTGTCTATGGAGGTTTCAGGTTGTGTCATTGATATAGATCGATATTAGCCGTGTCTCGGGGGTCCCTTAACTCACTAGGCAGTGACAGCTAGTTGGGACCCTATTAGGGGGGTTCCAAATATGTCGCTGCAGTGTCTATGGAGGTTTCAGGTTGTGTCATTGATATGGATCGATATTAGCCGTGTCTCGGGGGTACCTTAACACACTAGGCAGTGACAGCTAGTTGGGACCCTATTAGGGGGGTTCCAAATATCTCGCTGCAGTGTCTATGGAGGTTTCAGGTTGTGTCATTGATATGGATCGATATTAGCCGTGTCTCGGGGGTCCCTTAACGCACTAGGCAGTGACAGCTAGTTGGGACCCTATTAGGGGGGTTCCAAATATCTCGCTGCTGTGTCTATGGAGCTTTCAGGTTGCGTCATTGATATGGATCGATATTAGCCGTGTCTCGGGGGTCCCTCAACACACTAGGCAGTGACAGCTAGTTGGGACCCTATTAGGGGGGGTTCCAAATATGTCACTGCAGTGTCTATGGAGGTTTCAGGTTGTGTCATTGATATGGATCGATATTAGCCGTGTCTCGGGGGTCCCTCAACACACTAGGCAGTGACAGCTAGTTGGGACCCTATTAGGGGGGGTTCCAAATATCTCGCTGCTGTGTCTATGGAGGTTTCAGGTTGTGTCATTGATATGGATCGATATTAGCCGTGTCTCGGGGGTCCCTTAACGCACTAGGCAGTGACAGCTAGTTGGGACCCTATTAGGGGGGTTCCAAATGTCTCGCTGCAGTGTCTATTGAGGTTTTAGGTTGTGTCATTGATATGGATCGATATTAGCCGTGTCTCTGGGGTCCCTTAACACACTAGGCAGTGACAGCTAGTTGGGACCCTATTAGGGGGGGTTCCAAATATCTCGCTGCTGTGTCTATGGAGGTTTCAGGTTGTGTCATTGATATGGATCGATATTAGCCGTGTCTCGGGGGTCCCTTAAGACACTAGGCAGTGACAGCTAGTTGGGACCCTATTAGGGGGGTTCCAAATATCTCGCTGCAGTGTCTATGGAGGTTTCAGGTTGTGTCATTGATATGGATCGATATTAGCCATGTCTCGGGGGTCCCTTAACACACTAGGCAGTGACAGCTAGTTGGGACCCTATTAGGGGGGTTCCAAATATCTCGCTGCAGTGTCTATGGAGGTTTCAGGTTGTGTCATTGATATGGATCGATATTAGCCGTGTCTCGGGGGTCCCTTAACACACTAGGCAGTGACAGCTAGTTAGGACCCTATTAGGGGGGTTCCAAATATCTCGCTGCAGTGTCTATGGAGGTTTCAGGTTGTGTCATTGATATGGATCGATATTAGCCATGTCTCGGGGGTCCCTTAACACACTAGGCAGTGACAGCTAGTTGGGACCCTATTAGGGGGGTTCCAAATATCTCGCTGCTGTGTCTATGGAGCTTTCAGGTTGCGTCATTGATATGGATCGATATTAGCTGTGTCTCGGGGGTCCCTTAACACACTAGGCAGTGACAGCTAGTTGGGACCCTATTAGGGGGGTTCCAAATATCTCGCTGCTGTGTCTATGGAGGTTTCAGGTTGTGTCATTGATATGGATCGATATTAGCCGTGTCTCGGGGGTCCCTTAACGCACTAGGCAGTGACAGCTAGTTGGGACCCTATTAGGGGGGTTCCAAATGTCTCGCTGCAGTGTCTATTGAGGTTTTAGGTTGTGTCATTGATATGGATCGATATTAGCCGTGTCTCTGGGGTCCCTTAACACACTAGGCAGTGACAGCTAGTTGGGACCCTATTAGGGGGGGTTCCAAATATCTCGCTGCTGTGTCTATGGAGGTTTCAGGTTGTGTCATTGATATGAATCGATATTAGCCGTGTCTCGGGGGTCCCTTAAGACACTAGGCAGTGACAGCTAGTTGGGACCCTATTAGGGGGGTTCCAAATATCTCGCTGCAGTGTCTATGGAGGTTTCAGGTTGTGTCATTGATATGGATCGATATTAGCCATGTCTCGGGGGTCCCTTAACACACTAGGCAGTGACAGCTAGTTGGGACCCTATTAGGGGGGTTCCAAATATCTCGCTGCAGTGTCTATGGAGGTTTCAGGTTGTGTCATTGATATGGATCGATATTAGCCGTGTCTCGGGGGTCCCTTAACACACTAGGCAGTGACAGCTAGTTAGGACCCTATTAGGGGGGTTCCAAATATCTCGCTGCAGTGTCTATGGAGGTTTCAGGTTGTGTCATTGATATGGATCGATATTAGCCATGTCTCGGGGGTCCCTTAACACACTAGGCAGTGACAGCTAGTTGGGACCCTATTAGGGGGGTTCCAAATATCTCGCTGCAGTGTCTATGGAGGTTTCAGGTTGTGTCATTGATATGGATCGATATTAGCCGTGTCTCGGGGGTCCCTTAACACACTAGGCAATGACAGCTAGTTAGGACCCTATTAGGGGGGGTTCCAAATATCTCGCTGCTGTGTCTATGGAGGTTTCAGGTTGTGTCATTGATATGGATCGATATTAGCCGTGTCTCGGGGGTCCCTTAATGCACTAGGCACTGACAGCTAGTTGGGACCCTATTAGGGGGGGGTTCCAAATGTCTCGCTGCAGTGTCTATTGAGGTTTCAGGTTTGTGTCATTGATATGGATCGATATTAGCCTGTCTCTGGGGTCCCTTAACACACTAGGCAGTGACAGCTAGTTGGGACCCTATTAGGGGGGTTCCAAATATCTCGCTGCTGTGTCTATGGAGGTTTCAGGTTGTGTCATTGATATGGATCGATATTAGCCGTGTCTCGGGGGTCCCTTAACGCACTAGGCACTGACAGCTAGTTGGGACCCTATTAGGGGGGTTCCAAATGTCTCGCTGCAGTGTCTATTAAGGTTTCAGGTGTGTCATTGATATGGATCGATATTAGCCGTTCTGTCTCTGGGGTCCCTTAACACAGTGGGTTCCCAAACTGGGGGTCGGGACCCCCCGGGGGGTCGCGGGACGCCGTGGGGTGGGTCGCGAAATGATTTCCATAAATCTTTTTTTTTTTTTTTATAATAAATCTAATAAATTTTAAAAATAAAATAAAATACAGAAAAATTCAGCCATAGTTGTAAAAATTATGAAACATGGTAGTTAAAATTAAAATAAAACTACAGATTTTCTTCCTGAGGTGATTAAGACAGATTAACATAGCATCATTTGCAGGTGTCAGGTTACGGCTCCACAGTAAACATCACAAAGCGGATGCCATTAACCATTAACCATTAAAGTAATGTTAAAGTTAAGTTTGCACATGACAGTAATACTGTGCACTCATGTTACATAGATATTATTTTGACTGAGGTATTCTGCTTTTATCAAACAGTAAATTTCTATATGTAAAATCATAACAGGCTGCTCTGTTCTTTTGTGTTGTCGTTAAGCCCGTGTTTGTGCGTATGGCCTGTGCGCACATTTTATTTTTTCAGTCACATCCGGGGATAGTGGGGGTCGCCAGTCTCTGGCACTGTTATTTTGGGGGTCGCGGGTTGAAAAGTTTGGGAACCCCTGCCTTAACACACTAGGCAGTGACAGCTAGTTGGGACCCTATTAGGGGGGTTCCAAATATCTCGCTGCTGTGTCTATGGAGCTTTCAGGTTGCGTCATTGATATGGATCGATATTAGCCGTGTCTCGGGGGTCCCTTAACACACTAAGCAGTGACAGCTAGTTGGGACCCTATTGGGGGGTTCCAAATATGTCGCTGCAGTGTCTATGGAGGTTTCAGGTTGTGTCATTGATATAGATCGATATTAGCCGTGTCTCGGGGGTCCCTTAACTCACTAGGCAGTGACAGCTAGTTGGGACCCTATTAGGGGGGTTCCAAATATGTCGCTGCAGTGTCTATGGAGGTTTCAGGTTGTGTCATTGATATGGATCGATATTAGCCGTGTCTCGGGGGTACCTTAACACACTAGGCAGTGACAGCTAGTTGGGACCCTATTAGGGGGGTTCCAAATATCTCGCTGCAGTGTCTATGGAGGTTTCAGGTTGTGTCATTGATATGGATCGATATTAGCCGTGTCTCGGGGGTCCCTTAACACACTAGGCAGTGACAGCTAGTTGGGACCCTATTAGGGGGGTTCCAAATATGTCGCTGCAGTGTCTATGGAGGTTTCAGGTTGTGTCATTGATATGGATCGATATTAGCCGTGTCTCGGGGGTCCCTCAACACACTAGGCACTGACAGCTAGTTGGGACCCTATTAGGGGGGTTCCAAATATCTTGCTGCAGTGTCTATGGAGGTTTCAGGTTGTGTCATTGATATGGATCGATATTAGCCGTGTCTCTGGGGTCCCTTAACACACTAGGCAGTGACAGCTAGTTGGGACCCTATTAGGGGGGTTCCAAATATCTCGCTGCTGTGTCTATGGAGGTTTCAGGTTGTGTCATTGATATGGATCGATATTAGCCGTGTCTCGGGGGTCCCTTAACGCACTAGGCAGTGACAGCTAGTTGGGACCCTATTAGGGGGGTTCCAAATGTCTCGCTGTAGTGTCTATTAAGGTTTCAGGTTGTGTCATTGATATGGATCGATATTAGCCGTGTCTCTGGGGTCCCTTAACACACTAGGCAGTGACAGCTAGTTGGGACCCTATTAGGGGATTCCAAATATCTCGCTGCTGTGTCTATGGAGCTTTCAGGTTGCGTCATTGATATGGATCGATATTAGCCGTGTCTCGGGGGTCCCTTAACACACTAGGCACTGACAGCTAGTTGGGACCCTATTAGGGGGGTTCCAAATATCTTGCTGCAGTGTCTATGGAGGTTTCAGGTTGTGTCATTGATATGGATCTATATTAGCCGTGTCTCTGGGGTCCCTTAACACACTAGGCAGTGACAGCTAGTTGGGACCCTATTAGGGGGGTTCCAAATATCTCGCTGCTGTGTCTATGGAGGTTTCAGGTTGTGTCATTGATATGGATCGATATTAGCCGTGTCTCGGGGGTCCCTTAACGCACTAGGCACTGACAGCTAGTTGGGACCCTATTAGGGGGGTTCCAAATGTCTCGCTGTAGTGTCTATTAAGGTTTCAGGTTGTGTCATTGATATGGATCGATATTAGCCGTGTCTCTGGGGTCCCTTAACACACTAGGCAGTGACAGCTAGTTGGGACCCTATTAGGGGATTCCAAATATCTCGCTGCTGTGTCTATGGAGCTTTCAGGTTGCGTCATTGATATGGATCGATATTAGCCGTGTCTCGGGGGTCCCTTAACACACTAAGCAGTGACAGCTAGTAGGGACCCTATTGGGGGGTTCCAAATATGTCGCTGCAGTGTCTATGGAGGTTTCAGGTTGTGTCATTGATATGGATCGATATTAGCCGTGTCTCGGGGGTCCCTCAACACACTAGGCAGTGACAGCTAGTTGGGACCCTATTAGGGGGGTTCCAAATATCTCGCTGCAGTGTCTATCAAGGTTTCAGGTTGTGTCACTGATATGGATTGATATTAGCCGTGTCTCGGGGGGGGGGGGTCCCTTAACACACTAGGCAGTGACAGCTAGTTGGGACCCTATTAGGGGGGTTCCAAATATGTCGCTGCATTGTCTTTAGAGGTTTCAGGTTGTGTCATTGATATGGATTGATATTAGCCGTGTCTCGGTGGTCCCTTAACACACTAGGCAGTTACAGCTAGTTGGGACCCTATTAGGGGGGTTCCAAATATCTCGCTGCAGTGTCTATGGAGGTTTCAGGTTGCTTCATTGATATGGATCGATATTAGCCGTGTCTCAGGGGTCCCTTAACACACTAGGCAGTGACAGCTAGTGGGGAACCTATTAGGGGGTTTGCAACGTATCGTCGTTGCAGTGTCTAAAGTAGTTCAGTCATTTTGTCAATGACAAAATGACTGAACGGCTTTAGTCCCCTGAACTTCCTCCTCCTGGAGGAGGAAGTTCTGGGGAAGTTCTGCCCAGCTCGGGGCCCCAGGCAATTGCCCAGTATGCCTACCCCGTTGGGGCATCTCTGGCTGTGAGGGTGCTGACATTCAGGTCTGGCCAGTTCAGGAGAGTCAGCTCACCTCTTCAGCCATTATTCACCTGCTGAGTGTGTTTTCTGATACGACAGCTTTTCCAGAACCATTCAAACATGAAGACTCGATGGCTCAGCAGAAATATCCAGTGACTTTCCTTGATGAAACGATCCCTCCATCGATCACATGAGCTCGTCCGTTTGCAGGTCCAGTGGGTGACGGGAATCGGCCAGGACAGACACCTGTCGGTCACCGTCAACGCGCCCGGCGGCCAGCTGGTGTCCGAGGTCGACGACGCGAAGGGACAGATCAGCTTCGAGGCCAAGGAAACAGGTATCTAGTAGCTAATTAGCTAATTATCAGCGGCTCAGCAACATGATAAGGACCTGTCGGGGTGTGAAGGAACCTCTGTATGTCTGGGACTAAAGCGCTGCCCTTCACGTTTCACCCTCCAGGTTTCTATCAGATGTGCTTCAGTAACTTCCACAACCGCTTCAGCTCCATGCAGATCTTCCTGAGCTTTGGCGTCTACTACGACAACCAGCCGGACTCCTCCAAGACCAAAGAGGAGGAGGAGAAGAAGAAGAAGGAGGACGTCGGCAGAGAGCTGAACAACACCCTGAGCATCATAGAGGTGACGAAGCAAACCAAACCCGTTTACCCAACGGGCCCGGCTCTGTCACAGACTCACGGACTTCCTGTCTTTCCAGGACGCCGACCCAGAAGGTGGAGCGGAGCGTCTTCCACATGTTCCGCTACTACACCTTCGGCCGCATGCAGAAGAGCGTGGACTACTTCCTGCTGGTGTCCAACTCCCAGTACATGACCTGGTGGTCCGTGGCCATCAGCCTCCTCATCGTCACCTCTGGGTACCTGCAGCTCCTCTTCCTGAAGAGCCTCTTCGCCAGCAGGAGCTGCACTGAGGAGGAGAAGCCGCGGTGCTGATGGACTCGGCTCTGCTTGGGGACCTGGTTCAGACCGGGGTGAAGCTGAAACCAGCAGCAGACCAGCAGATGCGTCTACGGAGGCTGCTGAGGCCGGTGTTCTGGGTTGTTTGTGACTGCATTTATTAATAAAATGTTCCAGTGATCCGACTGTGGTTTTTATTTCACGTCCTTAGCAGATGTTGTGATTACAAACTCCTGTCCACGTTCCTCCAACAAGGTGTCAGTGAGGTTCTGGTTCTGCAGGTCCTCCAACTGTTCAGGTTTCAGTTAGACAGAAGACTCTGTTGGTCTGTTCGAGAGCTTGGACATTATTGACTTAAATTTCAAACCAATATTTTAAGACCTAAAATAAGCTTACACCGCTTTAAAGCGCATATTGACAATAAACTACATCTCCCATCATGCATTTCATTGTCACCCACAACAATAACGGTTGCTATGAGAAAGACGATTTTTCAGAACTGATGAACTTAAGAAAAACCTTTACAAACTAACCCCAACATGTCCAAGAAAAGTGTCTTTTGTGTTATGAGGTGGTGTCAGTCGCGAAAGAGTTTAATCTACGTCGGCATTTTGACAGCAAACACGGAGCTAAGTATGCTAAATTTAGCCTGCAAGAAAAACAAAGAATCGCTTCCGCTTCTGAAACCAAGGTAATAGATACTCTCAGTGATGTTTACCACAAACCCTGAATTTGATATAATAATGACTTAAATATTTGAAACTTGAATACATAATAAATACAGAAACCGTTATTTAACATTATAACAAGGTATAGTTTATTTATTTTGATTTACATTGCATTTTGTTACATTCATGGCAACCACAATGCTGATGTGGCCCTCAGTGGAAATGAGTCTGACACCCCTGTTATACACGGACTAGGGTCTGCTATGGCGTCCCACAGGGTTCAGTTCTGGGACCAATCCTTTTCACTTTATACATGCTGCCCTTGGGAAAAATTATCCAGAGCCATGGCATAAACTTTCATTGCTACGCTGATGATACGCAGCTGTACTTATCCATGAAACCAGAGGAAACAAAACCTTTGGGGCTAAACGGAAAATTCATGTGAGGGTGTCTTAATGACATTAAGTCCTGGATGTCCTCTAACTTTTTGCTTCTAAACTCGGATAAAACAGAGGTTATTGTCTTTGGTCCCAAACACCTGAGGAATGGATTAACTGAGTTAATGCTGGCTTCCAGCACAGCTGTGAAAAACCTTGGAGTCATTTTTGATCAGGATATGTCATTTAAGCAGCATATTAATCAGCTTTGACTTTTTTCATCTCAAAAATATTTCCAAGATCAGGAGCATCCTCTCCCAGGGTGATGCTGAAAAATTAATCCACGCGTTTGTCAGTTCTAGACTGGATTATTGTAATGCGTTGTTAGCAGAATGTCCGAAAAGATGAATAGCCTCCAACTGATCCAGAACGCAGCAGCGAGGGTGCTGACAGGAATCCGTTAGCGAGATCACATCTCTCCCGTGTTAGCCTCCCTCCATTGGCTTCCCGTGAAATTTAGAATTGAGTTTAAAATTCAGCTTCTCGCATATAAGGCCCTTAATGGCCTAGCTCCTCGTTATCTAGCAGACCTGATAGCTCGTTATGCTCCTAATAGAGCTCTCTGCTCTCAGAGTGCAGGATTACTTGTCGTTCCTAGAATATCTAAAAGTAGGTTTGGAGGACGGGCCTTCTGCTACCAGGCACCTTTTTTATGGAACCAGCTACCAGTTTGGGTTCAGGAGGCTGACACCACCTCCATCTTTAAAACTAAATTGAAAACATTTCTGTTCAGTAAAGCCTACAGTTAGTCTAATCTATAGTGTGTAGATGCTAATAGTTATAGCTACAGTTAGTCTAAACTATAGTGTGTAGGGGCTAATAGTTATAGCTACAGTTAGTCTAAACTATAGTGTGTAGGGGCTAATAGTTATAGCTATAGTTAGTCTAAACTATAGTGTGTAGGGGCTAACAGTTAAAGCTACAGTTAGTCTAAACTATAGTGTGTAGGGGCTAATAGTTATAGCTACAGTTAATCTAAACTATAGTGTGTAGGGGCTAATAGTTATAGCTACAGTTAGTCTAAACTATAGTGTGTAGGGGCTAATAGTTAAAGCTACAGTTAGTCTAAACTATAGTGTGTAGGGGCTAATAGTTAAAGCTACAGTTAGTCTAAACTATAGTGTGTAGGAGCTAATAGTTATAGCCATAGCTGTAGTAGCTAAGACTAGAGTAGCTCGTCTTAATCACAGCTTCATCATAGCTATGCTGCTATAGGCCTACGCTGCAGGGGGACACCAACATGATCTGCTGAGTGGTGTCTCCCTTTCCTCCTCCCTTCCTCCTTCTCCAGCTCATTCCATTTACTCAAAAAAAGAAACAAAAATGCAGGCGACATCAAGTATATTTAGGCAAAAGCATTTTTAATTATTTGGTTATTTGGGTGTGAATTAAATAAGGCACATCCAACGTTTCTGTCATGTTCAAACCTGAAAATTAAATCAGTGGAACAAAACTATTAAGACTGAAATAAACAGCAGAGTCTGACATCTTTAGAGTTTTTAAAACCCAACGGTGAACTGGGACCAGACTGGTGGCTGGACTGGGACCAGACTGTTGGCTGAACTGGGACCAGACTGGTGCTGAACTGGGACCAGACTGGTGGCTGAACCGGGACCAGACAGGTGGCTGAACTGGGACCAGACTGGTGGCTGAACCGGGACCAGACAGGCGGCTGAACCGGGACCAGACAGGCGGCTGGACCGGGACCAGACAGGCGGCTGGACCGGGACCAGACAGGTGGCTGGACCGGGACCGGACTGGTGGCTGAACTGGGACCAGACAGGTGGCTGAACTGGGACCAGACAGGTGGCTGGACCGGGACCAGACAGGCGGCTGGACCGGGACCAGACAGGCGGCTGGACCGGGACCAGACAGGCGGCTGGACCGGGACCAGACTGGTGGCTGGACCGGGACCAGACAGGCGGCTGAACCGGGACCAGACTGGTGGCTGGACCGGGACCAGACTGGTGGCTGAACCGGGACCAGACTGGTGGCTGGACCGGGACCAGACAGGTGGCTGAACCGGGACCAGACTGTGGCTGGACCGGGACCAGACTGGTGGCTGAACCGGACCAACTGGTGGCTGGACCGGACCAGACTGGTGGCTGGACCGGGACCAGACAGGTGGGGCTGGACCGGGACCAGACTGGTGGCTGAACCGGGACCAGACTGGTGGCTGGACCGGGACCAGACAGGTGGCGGCTGAACCGGGACCAGACTGGTGGCTGGACCGGGACCAGACTGGTGGCTGGACCGGGACCAGACAGGTGGCTGGACTGGGACCAGACTGGTGGCTGGACCGGGACCAGACTGGTGGCTGGACCGGGACCAGACTGGTGGCTGGACCGGGACCAGACTGGTGGCTGGACCGGGACCAGACTGGTGGCTGGACCGGGACCAGACTGGTGGCTGGACCGGGACCAGACTGGTGGCTGAACCGGGACCAGACTGGTGGCTGGACCGGGACCAGACAGGCGGCTGAACCGGGACCAGACTGGTGGCTGGACCGGGACCAGACTGGTGGCTGGACCGGGACCAGACAGGTGGCTGGACTGGGACCAGACTGGTGGCTGGACCGGGACCAGACTGGTGGCTGGACCTGGGACCAGACAGGTGGCTGGACTGGGACCAGACAGGTGGCTGAACTGGGACCAGACTGGTGGCTGGACCTGGGACCAGACTGGTGGCTGAACTGGGACCAGACTGGTGGCTGAACTGGGACCAGACTGGTAGCTGAACTGGGACCAGACAGGTGGCTGAACTGGGACCAGACAGGTGGCTGGACCGGGACCAGACTGGTGGCTGACCGGACCAGACAGGTGGCTGAACTGGGACCAGACAGGCGGCTGAACCGGGACCAGACTGGTGGCTGGACCGGGACCAGACTGGTGGCTGGACCGGGACCAGACAGGTGGCTGAACCGGGACCAGACTGGTGGCTGGACCGGGACCAGACTGGTGGCTGGACCGGGACCAGACAGGTGGCTGAACCGGGACCAGACTGGTGGCTGGACCGGGACCAGACAGGCGGCTGAACCGGGACCAGACTGGTGGCGGGACCGGGACCAGACTGGTGGCTGAACCGGGACCAGACTGGTGGCTGGACTGGGACCAGACAGGTGGCTGAACCGGGACCAGACTGGTGGCTGGACCGGGACCAGACAGGCGGCTGGACTGGGACCAGACAGGTGGCTGAACCGGGACCAGACTGGTGGCTGGACCGGGACTAGACTGGTGGCTGGACCGGGACCAGACTGGTGGCTGGACCGGGACCAGACTGGTGGCTGGACCGGGACCAGACAGGTGGCTGGACTGGGACCAGACAGGTGGCTGAACTGGGACCAGACTGGTGGCTGGACCGGGACCAGACTGGTGGCTGAACTGGGACCAGACTGGTGGCTGAACTGGGACCAGACTGGTGGCTGAACTGGGACCAGACTGGTGGCTGAACTGGGACCAGACTGGTAGCTGAACTGGGACCAGACAGGTGGCTGAACTGGGACCAGACTGGTAGCTGAACTGGGACCAGACAGGCGGCTGGACTGGGACCAGACAGGTGGCTGGACCGGGACCAGACAGGTGGCTGAACTGGGACCAGACTGGTAGCTGAACTGGGACCAGACTGGGAGCTGAACTGGGACCAGACTGGTAGCTGAACTGGGACCAGACAGGCGGCTGACCGGGGGGACGGCTGAACCGGGACCAGACTGGTGGCTGGACCGGGACCAGACTGGTGGCTGGACCGGGACCAGAGGTGGCTGACTGGGACCAGACTGGTGGCTGGACCGGGACCAGACAGGCGGCTGAACCGGGACCAGACTGGTGGCTGGACCGGGACCAGACATGGTGGGCTGGACCGGGACCAGACAGGCGGCTGAACGGGACCAGACAGGTGGCTGAACCGGGACCAGACTGGTGGCTGGACCGGGACCAGACTGGTGGCTGGACCGGGACCAGACAGGTGGCTGACTGGGACCAGGACCAGACGGTGGCTGAACCGGGACCAGACTGGTGGCTGGACCGGGACCAGACAGGCGGCTGGACTGGGACCAGACAGGTGGCTGAACCGGGACCAGACTGGTGGCTGGACCGGGACCAGACTGGTGGGCTGGCGGGACCAGACTGGTGGCTGGACCGGGACCAGAGGTGGCTGGACCGGACCAGACAGGTGGCTGAACTGGGACCAGACAGGTGGCTGAACTGGGACCAGACTGGTGGCTGGACGGGACCAGACTGGTGGCTGAACTGGGACCAGACTGGTGGCTGAACTGGGACCAGACTGGTAGCTGAACTGGGACCAGACAGGTGGCTGAACTGGGACCAGATGGGGGGACTGGGACCAGACAGGTGGCTGGACTGGGACCAGACAGGTGGCTGAACTGGGACCAGACAGCTGAACTGGGACCAGACTGGGAGCTGAACTGGGACCAGACTGGTAGCTGAACTGGGACCAGACTGGTAGCTGAACTGGGACCAGACAGGTGGCTGGACTGGGACCAGACTGGTGGCTGACTGGGACAGCAACACTGATGGAGGTGTTCCTACAGGACTGCTGGTGTCCCACTGATCTCCAGATGTTTCTCCGCCACTGGCCTGCAGCCCCTGACGGTGCTTTAAAATGAAGGTGGGACAATGCCGCCTAAACATCTGGATCTTATCCAACCACCACTGTCTTCTCCACCGTGCTGCGTTTTGAGATCACAGCGTCCACATCACTACATCTCGTCTGCCTGACCCGACTCAGATCCATCAGATATCTCCTGGCTGGCAGTGATATAAAACACAGGAGCAGGTACTCTGATCTGCTGCACGCAACAATCACAGGTCATAAATAAAACATCATCATCCCAACAAAAGAGACCAGGAGAGGAGGAGAAAAGTCCACGTCTAACATTTAAACCAAACTAACCAAAGATCAAGTTACAAAGAGAGAAGCCTGGAGCTCCTCCCAGAGCTACAGTCTAAAACTACATTCATACAGTATGAAGGTCAAACCTAAAGGTCAGTTTGCATCCCTTTTTCTTTGTGAAGGCTAAAAGAAGACAGTGCTGTAAACTAGATGACTGAGCTGCTGACACCAAACACCTGTCCAGGTGCAGAACAGCCAGTGTGTGCATAAACTATCTAATACTGAGACTTTAGAGTATGTGCTTCTTAGACTGCCAGCAGAGTGGGTGTGGAGGTTCAGGTTTAGTTTTGCAGGTTTCCAGATGTTTCAGGGATGTTCCTGAACCTCTGTTAGATCCTCACACTCAGCTGAGCCTCTTAAATGACCTCCAAAAACTACATTTCCCTAACTGTTATTTGACTGGAACAGAGGCAGCAGGTCCATCTAAAAACTGGGGGGAATAAAACCAGAGCCTCTGCTGAGGCCACAGAAACCTGATTTCCCTCTTTAGAAAGACAAGAATCCTGTGTGAATTCTCTCAGATGAACTGGTGTTGAATGTTTGTTTCCTTTTCTCAGAAGGAGCCATTTGTTTACGAGGAATCAGTGAGACTCGTCAGAGGTCTTCTGAATTGTTCTTCTGTCACTGTGACCCTGACAGCTCTGCTCATCTTCATCTGAGGGGAGTAGATCTGGAGGAAGAGGTCAGACTGAAACCTCATTTCTGTCTGCACCACCTCAGCTGGCTGTCACATGACCGTCTGCGAGGGGGCGCGGCTGTCACATGACCGTCTGAGAGGGGGCGTGGCTGTCACATGACTCAGTCTGAGAAGGGGTGTTACTCTCATGTGACTGAGTCTGGAGAGGGGGTGTTATTGTCATGTGACTTCACTTCAGTCTTGGAGGGGGTGTGGCTATCACACAACTCAGTCTGAGAAGGGGCATAGCTGTCACATGACTTGGTCTGAGAGGGGACGTGGCTGTCATGTGACTTCACTTCAGTCTGAGAGGGGGCATTACTGTCATGTGACTCTGTCTGAGAGGGGGCGTGGCCTTCATGTGAATTCGTTTCAGTCTGAGAGGGGGCGTGGCTGTGACTTAAGTCAGTCTGAGAGGGGGCATTACTGTCATGTGACTCAGTCTGAGAGGGGGCGTGGCTGTGACTTAAGTCAGTCTGAGAGGGGGCGTTACTGTCATGTGATTCAGTCTGAGAGGGGGCGTGGCTGGCTGTGACTTAAGTCAGTCTGAGAGGGGGCGTTACTGTCATGTGACTCAGTCTGAGAGGGGGCGTGGCTGTCATGTGACTCAGTCTGAGAGGGGGCGTGGCTGTGACTTAAGTCAGTCTGAGAGGGGGCGTTACTGTCATGTGACTCAGTCTGAGAGGGGGCGTGGCTGTGACTTAAGTCAGTCTGAGAGGGGGCGTTACTGTCATGTGACTCAGTCTGAGAGGGGGCGTGGCTGTGACTTAGTCAGTCTGAGAGGGGGGACTGTCATGTGAGTCTGAGAGGGGGCGTTACTGTCATGTGACTCAGTTTGAGAGGGGGCGTGGCTGTGACTTAAGTCAGTCTGAGAGGGGGCGATACTGTCATGTGACTCAGACTGAGAGGGGGCGTTACTGTCATGTGACTCAGTCTGAGATGGGACGTTACTGTCATGTGACTCAGTCTGAGATGGGGCGTTACTGTCACATGACTCTGTCTGAGAGGGGGCGTTACTGTCATGTGAATCAGTCTGAGAGGGGGCGTGGCTGTCACATGACTCAGTCTGAGAAGGGGTGTTACTGTCATGTGACTCAGTCTGAGATGGGGCGTTACTGTCACATGACTCAGTCTGAGAGAGGGCGTGGCCTTCATGTGAATTCATTTCAGTCTGAGAGGGGGCGTGGCTGTGACTCAAGTCAGTCTGAGAGGGGGCGTGGCTGTGACTCAAGTCAGTCTGAGAGGGGGCGTGGCTATCACACGACTCCTCAGGGTTGAGTGGGTGGGGCTGATCAGTGTGGTGGAGAGAGCTGCCTGAGCTGTTGGTGGGTGGGGGCGTGTTTTGTGGTTGGGGGGGATGGGTTCTGGGCCGTGTCAGTTGAACGTGGTTAGACTGGTTCCAGCTGCTGAAACGTCGACGTCCCCGGACGTCTGAACAGCTGCTGGTGAATCCCCTGCAGGTGCGTTGGGGGACTGCATCCAGTCTGCCAGATGGACTTCATGTGAGATGGTTTTGCTCAGGTCTTGAGTGTGGGGGGGCTCCGGGGCCCTCTGCTGGAAACACTCCAGAGTCCATGCTGCTGCAGCTGCTCAGGGGCCGTCCCCTCGGACCGGACCGAGCCTCAGGGTTTCCCACCAGGCTGCCCACGTCCACCGTCTCCCCCCGCCTCAGTCTCCTCCTGTCTGGACTCATCTGCAGAGAAAAACAAAGACAGAGGACAAGTCAGTGAGCCTCCTGTGGGTCGGTGGTCCTTAAGAGACGTTTAACTGGTTTTAGTCACACGAATCGATGCGCTAACGGTTGTGAAACCATCTTGGTTGGAGATTCAAGGCTGCACTGTAGGTGTTGGACACCTGGGTGAAGATCCAAACCAAAGACCGAGACCTTCACTGAACACATCGACTCAGTGGAGACCAACATCTGGTTCACTAGAGAGGATGCAGAGAACAACGGGGTGACATTTCTGGACTGTTCTGTGCAGATCGAGCAGGACGGAGGTCTGAAACCCGTACAGGAGGGATCACACCAACCTCAGGAGTACCAAGTCTGGCGTCAGAACTTCACACCTCCAGGCTGAGGGTTTTTCCTCTCAGAGGAAAGAGAGAAGACATCAGACCTGCAGAGGTTCAAACCAAGAGGAAGAAACCTGGAGGAAAATACAGCAGCAGCAGACAGGGAGGAAAAAAGAAAAAGAGGCACAGAAACGCTGTCATCCCTCAGATGGACTGTACAGGTCTCTGCTCCTGGTCTCAGGTCTGTAGACGTCTCTGCTCCTGGTCTCAGGTCTACAGACGTCTCTGCTCCTGGTCTCAGGTCTACAGACGGTTCTGCTCCTGGTCTCAGGTCTACAGACGTCTCTGCTCCTGGTCTCAGGTCTACAGACGGTTCTGCTCCTGGTCTCAGGTCTACAGACGTCTCTGCTCCTGGTCTCAGGTCTACAGACGCCTCTGCTCCTGGTCTCAGGTCTACAGACGCCTCTGCTCCTGGTCTCAGGTCTACAGACGGTTCTGCTCCTGGTCTCAGGTCTACAGACGTCTCTGCTCCTGGTCTCAGGTCTACAGACGTCTCTGCTCCTGGTCTCAGGTCTACAGACGTCTCTGCTCCTGGTCTCAGGTCTACAGACGTCTCTGCTCCTGGTCTCAGGTCTACAGACGGTCCTCTGCTCCTGGTCTCAGGTCTACAGACGGTCTCTCTGCTCCTGGTCTCAGGTCTACAGACGTCTCTGCTCCTGGTCTCAGGTCTACAGACGGTTCTGCTCCTGGTCTCAGGTCTACAGACGGTTCTGCTCCTGGTCTCAGGTCTACAGACGTCTCTGCTCCTGGTCTCAGGTCTACAGACGTCTCTGCTCCTGGTCTCAGGTCTACAGACGGTCTCTGCTCCTGGTCTCAGGTCTACAGACGGTTCTGCTCCTGGTCTCAGGTCTACAGACGTCCTCTGCTCCTGGTCTCAGGTCTACAGACGTCTCTGCTCCTGGTCTCAGGTCTACAGACGGGTCTATGGGTCTCTGCTCCTGGTCTCAGGTCTACAGACGGTCTCTGCTCCTGGTCTCAGGTCTACAGACGCTCTCTGCTCCTGGTCTCAGGTCTACAGACGGTCTCTGCTCCTGGTCTCAGGTCTACAGACGGTTCTGCTCCTGGTCTCAGGTCTACAGACGGCTCTGCTCCTGGTCTCAGGTCTACAGACGTCTCTGCTCCTGGTCTCAGGTCTACAGACGGTTCTGCTCCTGGTCTCAGGTCTACAGACGTCTCTCTCTGCTCCTGGTCTCAGGTCTCAGGTCTACAGACGTCTCTGCTCCTGGTCTCAGGTCTACAGGACGGTTCTGCTCTCCTGGTCTCAGGTCTACAGACGGTCTCTGCTCCTGGTCTCAGGTCTACAGACGGTTCTGCTCCTGGTCTCAGGTCTACAGACGTCTCTGCTCCTGGTCTCAGGTCTACAGACGTCTCTGCTCCTGGTCTCAGGTCTACAGACGGTTCTGCTCCTGGTCTCAGGTCTACAGACGTCTCTCTGCTCTCTGGTCTCAGGTCTACAGACGGTTCTGCTCCTGGTCTCAGGTCTACAGACGGTTCTGCTCCTGGTCTCAGGTCTACAGACGTCTCTGCTCCTGGTCTCAGGTCTACAGACGGTCTCTGCTCCTGGTCTCAGGTCTACAGACGGTCTCTGCTCCTGGTCTCAGGTCTACAGACGTCTCTGCTCCTGGTCTCAGGTCTACAGACGGTTCTGCTCCTGGTCTCAGGTCTACAGACGTCTCTGCTCCTGGTCTCAGGTCTACAGACGTCTCTGCTCCTGGTCTCAGGTCTACAGACGTCTCTGCTCCTGGTCTCAGGTCTACAGACGTCTCAGGTCTCTGCTCCTGGTCTCAGGTCTACAGACGGTTCTGCTCCTGGTCTCAGGTCTACAGACGTCTCTGCTCTCTGGTCTCAGGTCTACAGACGGCCTCTGCTCTGGTCTCAGGTCTACAGACGTCTCTCTGCTCCTGGTCTCAGGTCTACAGACGTCTCTGCTCCTGGTCTCAGGTCTACAGACGGTTCTGCTCCTGGTCTCAGGTCTACAGACGTCTCTGCTCCTGGTCTCAGGTCTACAGACGCCTCTGCTCCTGGTCTCAGGTCTACAGACGGTTCTGCTCCTGGTCTCAGGTTGGCAGAGAACTAATTTATCTCTTTTTAAATATAATTACCCGATCATATGTCCATAAATCCTCCTGAAGGTCATGAATGTCTTTTATGCCATAATTACTCAGAAATCTTTTAATGAGATCATCTAGAAACTGAGTTTAGTTTCTGTTAAACGAGCGTCAGTAGTTTCCAGCTTTAAACAAACTGATAGAATTAAGTCATTTCTGCTTTAATCTGGTTATTTTCTTTTTTTATGTGCTGAAATAAAATACTAAATTCTAGCAGCAACATGTTGTCCTTGAGTTATTTATTTCTACTTGTTTAACGTTTTATGATCCTGAGTCTTCATTTTTCAGCAGCCTTGAATTATTTGTACGTTGTTCGTTCCTCTGCTGCAGCACGTCTGGTTTTAAGTCTGTTTCCATCTAAACTTCAGCTCTTTCACTCGTCTCAAACCTTCATGAAGCTCCAGGTCTGAACTGGAAACGAGGCCTTTGTCCAGTAAAAGTATCCTGTTGGACAGACGGGTGACTTCAGGAGCAGCGAGTCTTCCTCACTGAGATTCAGGTTCATCCCTGGAGCTTCAGCTGCTGGTGGCTGCAAGGTTATTATCGTTAATGAAAACCAACGAAACAACTAAAACTAGAATTGAAAAAACATTTTCGTTAACTGAAATAAAATAAAAACGAGTTTTAAAAAAAACGATAACTAACTGAAACTGTATTATGTGTTTATAAAACAAACTAAAATTAACTAAAATAATGTGAAGAACGTCCTTTGTTTTCGTGTTTGTAATTTTTTTCCTCATAAACGTTTGAAATCTATTAACGTCGCTCCGCTGTACAACAACAACCACAAAAAAAAAAAAAAAAAAAAAAACCTAAAGTGATCAGCAGTGATGGCTGCGGCAAAATTTGGGAGAAAGCGGCTCAGTCCTATTTGGGATTTCTTTGACTACGACTGTGTTAACGATAAAAATAAGTGTCTTGTTGTAGAAGCAGGTGATACAATGTGTGGAAATACTTCTCAAGGGGGAAAAAAAACCCACAAATCTGAAAGTCCATTTGAAAAGCTCACACAAGAAGGCTAACCAAGACTACCTGGATAAGCTAGCCTAAGCTAGCCCACTGGAAAGAAGGCTAACCTAGACTAGTTGGATAAGCTAGCCTAAGCTATCTTATATAAGGAGGCTAACCAAGACTACCTGGATAAGCTAGCCTAAGCTATCTTATATAAGGAGGCTAACCAAGACTACCTGGATAAGCTAGCCTAAGATAGCTTATATAAGGAGACTAACCAAGACTACCTGGATAAGCTAGCCTAAGCTAGTTTATATAAGGAGGCTAACCAAGACTACCTGGATAAGCTAGCCTAAGCTAGCTTATATAAGGAGGCTAACCAAGACTAACTGGATAAGATAGCCTAAGCTAGCTTATATAAGGAGGCTAGCCAAGACTACCTAGATTAGCTAGCCTAAGATAGCTTATATAAGGAGGCTAACCAAGACTACCTGGATTAGCTTGCCTAAGCTATGTTATATAAGGAGGCTAACCAAGACTACCTGGATAAGCTAGCCTGAGCTATCTTATATAAGGAGGCTAACCAAGACTACCTGGATAAACTAGCCTAAGCTATCTTATATAAGGAGGCTAACCAAGACTACCTGGATAAGCTAGCCTAAGCTATCTTATATAAGGAGGCTAACCAAGACTACCTGGATAAGCTAGCCTAAGATAGCTTATATAAGGAGGCTAACCAAGACTACCTGGATAAGCTAGCCTAAGCTAGTCTTATATAAGGAGGCTAACCAAGACTACCTGGATAAACTAGCCTAAGCTAGCTTATATAAGAAGGCTAACCAAGACTACCTGAATAAGGTAGCCTAAGCTAGCTTATATAAGGAGGCTAACCAAGACTACCTGGATAAACTAGCCTAAGCTAGCTTATATAAGAAGGCTAACCAAGACTAGCTGGATAAGCTAGCCTAAGCTAGCCCCCTGGAAAGAGAAGCTACAGCTGCAGGCCAGTCAGCGTTGGGAAGGAACGGGAGAAAACAGCAACTATAATGGACTGTTTCCATGGAGACCAGATAGCTGCTGGTCAGTAAATACGCAGGAACACCACAAGCGGGAAGACGCATTGATAAATACGTTTACTGAGACCTGAATGTAAACACGACTATGTGACTCAATAGCCTTCAAAAAGTTCAGTGCTTCACTCGAACCAAAATTACACCCCTAATTTACAGAATAAAACTAAAACTAACACTGAAACTAATAAAACCTAAATTAAAACTAAGTATTTCAAAACAAAAACGAATAAAAACTAGCAAAACTGCTCTAAAAACGAATTAAAACTAACTGAATTTGGAAAAACTAAACTAAAAACTAAAACTATTATAACCCTGGTTGGGTGGAGCTGGAGACTCAGAGCTCCGCCTACGTCTCAACAACGTACAGACACGAACAGAGAAGATGGACTGAAAGAGGAGGAGAAGCCAAACATGAAGAACTAACATTAAATAGAGGAGGAGCACCTGCTCTGAACCTCCTACCAGGTGGAGATCCTTCACATTTCACACCTCGAGTCATGTGACCAAAACCAGTCAAACTGTCTCCAGTGGACAAAAGAACAACCCCCAGGAGAGACGGGAGGACTAAAGTCTTCTGGGTGGACGGTAAAGTCCAGTTGTCCTGGTTCAGGTCTCTGAGGACCTTGGATCACTCCACCAACGTACCTGGTTGATACCCGCTGAGCTCCTGGGAGGAGATCCAGACGAGCCTTTCCTCATCTGCTGCATCCTGAATCAGAGCACATCCAAACGATTAGTTGGACATCTGTCTAAGGTCCACCTGAGGAGCTCAGGCTGGTCCAAGCCCACCTGCTGATGGAGTGGACCAGCTTCTGTCTCCTGCCGTTGGAGTTGTCCTGCAGCCTCAGACGCTGAACGAACGAGTGAGCTGCAAAAATCAGAACATGTTGGTTTGAGGGATTCTAGAACATGAAGCTTGTTTGGAGGTTTGAGACAACGCTGATGAGGAGCTTTGATACCCAGGGCTCCCTTGGGGACGGAGAGGAGCTTTATGGGCTCATCATCCGGGGAAAGTCCAGACGCCTTCTGCAGGGCTCTCAGGATTTCAGTGTTCTGCAGAAGAAGACGCAGAAACGTTCAGCTTCTGATTTTCAAACCGACTCTCAGAACCAGGGATGCACGATAACTGTTTTTAATAAACCGATACCGATAACTTTCAGCTTCTAAAGGCCGATACCGATAACCGATAACACACACATATACCTAAGATCATTACATCAATACTATGAACAAAATCAAAAATAGTTTGGACTCTTTAAATGAACAGATATTTATTTTTTCCATTAAAAAACTATTGGTCAAGCCTCTCAAACATTTTCATAAAGCTATCAAACAAACCTATTTGATATCTCACATTAACTTAAATAAGCTGCATTACTGACTGATATAAAAAATAAAGGCTCCTTGAACTGATGGAAATACATGCATCAAAAATTACTAACTGAAAAAGATTAACATTTAAAGGATTTTGACTTGTGGTTCGATTTAAATTAATACCTTTAATTAAAATAAATAAGGTTCAGTAGTTTTTGTTTTTTATTTTTTGATCTCATGGAAGCTTTAGATGAGAGGAATGAGGGAGAGGGGAGGGGAGGAGAGACTGCTGCTGGCTTGCGCACGTTAGCATTAGCTTCCGTTAGCTCACATTAGTGTGATTTCAAAACTCCATAGAAGTGATTGTTATGTTGTAGGTGGCTGATCAGGTTTTACATATTAAAGCTTGTACTTCCCTCCTCGTAGAATTCACTCGGAGGATTCGTCACAAATAACCACCAAACTATCTTCTTCTGAAACTTTAACGAAGTTCCACGCCGCCATGTTTGTTGTGATCAGTACGCTGTGCTGCAGGCTGCATTCAAAGGTGTAACGTAAATTCCCACGTTCCCTCGTTTGCTAGTCATTATTTCAGCCTTTTCTATTTTTTTTTTTCTTTTTTTATGTGTAACATGTGGGAAAATACTGCGAATATCAATTCAAGTCAGCAACTACTAAAATTATGACCGAGTTGACAAGTTGTTTTCTTGCATGAGGGGGTATTCTTCATTTTCCTGATTGAGAAATCGTTTTTCTGATTATGCCGACGTTACTTGAACATAACATTCACTGCTGGTCATTCAAGACTCAGAGGGAGCGAGACACTGCTGTGTTGACAAAAATATATGTTATTGGGGCTATTTGTTGTGATATCTGACTTATCGGAATGACGTCATAATTTCCTGTTATCGGCCCGATAGTTATCGTGCACCCCTATTCAGAACATCTGGCGTTTTCATGTCACCAGGCTTTCCTTTGACTTCACGTGGACCCACCTTGCCGCCGAGTTCATAAGCACAGTCCAGCGGCGTCCTCTGCCTTTTGTTCCTGAGGCCGGCCGAGGCCCCGCCCCTCAGCAGCAGCTCCACCAGCGTCTGGTGTCCCCCCTGGACCGCCTCGTGGAGCGGCGTGTTCCCCTGGAGGTTGGTGGCGTTCACCACTGCGTTGTTCTGGACACACGCCAGTGTTTTCAGGGTTAGGGGTTAGGGGTTAGGGTTAGGTGGCGAGCAGGAGCGAGCTAGCTTACCTCCAGCAGCGTGGTGACCGTCTCCAGGTGTCCGCGGAGACACGCCAGGATCAGAGGGGTGTTTCCATAGTGGTCCTTCTTATTCAGCTTAGCGTTACACTCCAGCAGGAGCCTCACCACCTGGACACACAACGGTTGACCAAAAATGATCCGACGTGTCATCAGGGGAACTGGGAGGAGTCAAGAGATACTGCAGACATCTCACGTCCCTTTATAGAATGAACGAGCGCCGACAGGCTGTGATGTCATCACAACTACAACCTGAGCCCAGAGACAGGAGACTGTGAGGAAATTAAAAGTCTCTGTGCCTCTAAAACTTTGCCTCTAAAAACCGATGCTGTTATCTCCACTTTACAATGACTGCTAGTTGCCTTGTTGCCATCTTTCTTGGGTGAAGTGAAGCCAAACTGGAGCGTTTGAACCTGGTGGGCGCCATTGTTGTTTACAACTGCAATGCGCATGCTAAACCGACGTAACTTAATCACGTAAGTGCTTTCTGGAACTGACTGTGCGTAACTTGCGTAAATTACGTGAGATTCGTGCTGGTTGGAATCAATAAGAGAATCGCTGGATAAACTGCCAAACGATTCCATGGAATTGAAACACACGGAACCGGTTCTCTACAGGAACCAATTTCTCTACAGGAACCGGTTCTCGATTCCCAACCCTAATCATGACCCGTGTGCAGTCCTCTGGTCCAGTTTGACTACAACAAGGTGACAACAGATTTCAGAGGATGTTGGTTTGTGGAGATTAGATGAGACTGACACTGACAGCTGGAGCTGCTGGAAACTGAACATCTCTAGTCTCTGCTGGTTGAACTGGGCTCCAGTTTGGACCCTCCAGAGCCCAGTGTTGCTATAACAACAGAAACTCTCAGGGACAGATCTAAACAGAGACTGGAAGAGTGAGACGGGTCACGTGTTTCCTGAGGAGCTGGACGGCGTCCCGGCGTGGCTCCTACCTGGACGTGGCTGTTCTGGCAGGCCAGGTGCAGCGGGGTGGCGCTCTGGTTGTTGCGGACGTTGACGTTGGCGCCGTGGCGTATCAGCAGAGCGGCCATGGGGGAGCGGCCGTGCAGGGCGGCCACGTGGAGCGGCGTGAAGCCGTCGCCGTTGGAGCTGTTGACTCCGAGGGTCCCGGCCTGCTGCACGGTCAGCTGAGGGACACATCAGACGTCACCTGTGGTCGTCTGTCAAACACGCCGTCGGCTACGTGAATCATCACTAACACCTGTCAGACCTTCTGGGTGGGGGCGCAGCTTTCACACTGGCAGAGCGGGTGGCAGAGCAGCGCTGCAGACCGCTGCTCCTCATCCTCCTCTTCCTCATCCATCCACTCCAGCAGGTAGCGCACCTGAGACAGACGCACTCATGACCCGTCCATACAGACCAGGCTCTGACAGAGAAGATGCTGCTCAGGTATCTCACCATCTCCACGTCTCCGTCAGCGCAGGCTCGAAGCAGCTTCTCCACCTGGCAGAAGAAGAAGAAACGGATTCAGCTTTTCCCTCCACTGCAGGAGCTTCTTCTGTGTCCTCCATCCTCTCTGTACTCCATCCTCTCTGTCCTCCATCCTCTCTGTCCTCCATCCTCTCTGTCCTCCCTCCTCTCTGTCCTCCATCCTCTCTCTGTCCTCCGTCCTCTCTCTGTCCTCCATCCTCCTCTCTGTCTCTCTATATGAATCTAATCCTCTGTCTGTCCCTCTCTGTCCTAATCCTGCCTATCTGTCCCATGTAATGTCCTCCATCCTCTCTCTGTCCTCCATCCTCATGTCCTCTCTGTCTGTCTCTCTGTCTCCATCTATATCTGTCCTAAATCCTCCTCTGTCCTAACATCCTCTCTCTGTCCCTAATCCTCTCTGTCCTAATCCTCCTATGTCCTAAATAATAATAAATCTCTGTCCTATCTCTGTACTCATCCTCTCTGTCTCCTCTCTGTCATCCCTAAATCTCGTAATAAATCTATCTCTGTCCTCCATCCTCTCTGTCTCTCTCTCTGTCCCTCCTCCTCTCTCTGTCCTCCTCTCCTCTCTCTGTCCTCCCTCTCTCTGTCCTCCTCCTGTCCTCCATCCTCTCTGTCTGTCCTCCCTCTCTCCTCCATCCTCTCTCTGTCCTCTGTCCCTCTGTCCTCTGTCCTTTCCTCATCCTATCTTCTCTCCTCCTCCTCTCTCTGTCCATCCTCCCCTCCTCCTCTCTCCTCCCCTCCTCCTCTCTGTCCTCCAACTTCTCTGTCCTCCCTCCATCCTCTCTGTCCTCCATCCTCTCTGTCCTCCCTCCATCCTCTCTGTCAGAAGAAGGAAGTGCTCTTCTGGTGCTCTGCAGATGCTCTGCTGATGCTCTGCGTCCTCACCTCTCTGTGCTGGACTCGCTCCGTCTCCGGTTTGGCCTCCGAGCTCAGAGACGACGTGCTGGAGATGGACGAACGGCGGCTGCTGCAGTCTGAGGCCAGAGGTGAACAGCTGGGAGACTGAGACAAAGACAAAGTTACCCTCCTGAGGCGGGTCACTAACCGCCCGGCCATGAGAAGAAGACAAGGACAAAGTGAAGGACGGCGAAGGAGAAAACAACGAAGGACAGATTTCAGGAATGTTTCCATCTGTTTGATCCTGTTTTATCAGTCTGTGTGACTGAACAGGTTCAAGCTCAGACGTGATGCTGATAAAACCAGACAGATGAGACTCACGTCAGTCCGCTGGTGGCTGCTCTCATCGACTGCAGCAACACGAGGATCTGTGGAGGAAACAAACCGGATCATCGTGTTTCCTTTTTATTTGAGAGAGAAACAAAAAAAAGGATCTTTGCAGCGTTGACTGGGGTCATCACAGCTAATAATAATAATAGCGACAGGCAGCAGTCTGTTGCTATTGGTAATGTTAAATCTGAATATGTCCAATTAGCAAAAGGTGTGCCACAAGGCTCAATTTTAGGGCCCATTCGGTTTTCAAATTACATCAATGATATTCCCTCAGCTGTTACTGGGTGTAATATTCATCTTTATGCAGATGACACCGTTTTGTTTTGTGTTGCCAATGATGCATGTGGGTGTGAATATGCAGAGTGAAGTATAAGTAGTATGTACTGTAGTATATACTATAGTATATATTATAGTATGTACTGTAGTGTGAATGTGTGTGTATCAGTATGTATGTAGTTAGATGTCTATGTCTATCTGGATATGAAATTACAACAAAAATGTAGGAAAATGCCTCAAAAACCAGATAAATTTGAAGGGTAATGATGGAACATTGGAGAAGGGGAAGGATTAAATAAGTTTTACTTCTTCCTATCCCTTTTCAGACATGTTAAACCAGATATGTGTTTTGCATATTGATATGTATATGTATGTATATAGATTGGTGTGTATACATTGGGTATAAATTTTGTTTATTTTTATTTTTCTGGGGGGAAAAAGTCCATTTAATATTTAGATTTATTTACAAGAGGTTCTATATGTTTCTAAATTATGGTTATGCACATGTGTCAGTGTATATTGATTTATGCAATATTATATATTCTATAAATGTATTTATTTTCAGATACATAGATTCATGATAGTGTTAAAATTGTCTATGCTTTAAAAGCTTGTTTTGTCTGAAATGAATCAATAAAATGAAATGACATGCACACTCAGCCATAAATTCTCTCCAACACTGCTTTTCTGATCTCCAAGTTGCACTCAATAATCATAAACTGGTACTCAATGCAGGCAAAACTAAATTCATGTTGTTCACCAGATCAAAAAAATAGTATCCATGATGGCCTCATCATTTCTACCAATTATGGTACAAATATTGAAAGGGTCACTGAATACAAGTACCTTGGTATCTGGTTAGATGATAAACTAACCTTTAAACATCATGTTTCTAAGGTGGTGACGTCTTTACGAAATAAAATTGGTTTCTTTTATAGAAACAGGCTCTCCTTTCCGCCACATTGTAGGAAGATGCTTGTTGAGGCAACATTTTTATCAGTCTTGTGCACCTGTAACTTGGAATAGCATGCAGAACTATTTAAAGCTTTCATCATTTTTATCAATAGGACAATTTAAATCTTTAACTGTATCACATTTTACTTCCAGCTATGCCTGTTTTACCTGACTATTGTGTTCTACATTTTAATCAATTTATTCATTATTCATGTTTTTATTTATTTATTTTTTTACATTTTAATTGCAATTTTATTGTGTTTTTTTTAATTCTTGTCGTCACTTTTATGTAAGTTTCTCTTTGGCTTTTTTTGTGTCCAAGTGCCCTTATTTTTATTTTTGTTGTTTTACTCGGGTGTGTTGTAAATGAGGTCTCTACCTCAATGTATCTCCGAGTTTAAATAAAAGTGATAATAATAATAATAATAATAATACTAATGAAAGGTTGAGGAAGAGATTGGTGGAAATTTAGTCTTTAAAAGTCTTTAAGTGGCTTTATAGAGGAGAGTATTTCATAAATCAATCTGATTTAAAAACAGAAAGAAAACTAAATCATGAAAGGTTCTGGTGAAAGTTTGACTCCAGATGAGTTTCTGAGTCACTGACTCAACCAACATTAGTTCCTGAGGGAAACAAGATCCTGAATCCACGTCAGACCTTAAAGCCACTCTGTGTAGTAATACCACTTCTGACCACATGAGGGCGGTTAGATCTGCTCTGCTGGCAGAAGAGCCACTGACAAAACTGGATTAAAAAACACAACTGTTCAAATGATCGTGCTGCCAGAAGGTACCTACACATTCAGCTGGATCGGTCCTGAAACAGCCTGAAGGTCTCTGGACTAAAGGACCAGGACTAAAGGACCAGGACTAAAGAACCAGGACCAGGACTAAAGGACCAGGACTAAAGGACCAGGACCAGGACTAAAGATACAGGACCAGGACTAAAGGACCAGGACTAAAGGATCAGGACCAGGACGTAAAGAACCAGGACCAGGACTAAAGGACCAGGACTAAAGATACAGGACCAGGACTAAAGGACCAGGACTAAAGGATCAGGACTAAAGGATCAGGACCAGGACTAAAGGATCAGGACCAGGACTAAAGAACCAGGACCAGGACTAAAGGACCAGGACCAGGACCAGGACTAAAGGACCAGGACTAAAGGATCAGGGACCAGGACTAAAGGACCAGGACTAAAGAACCAGGACCAGGACTAAAGGACCAGGACTAAAGGACAGGACCAGGACTAAAGGACCAGGACTAAAGATACAGGACCAGGACTAAAGGACCAGGACTAAAGGACAGGACCAGGACTAAAGGACCAGGACTAAAGGACCAGGACCAGGACTAAAGGACCAGGACAAAAGGACCAGGACTAAAGAACCAGGACCAGGACTAAAGATACAGGACCAGGACTAAAGGACCAGGACCAGGACTAAAGAACCAGGACTAAAGATACAGGACCAGGACTAAAGGACCAGGACTAAAGGATCAGGACTAAAGGACCAGGACCAGGACTAAAGGACCAGGGCCAGGACCAGGATCAGAACCAGATTAGCACATTTAATGTCTGAACGAGCCTAAAAAGCTCAGTTTTAGGGCCGTTTGATGCCACAGACTTCAGACCCTTCAATCAAAAATAAATGATAATTCTACCTGATGAGAGTTTGTGGCTGTAAAAACTGTTTCTGAGTCACAGTAACGAGCGCAGCGTTTGGACCCGACACATGAACTTTCCTTTAACATGCTGCCACCATGTGGTCAGAGGCGGTACTGCGACTGAGACTGGCTCTAAACTGTTAATCCTCCACAACCCTGATCCAGCAGAACCTCAAACATCTAGCAGCATCTACCTGTCCTGACTGAACCATCTACAGGCCTCTGCACCTCCAGCCGTTTCCTGCTGCCTCACCTTGGAGTTGAGTGCACACTGCAGCGGCGACTCTTTGCTCCTGTTGTAGATGTGGGTGCTCGCCCCGTTCTCCAGCAGCACCTGTATGATGCCCTCGTAGCCCCAGCGCGCAGCCAGGTGCAGCGGCGTGTCGCCCTTATCGTTCTGCACGTCCAGGCGGCACGTCTGGACGTCGTAGTAGACCAGGGCCTTCACGCACTGGTGAACAGAAGAGCAGCGGCCGGCGGCACGTTTACAACACAAACCAATCACGTTTTTACTCTCAAAAACACATGACAAACAGATCCTGCAACCATCTAAACCAGCGTGACGACCACAGCGTCCAGCTGGAGACGACGTGCTTTTATGTGCGTAGGCCGGTGGTTGACATACGTCCTCGTGTCCGTACATGCAGGCCAGATGCAGCGCCGTGTTGCCGTTGTTGTCCTGAGCGTCCGTGTTGGCCTTGTAGTGCAGCAGCAGCAGCTGAACGGCAGAGAGACGGGAAAGACATGAAACCCACCGACTGTTACAGGATAACCTGCTTTAACTGAATATTTCACCCAACAGAAGAGGAAGAAACATTTCTAACCCCTTTACCAACGAGGACTTCTCCAGATTTCTGGTTTACGGCGAGTATAAAAAGTACAAACAGAGCCATATTTTATCAGAACAGAGTAAATGAAGTCAATCACATCTGAAAAGATGCTCCTTCAGGGTGTCTTATTTAACCATAAATACCTCCACTAGGAGTCCATTTTAGAACATCTCGGCGTTTCTTGGACCCTCACTGATTTTTCATCTTTCATCATAGTAAAGTGGTTTAACAGGACGGTTTTGAAGAGTTGGATCAGTTCATCACATTCAGCTGTAAAACCAACCGAACACATGAACTCCTGAACTGTTTTGGGTCCGTGACAGTGAAGCGCTCCAGCGTACAGACGTGTACAGACATGTACAGCTGCTAACAGCTGTGTGACCGACCTGGATGACTGACACATTTTCCAGTTCTTATAATGAATTTTACCAGAACAGGAAAATGTCCAGACATTTGATGTTTCATGAATCCAGAGGAGTTTTTCACTGGAATGTTTTCAGATTCAGTCAGTTTGGAGGAAGTGAAGCTGTTCTGGGGTTTTTTCTGCTTCTAGTTAGTTTTGTGTCACAGAGTTTATTGTCAATATGCGCTTTATAGCTGCGTAAGCTTATATTAAGTCTTATAATATTGGTTTAACATATAAAGCCAATAATGCGCAAGCTCTCGAGGGCCACATAAAATGATGTGGTGGGCCACATTTGGCCCGCGGGCCTTGTGTTTGACACATGTGATCTGGATAAAGGTTAAGCAGTTACTAGCGACAGGATCTGTGCGTGTGCGCTCTGTGTGTGTGTGTGTGTGTGCGCTCACAGAGACTCCCTGGTATCCACGCTGGCAGGCCAGGTGCAGCGGGGTGAGGGCGTGGTAGTCTGTAGCATTAACCGGCGCTCCTTTCCTCACCAGCAGGTCGATCAGCTGGGCCTGGCCTGAGACAACCATCACAGACCGGTTAGCATTTCTACGAGGAGATCACCCTCCGGCTGCTCAGCAGAGTCGTTAGCGGCGCCTCACCACAGATGGCAGCGACGTGCAGCGGTGTGTAACCTCGGTCGTCCCTGGAGAACGGCGTGACGACGGACAGATCGTTCATCCGCCTGAAATTCACAGTGAAAAGTTTGTTGACATGTTGACAGCAGTAACACGCTCAAGAGATCAGATCCTCAGGTCCACACGGTTGACCCTGTTTTAAACGGTTGACCCTGTTTTAAACACGCGCATGAGGACATTTATGACTGTTACACCCCAGCAGGCCTCATTGGTCAAGGCTGCAGCCGTGACCTGCTGCAGGCGACACGTGAACATGCTGATGGCAGTATCAGTATCAGGATCAGTATCGGTATCGGTATCAGTATTGGTATCGGTATCAATATCAGTATCGGTATCAGTATCAGGATCGGTATCAGTATCAGAATCAGGATCAGGATCGGTATCTGGATCAGGATTGGTATCAGGGTCAGGACCGGTATTGGTATCGGTATCAGTATCAGGATCGATATCAGTATCAGAATCAGGATCAGGATCGGTATCTGGATCAGGACTGGTATCCGGATCAGTATCAGAATCAGGATCAGGATCAGGATCGGTATCAGTGTCAGTATCAGGATCAGACAGGATGAGGATCGGAATCATTGTCAGTATCAGGATCAGAATCAGTATTGGTATCAGGATCAGAATCGGGATCAGAATCAGTATCGGTATCAGGATCAGTATCGATATCAGGATCAGGATCAGTATCAGTATCAGTGTCAGTATCAGGATTGGAATCAGTATCGGTATCAGGATCAGGATCAGAATCGGTATCAGGATCGATATCAGTATCGGTACCAGGATCTGCATCAGTATTGGTATCAGGATCATTATCGGGATCAGGATCAGGATCAGTGGAGGAAAATCAGCGTCACAGTTCAACAGCATCACCCAGGAAGAGGAAGTGAGAAACATGTGCTCTGTGAGCGATGGTGAGAATGCTGGGAGTTTTATGGCGGGTTGGAAGGGAGAAGTGAAAGAAGAAAAAAATAGTTTTCGTTCCTAAATCACAGTTCTGATGGATGTCAAAATGAAAAAAGGAGAAATTGTCTGTAATTAAAAAAAAAAAAAAAAAGTACAGCTGGTATCACACTTTCTGTTTTCCTGCAGACGATGAGAGCACTTTCTGATGCTCTGGGACCGTTTACAGTAAAATTAAAAAAATAAAGAGTGAATCCATGCAGCTGTGGACACTGACCCAGACAGCTGGAGGTCACAGAGGTCACAGGAGCAGAGAGGATGACACATCCGGACATCTTTGTCTCCTTCACCTTCACTCAGCAGGACGCTCCACCTCTGCTTCACTTCCATTCGCTATGTGCTGAAAACACACAAACACAAGAGAAATGTGAGACGCCCAGACCCGAACACGGGAAAGATCCTGGACGTGAAGCAGCTACGCTCTCTGAACAAATAGCATCATCTCATCATCCATGACACAGCTGAGCTCTGACTGGAACCACCAGTCCCAGTCTGACAACCACCTGCAATGCTCCAGTCGTCCACAGGGAGGAGACGTGGTCCTGGAAGCTCAGACTGCTGGCGGCCGTCAGACTGATAGTGTTTGAATGTTTCCAGATTGTCTGGTGCCGTTATCATCATCATCATCATGAGATCATGAGCAACATCCCGGCGCTGTGGTGGGAGAGACCAGAAACAAGACAGAGCATCTGCTCAAGTCACCTGATCCCTCCCAGCATCCCAGCAGAAAACAACAGACGTCATTTTGAAACATGAGACGTGAGCGACGGGCTGGAAAAACCCAGAACCCGCTCACGCTCACCGTTTCCTGCACAGCGGCAGGACTCGACCCCACGGTTCTGCTGGAAAACTATGAAACTTATCAGTTTCACAAAGAGTCAAAACCTGAGGGTTTCTACTGGACCATTTAGAAAGCCAGCAGGAAGAGACCAGACCACGGCTGGAGAGAGAAACTCTGAAACACAAACATGCAGCTCTTTATTTTCTGCTGAACGGAGCGTTTCTGTCCCTCTGACAACCCGACAAACACAAACAAGCTCTGTTAAGATTCCAATGTTTTAACTGCTTTAATGAATTCAATTTTCTCTGAATTTGGACATGAATGAATCAGAAACTAGATTAGAATAAAACTGAGAAGTCTGATGTGTTCAGGAAGGAAAAAAGAAAACAAGAGCTGGTTTTAAAAGTTCCTTCAGTTTCTCAGACAGCGAGTCTATAAATATATTATATATATAAACAAATAAAATGGCAACTATAAACACCAACTACACAAAGAACCACAGATTCCAGATTTAAGTTCCTGTTTCAATTTATAAAACTGGTTTTGAGATGTTGAGAACTCAGAGCCTGTTAAAATACTGAACCGTAGACCCCTGGTCTGGTCTAGTCTGAACCGTAGACCCCTGGTCTGGTCTAGCCTGAACCGTAGACCCCTGGTCTAGTCTAGTCTGAACCGTAGACCCCTGGTCTGGTCTAGCCTGAACCGTAGACCCCTGGTCTGGTCTAGTCTGAACCGTAGACCCTGGTCTGGTCTAGTCTGAACCGTAGACCCCTGGTCTGGTCTAGTCTGAACCGTAGACCCCTGGTCTAGTCTAGTCTGAACCGTAGACCCCTGGTCTAGTTTGAACCGTAGACCCGTGGTCTAGTCTAGTCTGAACTTTAGACCCCTGGTCTAGTCTAGTCTGAACTTTAGACCCCTGGTCTAGTCTAGTCTGAACCGTAGACCCCGGGTCTGGTCTAGTCTGAACCGTAGACCCCTGGTCTAGTCTAGTCTGTACCGTAGACCCCTGGTCTGGTCTAGTCTGAACCGTAGACCCCTGGTCTGGTCTAGTCTGAACTTTAGACCCCTGGTCTAGTCTAGTCTGAACCGTAGACCCCTGGTCTGGTCTAGTCTGAACCGTAGACCCCTGGTCTAGTCTAGTCTGAACTTTAGACCCCTGGTCTAGTCTAGTCTGAACCGTAGACCCCTGGTCTGGTCTAGTCTGAACCGTAGACCCCTGGTCTAGTCTAGTCTGAACCGTAGACCCCTGGTCTGGTCTAGTCTGAACCGTAGACCCCTGGTCTGGTCTAGTCTGAACCGTAGACCCCTGGTCTAGTCTAGTCTGAACTTTAGACCCCTGGTCTGGTCTAGTTTGAACTTTAGACCCCTGGTCTGGTCTAGTCTGAACCGTAGACCCCTGGTCTAGTCTAGTCTGAACTTTAGACCCCTGGTCTTGTCTAGTCTGAACCGTAGACCCCTGGTCTGGTCTAGTCGGAACCATAGAACCGTAGACCCCTGGTCTAGTCTAGTCTGAACCGTAGACCCCTGGTCTAGTCTAGTCTGAACCGTAGACCCCTGGTCTAGTCTAGTCTGAACCGTAGACCCCGGGTCTGGTCTAGTCTGAACCGTAGACCCCTGGTCTAGTCTAGTCTGAACCGTAGACCCTGATCTGGTCTAGTCTGAACCGTAGACCCCTGGTCTGGTCTAGTCTGAACCGTAGACCCCTGGTCTAGTCTAGATCCTTCTAACAAAGAAGAAACAGACCAACGTCTGCTGTTCACCATGAAAAGTGCATCAAGACACTGTAAAGAGGGTCACCAGCATAAAAAAATGTATCTAATCACAAAAATCCAATTTGAGTTGTACAATAGCCTCGGGGTAACACAATCAGCTAACATTTCAACAATCCAGTGATCAGTACTGGGATAATTATTAATGAGCCCAAGTCAGCTGAAACCACTATCATTTTTGATTGAATAAAAGGAGCAGATTGATTGTTACAAAAGGAGGGAAGTCAAGAAGGCAGTTGTTGTCCTCTACAGTCAGAGACGGTGACCTACAAAGAAATGGATTTAACCCTCAGTGCCTCGCACCAAGATGGTCTCACCTGCGGGAAACTGATGCTTAAAAACACTGCACCTGAGAGAATCATGAGTTCACTGTCAACAACTGAGAAAGCCAAGAAGCCATGTTTGACTTTTAGCGTTGGGTGATACTGGCAGACCTCCAGAAACATCAGATAACTGAGGTCGTTCTTACTCTCTGGAGGGATTAAGCACATTTTTGGCCCATTGTGTCAGAAACCATGCTGAGGTGGCCGATGGCGGCGGCTCACCTCGAACAAACAGTGGATGGGCGTGGCGGCGTTCGGAGCCAGGACGCTCATCCTCTCCTTGAACAGTCCCTTTTCACTGAGATCACCTGAGACCTGAGCAGACGGGAGAGAGAGAAGGAAACCGTGAGCCCCAGCGTCGTCACGCTGAGGTCCAACACTGGCGTGACGGGTCGTCACTGTTCCCGCGGGTCTCACAGAGCGCAGATCCTGAAGCTTCCCCAGGCTGATGTACTCCACCGCCGCCTCGAAGGTGCTCAGGCAGTAGCTGAGCTCGTCTTTGCTGGAGCGGCTGAAGCAGAAGTTCCTGATGTAGCTCAGATTAGCCATCCTGAAATACACAGGACAGAGACAATCCTTCAGCTCACTTCACAATTATTCAGCTCTCTCAAATATGGGCCCACCGAAACCTTTAATCACAACACAACTGCGATCAATATGCAGGACTGGAAGCTGTGTTCTGACATTAATGTAAGGGGTCAAATAAGGTCACATATTAGGTTAAGATGACAGTAGAAAACACTTAACTGGTTTGTTTTGTTACTTCTAAATGTTTTTAATATTTTACAGTAATTAAAAACATATTTTTAAAAAGATCGAGGATTTGAAACATATTTGTTTAATTTTAATGACCCCTCACGGCCCACCTGCAGTACAGCGACGGCCCATCAGGGGGGCGCGGCCCACACTTTGGGAATCACTGGTGTATCGTATCGCGTGATTAGTGTATCGCTACAGCGCTACTGTACACTCAGCCATGTTTCAGGGAACAAGAACCAGCAGTTCTGCTTCATGGTGTTACATGGTGTCAAACTCAACATCCGGGTCAACAGGCTGCTCAAAGGGATCCGATCCACGCCACATATTCACTCTTTCAAACGCAAAAAAAAAGTGAGGGACTGTCCCAAGATGGAAGACGCATGGAGCAGAACTTAAAAAAACAAAAGCACTGAAATGGCCAAGCGCCATGAGGACCAGAACAACCTGAAGATCTCCAGACGGGTCAAAGTCCAGAACCTTGACTGTCTGTTCATCACCAGACAGATGGAAGTTCGATTCCCCCTCTGTGGAGAACAGGACGGGGTCGTGGTGGTCTGGGGGTGTCAACATGGAAATCTCTTCTAGTTCTACTGGTCCAAACTATAAACAGAACCTGGAAAACCTGAGTCTGTGGAGCAGGGAGTGGAAGCCACTCACCGTTATTACTTTTATTTACGTTGATAAAAATTTCAAAATTTATTTTGAGACACTGATGAAACATCAGGCTTGACTCATAATGTCACATGTGCAGCTTGTTCTGAGGCCAGGACCTGGAGCGGTGTGGTTTCTATGTGGCAGGTTCTCACCAGTTGGGGATTTCCGTCTTCACCAGCAGGTAGAGGACCACGGGCAGCAGGTCGTCTGCGCTGACGGCTTCTATACTGACTGCAGAAGAAGAAAACACACCGAGACATTTAGGAAACAACCGTTGTTGGTTTTAATTCAGCCGCCTCATTTCATCTTCTTCATGTCTCGCTGACGCGGCCAGACACTCTGTTTCTGTCCAGACCAAACCACTAAACTGGCCTCCCGACAAGCACCAGTTAACCAGTTAGGAGGGGGCGGTACCAGTCTGCAGACTGACACAGATGCTGCTGTGAGCCAAGCTCGCATTTCCAAAACCAACTGGACAAACGCATTAGAGGCTGACAGAGCGGGCCCTGTGCTGTCTGCTGATCTGATTAGAGCCCAGCTGGACGAGCCAAACGGACTCGCTCTGACTCTGATTTCACCGCCGCTGCTTCATCCTGATCACATACGAAGGCTGCTTCCTTCCAGCGGTCGGATAAAGGAGCATCTCATTTTCACAGCAATTAGTGACTATATTCAAGACGATTAGATTTTCATTAGGGGTGGACAACGATTAAAATGTTTAATCGCGATTAATCACATTATTTCCCTGATTAATCGCAATTAATCGCAATATTTCCCTGATTAATTGCGATTAATCGCATTATTTCCCTGATTAATCACAATTAATCGCATTGTGTACACAAAATCAAATAATGAATTTAAAAGTAGCGTAAAGGTCACTTTTATTTAAATGTTCTGCTGCCATATGAACTAAAGTGCCATAACATTTGTTATTCAAACCCTTTTAACATCAGCACTTGTCAATATCACATATTTAGTGTAAATCTCATCTTAAAAAATGTAAAATAAAATAAAGCTTATTGCCACTGCCAGGACATTAATGTCATCCTGTTTTTATAAAAAATAAAAAAAAGTCTAGAAACAAAATCCAACAAAATGATTGTGTCTCAGCACAATCAGAACATTAAAACAGGTAATTTCTGAGGTAACAGCAGAAACTTTTAACGGGGAGTTCAACTTGTCAGTTTTTACAAATAACCTTGTTTCTGTTGAATCCTCCGTCTGGGAGAACTTTAAAATGAAAATGTCCATGTTAAAGCTCAGTAACTTTATCAATCCGTGTATCATTCATCCTTTACATTTTCAATTGTTAATCAAAAATAATTTAAAAAATGTGACATTTTATTAGGTTTTTCACAAAAGGCTTGTTTTTTTATATTTCAATTTTAGACTTGGATCAAAAATACGAAATTAAAAAACGGGCCACAGAACTGAATTTGTTTTATAATGGAGGACTGGACTTTCTGTTGTCATTACACATCTGTGCCACTAGATGGAGCCGCACTGAAGTAACCAGCTAGAGAACAGCAGGACAGTGAACACATGGAGCAGATCTGATGGAACATGGAGGAATGACGCCAAAGTTTTGTTGCAGTCCAGAATTTTTTTCAGACAGAATTGTTAATATTGCTACCTGAGTTGCTACCTGAACTGTAAAGTTCATGGATTTTACCATTCTCCATGTCTGTTTTAGCTTTTCCTTATGTTTACCTGCTGATTCTTTTCCGGTTCTGCAGCAGCCAGTAACAGACTTTTCAGAACAAAAGCATGTGAGCAACATGCGTTAACGCGCGATAAAATAAATGTCGGCGTTAATAAATTAATGAGTTAACGTGTTAACTTGCCCAGCCCTAGTTTTCATATTTACACAGCTTTGGTCTCGTGGGACTGGACTACTGTGCAGAAGTGATCTGATTGGCTGCTGTGAAAGACGCCAGCAGCTCGGCTCACAAATCTGTGAGGCGCCCTGAGAGTCCCGGAGACGTGGCGGCGCCCTACCTGTGCGTTTGGGGGTCTGGGTGGCGGTCAGGACAACTCTGCGCAGGCAGAGCAGTTTGAGGAGGGGCGACGTCTGCTGGTTGAGCTGACTCAGCTCCCTCTTGGCCCGAGACAGATTAATACTGCACAAACACAGAGTACAGGAGTATTCAGTCCAGACCCAAATGATGGACAGTTTAACGTCACAGAGAAGGAAGGAGAAAAACTGGTCCACTGCTGCTGCAGGCATACATGCAACCACACATCTTCACACGGACTCCTGACCTGAACTCAGACTTGACCCCCAGGTCTTTCTGCTGCAGGTCCTGCAGGCTCCTGGTGATCTTGTTGAAGGCAGCCTCCTGTTGTGGAGCAGAAGAGATCAGAGAGAAGCTGTACGATGCCGCCATCACAAACAAACGCGCCGCAACGACAGGCTTGTCCACGCATCATCAAGTCTCAGACGACACCATGGTAACCAGCCTCATCACAGATGATGATGAGGCCACTTAGAGGCAGAGGGAGAGGGTCCAGGAGTGTTGGTGTGGGTCCAGTGTGTTGTGTGGGTCCAGGTGTGTTGGTGTGGGTCCAGGAGTGTTGGTGTGGGTCCAAGTGTGTTGGTGTGGGTCCAGGTGTGTGTCCAGGTGTGTTGGTGTGGGCCCATGTGTGTGTCCAAGTGTGTTGGTGTGGGTCCAGGTGTGTTGGTGTGGGTCCATGTGTGTGTCCAGGTGTGTTGGTGTGTGTCCAGGTGTGTTAGTGTGGGTCCAGATGTGTTAGTTTGGGTCCATGTGTGTGTCCAGGTGTGTTGGTGTGGGTCCAGAAGCATTGGTTTGGGTCCATGTGTGTGTCCAGGTGTGTTGGTGTGGGTCCAGGTGTGTTGGTGTGGGTCCAGGTGTGTTGGTGTGGGTCCAGGTGGTGTGTGGTGGTGTGTCCAGGTGTTGTTGTGTGGTCCATGTGTGTGTCCAGGTTGTGTTGGTGTGGGTCCATGGTGTGGTTGGTGTGGGTCCAGGTGTGTGTCCAGGTGGTGTGTTGTGTGGGTCCAGGTGTGTTGGTGTGGGTCCAGGTGTGTGTCCAGGTGTGTTGGTGTGGGTCCAGGTGTGTTGGTGTGGGTCCAGGTGTGTTGGAGTGGGTCCAGGTGTAAGTCCAGGTGTGTTGGTGTGGGTCCAGGTGTGCTGGTGTGGGTCCAGGTGTGTTGGAGTGGGTCCAGGTGTGAGTGGTGTGGTCCAGGTGTGTTGGTGTGGGTCCAGGTGTGTGCTGGTGTGGGTCCAGGTGTGTTGGTGTGGGTCTAGGTGTGTTGGTGTGGGTCCACGTGTGGGTCCAGGTGTGTTGGTGTGGGTCCAGGTGTGATGGTCCCCAACCAGCACACCTGGACCCACACCAACACACCTGGACCTACACCTGGACCCACACCAGCACACCTGGTGTGGGTCCAGGTGTAGGTCCAGGTGTGTTGGTGTGGGTCCAGGTGTGCTGGTGTGGGGACCTTTAGTTTTAATTCTGTAAAGCACTTTATATAAAGTGCGTCTGTAAAGTGCTTCATAAATAAAGTGACTGACTGAAGTTCACGGGGACCACACGTCTCCCAGAGTTTAAATCCCCTTTCTCCACGATCCCTGTGAACTTGTCCAGCTGTGCCATGGAGAGCATCTAGATCAGCTGCATCACAGTTCAGTTTCCTGCAGAAACACCTCATGTCAAGTGTCAAGCACGGTGGTGGAGGTGTGATGCTTTGGGAGTGGTGCTGCAGTCACAGGAACTGTGCACCTGTGCAACCACTGAGTCTGCCATGAACTTCTCTTCAACTCATTAAAACATCTGCAACACCATGAATAAAAAATAACAGTTCAACACCTCTTTAAAAGAAAAGAAAAGAAAAGAAAAAAAGTTGTTGTTGGAAATGTTCAATGAACTGAAGCAGTTGCTCAGCGTCCTCACAGAGACGTGAGACTGATCAGACACTAAGATGGCTCTATACTCTACTGAATGATGACATAAACGGGACTGGTCACATGATTTTATATTTTATATTTCCCTATTCTATATATATATATCCTGCTAATCTACATATATTCTTCTCATGCGTACACTCTGCAAAACTGCTTCTGCACTTCTTGTTATCAGCTGACTGAATTTTATTGCTTTGAGCTTGTGACGTGTGCAGCGACAATAAAGCTGAATTTGTTCTAATCTACAGCAATAAAACCAACCGCAGCACATGTTGTTTTGTGTGACCCAGTTCAGAGAGAGGGCCTCACATTCAGCTCTGGAGTACTCTGCTCTAGTCAGGAGTTCATGGTCCACACAGGAACTGCACGGCGCCCACGTCCTGTGGCTGCAAACCATCACGCCTCCACCACCGCGCTTGACAGGTAGGAAGGGGCGCTTTCCCGCTAAAAATGCTACGTTTGCATGATGTACAAACACCACTGTGGTCTGATCTGTCAGAAAGACATTGTTCCAGCAGTCATGTGGTTTGTTCTCATGCAGCTTTACACACCCAAGACATACGCAATGTTCTTTTTAGAGACAAAAAAAACAGAAAGAGAAGCAGCAGTGGTTCAGTCCTTTTCTAATTGTGCTGCTGCAACATTAACATGATAACAGAAGCCTGTAGGGTCTCGGGTTTTCTCCAGTTTCTTGGAGCATTTCATGGCCCAACCTCAGAGTGGTCTTAGGGTGGTCTTAGGGTGGTCTTAGGGGTGGTCTTAGGGTGGTCTTAGGGGTGGTCTTAGAGGGGTCTTAGAGTGGTCTTAGGGGTGGTCTTAGGGGTGGTCTTAGAGTGGTCTTAGAGTGGTCTTAGGGGTGGTCTTAGGGGTGGTCTTAGAGGGTGGTCTTAGGGGGGGGGGGTAGTCTTAGGGTGGTCTTAGGGGTGGTCTTAGGGGGGGGTAGGGGTCGGGGGGTCTTGGGGTAGTCCTAGGGTGGTCTTAGTGGTTAGGGTGGGGGGGGTGGTCTTAGGGGTGGTCTTAGGGTGGTCTTAGGGTGGTCTTAGTGGGGGGTGGTCTTAGGGGTGGTCTTAGAGTGGTCTTAGGGGTGGTCTTAGGGTGGTCTTAGGGGTGGTCCTTAGGGGGGGTTAGGTGGTCTTAGGGGGGGTGGGGGGTGGTCCTAGGGGTGGTCTTAGGGGTGGTTAGGGTGGTCTTAGGGGTGGTCTTTGGGTCTTAGAGTGGTCTTAGGGTGGTCTTAGGGTGGTCTTGGGTGGTCTTGGTCTTGGTGGTCTTTGGTCTTAGGTGGTTAGGGTGGTCTTAGGGGTGGTCTTAGGGGGTCTTAGGGGTGGTCTTAGGGTGGTCCTTAGGGTGGTCTTAGGGTGGTCTTAGGGGTCTTAGGTGGTCTTAGGGGTCTTAGGGGTGGTCTTGGGGTGGTCTTGGGGTGGTCCTAGGGTGGTCTTAGGGGTGGGGGTCTTAGGGTGGTAGGGTGGTCTTAGGGGTGGTCTTAGAGTGGTCTTAGGGGTGGTCTTAGGGGTGGTCTTAGGGTGGTCTTAGGGGTGGTCTTAGGGTCTTGGGGGTGGTCTTAGAGTGGTCTTAGGGTGGTGGTCTTAGGGGTGGTCTTAGGGGGGTCTTAGGGTGGTCTTAGGGGTGGTCTTAGGGTAGTTAGGTGGTCTTAGGGGTGGGGGGGGTGGTCTTAGGGGTGGTCTTAGAGTGGTCTTAGGGGGGTTCTTAGGGGTGGTCTTAGGGGTGGTCTTAGAGTGGTCTTAGGGTGGTCTTAGAGTGGTCTTAGGGGTGGTCTTAGAGTGGTCTTAGGGGTGGTCTTGGGGTAGTCCTAGGGTGGTCTTAGGGGTGGTCTTAGAGTGGTCTTAGGGGTGGTCTTAGGTGGTCTTAGGGGTGGTCTTGGGTGGTCTGGGGTGGGGTGGTCCTAGGGTGGTCTTAGGGGGGGTTAGGTGGTCCTTAGGGGGGTCGTGGTCTTAGGGGTGGTCTAGGGTGGGTTTAGTGGTCTTAGGGGGGTCCTAGGGGTGGTCTTAGGGGTGGTCTTGGGGAGGTCTTGGGGTGGTCCTAGGGTGGTCTAGGGTGGTCTTAGGGTGGTCTTAGGGGTGGTCTTAGGGGGTGGTCTTAGTGGTCTTGGGGTGGTCTTAGGGTAGTCTTACGGTGGTCTTGGGGTGGTCTTGGGGTGGTCCTAGGGTGGTCTTAGGGGTGGTTGTAGGGTGGTCTTAGGGGTGGTCTAAGAGTGGTCTTAGGGGTGGTCTTGGGGTAGTCCTAGGGTGGTCTTGGGGGTGGTCTTAGAGTGGTCTTGGGGTGGTCTTAGAGTGGTCTTAGGGTGGTCTTAGGGGTGGTCTTGGGCTGGTCTTAGAGTTGTCTTAGGGGTGGTCTTAGGGTAGTCTTACGGTGGTCTTAGGGGTGGTCTTGGGGGTGGTCTTAGGGTGGTCCTAGGGTGGTCTTAGGGGTGGTCCTAGGGGTGGTCTTAGGGGTGGTCTTGGGGTGGTCCTAGGTTGGTCTTAGGGTGGTCTTAGGGTGGTCTTAGAGTGGTCTTGGGGTGGTCTTAGGGTGGTCTTGGGGTGGTGTTGGGGTGGTCTTGGGGTGGTCTTAGAGTGGTCTTGGGGTGGTCTTAGAGTGGTCTTAGGGTGGTCTTAGGTTGAACCTGCTGCTATCTTTCACTGAACAACCACTGACTGCAAACCCCCTCTGCAAGATTACTGCTGATATTTTCCCTCCTTGGCACTACACTAACACACACCTGGATGCTTCAGGTCAGCAAACTGACAGATCTTCAGCTTCTCCAGATGTGCTCACATGTTCAGCTGATGTGCAGCACCTGCAGCCGTGCACCATCTCAACTCCTATGGAAAGCAGTCAGGCTGCACTCGTCTGCATTCTCACTTTGTTTCTGTCCATTTAAATAAAAACATGTGACATGCCATGTGTTGTTCATTTGAGGTTTTATTTACCTTCGTTCTGGTTAAAAATAAACAGTCCTGACCTGAAAATAAATCTAAAAAAAGGTTGAGCAGAGCTACATTTACCATCTCATCACTGTTTCAAATGTGGACCTACCTGACTGGCTTCGAGTGTTCCCACAAAGTTAAATATTAAGTCATGGATACCATGATGAACATACATCTGCAACAAAGAAGGAGGAAAACATTAAAAGCGTCAGACAGGTTCACAGGTCACCTCAGGTGGTCATTAGGGACACAGCCCTTGATCAGTTTAGGTTATATTTAACCAACAGGAGCTTTTCTGTGACCCCCCCTCTCTTGTGGAGTACCCCAAGGCCCCATGTCGGGCCCGCTGCTGTTCTCACTGTTTATCCCACTAAATCTCGAGGTTCTTGCTCTCTGCAGCTCTAATGAGCTGCCTCAAAGAGCTGAAAAACTGTCTGGAACTGAAGTTTCTGTGTCTCTGTGAAAACAAGGAGATCGTGGTGTTTTGTCATCAGACCAGGTGGAGAATGTGCCGTCATTCTCTGTGCTTTGAGGTCATTAACTCGCTCGTTTGTTAAGAATCTGCGTGTGATTTTTAACAACGCGTTTAAACTTGACAAATCAACTCGGTTGTCAAAAGCAGCTTCTTCCAGGTATGAAAGACAGCAAAGCTGCACCTGTCTGAGAGACAGATATGCTTTTATAACGAGGCAGTTGGATTAATGGGTAAACTGGTTATAATGGGGATGCATGTGGCTCTGTGAAATGGTATTAGACAGCACTGTCTGCTAGTAAATACTTCTGCTCATCTAAAGCAGCCTTTCTCAACCGGGGTGTTGCGACACACTGGGTTACTTCTGGCTGTTTTGGTGGAGTCGTTTTTAAAAAAAATGACCTATTCTGACATTTCATATACAGTGGTACCTCTACTTACAAACGTTTCTACATAGGAAATTTTCAGGTTACGAAACGCCTCAAAGGGAAAATATTGCCTCTTGTTACGAAAGAAATTTGAAGGATACGAAAGGCAGAAATATAGTAGCGCTGCTACTCGCAGCTCCCAGAGTTTACCGAACGTAAACATAGCTGTCGGCTCTGTATCTCGGTTTGAAAGCGGTGCGTCCGAGCTGCTCTGCCATTGGCTATCGCTTAGCATCTTCCTGGCATCCCATTGGCTAGGAGGGCCCCTTGTCTGTATGAGCGTAACCCAGCAACCAGGTAAACAAAGAATTTTTACCTCCGCCAAGGAGGTTATGTTTTTGTTCATCTGTCTGTCTGTGTTCAAGATAACTCAAAAAGTTATGGATGGATTTTGATGAAATTTTCAGGAGTTGTCAGAAATGTGAAAAGGAAGAACTGATTTCATTTTGGATGTGATCCGGAAGAAATTCTGTAATCCCGGATCACTTTTAAAATTTTTCGATAATTGTTGCGTTTAGTGGAGGTCTGCGCTCTCTGAGTGCTTTTCTAGTTCTAACATGTATTTCTTATACGTTTTTATGTCATTTCATGTATTATTTATAATTTATATTAAAAAAAAATAATAATGTTTGAATTTTGGGGGGCTTGGAACGGATTAGGGCATTTACATGGAAAACGCGTCTCTACCTATGAAATTTTCAGGTTACAAAACTACTTCCAGAACCAATTAAATTTCATAAGTAGAGGCACCTCTGTATAAATATATGAATGCATACATAAATACATACTTTTTGCCCATGAATGAATAAATAAATAAAGAAGATATACATAATTGAACATGAAATGAATAATAAAAATATGTCTCACATGCCCATTTCCCAATGTTAACAACGTCAGTACGGGGTCAGCGGTAAGGTCAACGTGACTGCCCAGTTAGCTTACGTCGTAATATCATTTAACCGCTGGAATTTTATTTCACAGATAGCAAAGAGAACTTTTTAGCAGCATCATGGATGGTTTTCTAAAAAGAAAAGCCCCACAGGAACGGAACATCACAGAGGAGCCGACTTCTTCATCAAGCCTTCATCCACCAGCTCTGAATCTGCTCCATAGGTAGCAAAGCTAGCTGCTAGCGATGAGGCTAAAAAGAGGCAATACAAGGATGATGGATGGAAGCAAGCACATCACGGATGAAAAGAAGCTTTCCTGCTGAGGCCTACTCTGGTGCAGTTATCCTGTTCAGGTTATTTAAACAAAATAAACAGGGACGTATGCATTTACAGTCGGAGCGATGCAGTGTGGCTTTGGATTATTTTTACTCTGGGGTGTCGTGAGATTTTATTCACTTTTGAAAGGTGTGACTGAAAACAGGTTGAGAAAGGCTGGTGTAAAACACATTCAGTTTCCTGAAAAATGGGTAAAGACACATGACTTTACTGAAGTGAAAGAGAGAAGATGGTTTAAGAGAAAAACTGACCTCCACTGCCTGTTTGAGAAGAGTCATCTGAAGCTCCTGCTTTGCCAGAAGTTTCTGTGCAAAAAGAAGATTCAGACCAGTAAATGGACAGAAATGTATTCGTCACTGCAGGAGGACAATCCACAACTCCTCCTCTCCATGTGAGCTGTCAGGAGCTCCGAGAACAAACTGTTTCGTCACACATTATTGACTGTGATGTCACGGTTTACACGCTCCAATCATCGGGACTGAACAGGCATTTTCAAAGATATGTGACTTCAGTTTTTCTATTCGACAGCTGGGGCTGAATGATCAATAACGCGGTCTGTTAAGATGTTACAGGATGTTCTGTGAGATCAGAGGTCAAACACGTCTAGAGACGGTCTGAGGATCGACTCGTGGTTGTCGGGTCCACTAAAGCAGACGAAAAGACATCTGACTCAACACTGGAATTAATACTGCAATTAATACTTCCTGACGTGTACCTTTACGGCACGCAGATGTCATCTTCTCACCCCTTCAGATGCTGATTCAGACAGTCCCCCAGGTGAAATAAAGCCTCGACCTCACAGGTGCACTGCTGGGATTCAGCTCCAGAACAATCACATCAGCGCTGGTGTGCAACAGTTTACAGTTCCAGTCACAATATTAACATAAGATTATCCTTTAAACTGGATTATCCTTTAAACTGCTGCACATGATGCACAACTGGATGACTGTGTAAATAAAGCCATATGACTTCCATTTATCTGGACCACACTGAGATGAACGCTGAGCTCAGCAACAACCTCCACTCGTCTCTGCAGCCGCAGGGAATTAAGGCTAACGAAGCTCTCAACCGCTGCAGGGAACAGATATCGAACTGAACATCACACAGGTTCTAGGTGATAAAAGGCTGTCAATCAATGACCATCACAGAGTCGGTGCTCGCGGGTCAATAACAAGAAACTATGACGTCATTCCGATAAGTCCGATATCACGACGAATAGTTCCGATAACATATATATTTTTGTCAACACAGCAGTGTCTCGCTCCCTCTGAGTCTTGAATGACCGGCAGTGAATGTTATGTTCAAGTGACGTCGGCATAATCAGAAAAATGATTTCTCAATCAGGAAAATCAAGAATACCCCCTCAAGCCAAAAAACAACTTAACTCGGTCATAATTTTAGTAGTTGCTGCCTTGAATCGATATTCGCAGTATTTTCCCACATGTTACACATAAAAAAGAAAAAAATAGAAAAGGCTGAAAGAACGACTAGCAAACGAGGGAACGAGGGAATTTACGTTACACCTTGAATGCAGCCTGCAGCACAGCGTACTGATCACAACAAACATGGCGGCGTGGAACTTCGTTAAAGTTTCAGAAGAAGATAGTTTGGTGGTTATTTGTGATGAATCCTCCGAGTGAATTCTACGAGGAGGGAAGCACAAGCTTTAATACGTAAAACATGATCAGCCACCTACAACATAACAATCGCTTCCATGAAGTTTTGAAATCGCGCTAATGTGAGCTAACAGAAGCTAATGCTAATGTGCGCAAGCCAGCAGCAGTCTCTCCTCTCCTCATTCCTCTCATCTAAAGCTTCCATGAGATTAAAAAAAAAAAAAAAAATCACTGAACCTCATTTACTTTAATTAAAGGAATTAATTTAAATGGAACCACAAGTCAAAATCCTTTAAATGTTAATCCTTTTCAGTTAGTAATTCTGATGCATGTATTTCCATCAGTTCAAGGAGCCTTTATTTTTTTATATCAGGCAGTAATGAACCTTATTTAAGTTAATGTGAGATATCAAATAGGTTTGTTTGATAGTTTTATGAAAATGTTTGAGAGGCTTGCCAATAGTTTTTTAATGGAAAAAATAAATATCTGTTCATTTAAAGAGTCCAAACTATTTTGGTTTTGTTCATAGTATTGATGTAATAATCTTAGGTATATGTGTATGTTATCGGTTATCGGTATTGGCCTTTAGGAGCTGAAAGTTATCGGTATCGGTTTTAATAAACAGTTATCGTGCATCCCTACTGCTGGCTGCTTCTACTCACCAGGCGAGAGTCTCTCAGCAAACACTGAAGACATTTAGTGTAAAGTCCATTCACCGAGTCCTGCAGGACAGAAGGAAACAGACTGTAGAGAAGCTCTCCAGGGAGAAACACTCGTAACTTCTACTTCCTTCTGAGAAACTGGGCCACCAAGACTCTCAGTGGACAGTGAGGTCCAAGGAAGCAGAACAAACAAAAGCTTTTCTTACTATCTGCTGTCTGAATCCCTTCTTTTCCTGCTCCTTGAAGCTCTGACAGAAGCTGTAGATGAACTTATCCAGTTTCTGGGCGTGACGTCCCAGGAACTCCCGAACGTCATCCAGGCTCCTCAGGCAGTACGGCGGAGGCGGAGTCACCTCCACCGGGCTGGGATCCACCTCCATGGGCCTGGAGATGCACAGGATGCTGTAGCTCTGCTCCTGCTCGTTGTAGAAGGTCTCCTTCAAACAGGATGGGGACCACGGCTGGGTTCGGGAAGCCAGCTCCCAGCAGGACCTGCCTGTCCTGGATCCTGACCTCCTGCAGCAGAACACCGCCAACTTCTCAGAGGGGTAGCAAACCAGGTGGTTGGATTTCACAAATCTCATGAAAACACGTCCAATTACAGCCAACGAGCTTTCTAACCACTTCATCATCAGAAGCCTGCTGACTCTGAGTTTTTACTGAAAAAAGACATTCAGTAGAAGGAGTGAGTGTTTAATCAGGATTTACTAACGCAAGACGTAGAAAGACCTGTGGTCTGTCGCTGCTGCGAGTCGCAGCTCGGAGAAGCAACTCGCAGCAGCGACTCGAAGAAGCGACCCGCAGCAGCGACTCGCAGCAGCGACCCGCAGCAGCGACCCGCAGAGCAGCGACCCGCAGCAGCGACCCGCAGCAGCGACTCGCAGCAGCGACTCGCAGCAGGGACTCGGAGCAGCGACCCCCAGCAGCGACTCGGAGCAGCGACTCGGAGCAGCGACTCGGAGCAGCGACTCAGAGCAGCGACCCGCAGCACAAAAAATAAGGGATCACTGTATAGCTAATTCTCCCTGAACACACTGTGACAATAAGAGCACCACTGCCCCCTACTGGAGAATATGTGCAATTACACTTTACTCTCATCATGATACATTATTACACTAATCAGATGGATGACGATTTGATGTTCGTCGATATCATGAAGTCTGTCACGATACGATTTTGTTTCCATTTGATTCATGAGCTGCTGAGTGATGGCGATACGTTTGTTGAACACAATCACTCCCATTTATATTGATTTTATGTGGTCGATGTTTTCATTTGTATCGCTATGTTGATGTAGATGAAGCTGACAGAGACAGCTGAGACAGAAGACATCTACCGCATTGATAATGACTGTGTCTTCATGTTTAAAACAGAGACCCTGGGTGAAGGTCACCCAGCAGGAGACAGTGGGGGGACAAAGACAGCGCTCGTGTCCCAGAGTCCAGTGCGGTGCAGCGCTGAGGCGGCAGACCAACCTTTCCATCTGCAGTCTTGTATCTGTCCTCCAGCGGCTGGAGGACGTAGCTGTCAAAGTGAGAGTCTGAGTAGCTGCTGACGCTCAGACTTCCACAGCAGGGAACCAGAACCTGCAGGTTTCCAGGATCACAGAAGAAAACGGTTAGTTTCTGTTCAGGAGCAGATTTAAACACACGCAGTCAAACTGGATTAAATCAGGACGACAGTCGACATCAGACACCAGCTGGTCCTCTGTGGACTCGTCCTTCACCTGCAGCAGCAGACAGATGTTGAGGTGATTTAAAAGTGGACGTTTGAGTGTCATTGCTCCAGGTTCTAGCTTCTGTGGTCTTCTGGATTCAGGTTAAAGTGGTACCAACCTGAACCTGTTTCACATCATTATATCCTGCTGAAACTGAATAAACGTCAGCATGACGTTACTAATAACCTGTTATTAATAACCTGTGAACTAGGGATGCACCATAACTGTTTTTATAAACCGATACCGATGATAACTTTCAGCTCCTAAAGGCCGATACCGATAACCGATAACACACACATATATCTAAGATCATTACATCAATACTATGAACAAAACCAAAAATAGTTTGGACTCTTTAAATGAACAGATTTTTTTTTTCCAATGAAAAACTATTGTCAAGCCTCTCAAACATTTTCATAAAGCTATCAAACAAACCTATTTGATATCTCACATTAACTTAAATAAGGTTCATTACTGACTGATATAAAAAATAAAGGCTCCTTGAACTGATGGAAATACATGCATCAGAATTACAAACTGAAAAAAATTAACATTTAAAGGATTTTGGCTTGTGGTTCCATTTAAATTAATACCTTTAATTAAAGTAAATGAGGTTTAGTGATTTTTTTTTTTCATCTCATGGAAGCTTTAGATGAGAGAGATGAGGGAGAGGAGAGGGGAGACTGCTGCTGGCTTGCGAACGTTAGCATTAGCTTCGCGTTAGCGTGATTTTAAAACTCCATGGAAGCGATTGTTATGTTGTAGGTGGCTGATCAGGTTTTACGTATTACAGCTTGTGCTTCTCTCCTCGTAGAATTCACTCGGAGGATTCGTCACAAATAACCACCAAACTATCTTCTTCTGAAACTTTAACAAAGTTCCACGCCGCCATGTTTGTTGTGATCAGCACGCTGTGCTGCATGCTGCATTCAAGGTGTAACGTAAATTCCCACATTTCCTCATTTGCTAGTCGTTCTTTCAGCCTTTTCTATTTTTTTTTCTTTTTTATGTGTAACATGTGGGAAAACACTACGAATATCAATTCAAGTCAGCAACTACTAAAATTATGACCGAGTTAACGAGTTGTTTTCTGGCGTGAGGGGGTATTCTTGATTTTCCTGATTGAGAAATCATTTTTCTGATTATGCCGACGTTACTTGAACATAACATTCACTGCCGGTCATTCAAGACTCAGAGAGAGCGAGGCACTGCTGTGTTGACAAATATATATATGTTATCAGGGCTATTCGTCATAATATCGGACTTATCGGGATGACGTCATAATTTCCTGTTATCGGCCCGATAGTTATCGTGCACCCCTTGTTTTCACCTCATCTTTTAGACCACTACAGTCACTCAACTAGGGATGGGCATTCAGTGAAGATTTATTTGTGGATCGTCGGGAGAATTAATGATTAATAATCGATTAATCATTAACATTTTTATACTGAAAACTATCACAATTATTCTCGATATCGGCGTGACGTTTGTTTTCCCCTTTGGCCTGGTTGCTATGGTCTGGTTGCTATGGCCCGCGCATGCCCGGATGTGTTCAGTGGCCCGGATGTTCGTGGTCGAGAATAACGTAACTTTAAAAAAAATCAACAATAATAAAAGAAGAGATATTGAGGGGACTACTTAACAAGGACAATTTATATCCGATTATATCAAGGCGCCAGTATTTCAGGCTTTTTGTTTCTTAAAAAGATGCGCTTGTTGTGTGCTGGATGTGCGCTGCAGCTCCTTCTGGTCCGTGCTAACACCGAGTTGAGGCTAGGCTAGGCTAGGCTAGGCTAGGCTAGGCTAGGCTAGGCTGAGATAGAGATGAACAGCCTCCGCCGTCCTTTACAAGGCTTGGATGCGCGTTGTTCAAGTGATACATCATTGTCGTTGTCAATTATTTGTAATTTGCACTGCAGTGATTCCAGTACACTTGGTCATTTTCTAAACGAAAATGGTCCCACGCCACACTTCACCGCGACCGCTTCATGATTAGGCGACAACCTACAGAAGCTCGCATGTAACAACTGAGTCCAGCCAGGGTAGAGTGATGGTGAAATGTTGCCCCCTGTTGGTGGCAAAGTGAAATGCATTGCATTGTTTGAGGACGTGCACTGATAACTGATAAAAAAAAAAAATCATTTGGTTCATCGACGAAAATGAATATATTCGACCAAATTCTTAATGATCAATCATCGATTAATCGATTAATTATGCCCATCCCTACACTCAAGCCTTCACATTCATCAGTTTAGTCCTTTTTCTCTAAATAAATCTTCCCTCTCACCTGCCCCGACCTCACACATCGTTTTCAGAGCGTGGTAGGATGTGAAACTAACAGGTGGCCAGAGTTTGAAGAAGAAATATTTTCTCCCAGCATGCACCACTGCAGTTTAAAAAACCAACAACAGTCCTGTCTCTGTGGATGAAGTCTGGGTGACTAAAACACAGCAGTTAATGGTGGATTCATCTCATCAGCCCACAGAAGACAAAGAAAGGAAAATAAAACTCATCCTCCAGTCTGGACTTGGACTAAACTTTCTAAAGCGCCGGCACACGGATCTGCTCTGCTGAGTTCCTCTTTACTGCTCCTCCACTCTCCGGTTTGTTCCTTCAGAAAGGAACTACAATCCATCAACGGTCCATTTCCTCACGTTCAGAACCAGCATCATCTCCAAACCTCTCTGACCGCTTCACTCAGTCAGCGCTGGAAAAAACTGGAAAAAGCCAGTTTCTGCCTGGTGGTTCTAGAGAAGCAGAGCAGGTTTCCCTGCTGGGGTCAGGACCAGGACCAGGACCAGGACCAGAACCAGGGTGAGGGTCAGGGTCAGGATCAGGATTAGCTGGTGGAGGCTCATCCAGGACCAGGGTAAGGACCTGGACCAGGATCAGAGTCAGGGTCAGGACCAGGACCAGGATCAGGATCAGGATCAGGATCAGGATCAGGATCAGGACCAGGACCAGGATCAGAGTCAGGATCAGAGTCAGGATCAGGATCAGGATCAGGACCAGGACCAGGTCAGTCTAACTACTGCTGGAGCTTCATCTCAACAGGAAGGTTGACCTGGAGGAACTCAGACCACCAGACAGTCACTCAGGACTGTTGGAGCCTGAATAAACAAGTCCAGAAGAACCAGAGGACACGTTATTGTTTCAGCCTTTCATCACAGTGGACGTCGGAGAACCTGAGGAGTCCAGCTTCATGTAACGAAACCAGGACAGGAGGTCACGTCCAAGTGTGACGTTACTGAGAAGGAGCAGCGGGAAATGTTCTGTAGAACCAGCAGAGACGGTGCTGACGTGACGATCACTGATCCACCTGTCCGAACCTGGCTGTTGGAGCGCTGTGAAGAAGAAGAAGAAGAAGAAGAAGAAGAAGAAGAAGAAGAAGAAGAACTCACGATGCCGTGGAGTTCTGCCACTCGGCTGCAGAGGTCCGGTCTCTGCTTCTCCAGCGCCGAGTAGAAAGGGTTCTTCAGGATGTTCTCATCGTATACAGCCATGAGGAGATCCGGGTCTGGACTCTGCAGAGGAAAACCAGCCGTCAATGATCAGAAAAGCTCTGAAACCTTCTGCTCAGAGACCCATGAGATTCAGGAATCCGGTTAGTCAGGTGGGTGACCACTGAAGGAGAAGCAGCCGTTATTGATAAATGAATGAGAAATCAATCAATACTCACCCCCCCCCCAACCCCCACAGACCAACACTGCGTCTGCTATCAGCCTTCATTCAGATCAGTAAATACTGACGTTTCCACATGACTGAAGTTCATGTTGAAGATGTCAAGAGGTAGGTGAATGATTCCAAGTAGGAATCGGTTCCTAACATCCGGTTCTGGAATCGTTTAGAAGACTTTTGAATTTCGATTCCTTTTTTCGGTTCCTAAATATCCGCGCTATTTTTATTGTTTATTTTTTGATTTACTGCACTAGTTTGTTGATGTTACTCCGCCCGGCGTACTCAACTCCACGCTAGTGGCGACGTCACGTCCGTTGCCGACGGGACTTCACTCGCCACAACACGGATCCCAAGAGACGCCGCTCTTGAGTTTGGCTGCATTTCAGTCCGGGAAATGACGGCTACCTGGCGCAGTGCAACACCTGCGGGAAGCGTGTTACTGCCAAAGGAGGGAGCACGACTAATATGGCAAAACACCTTCGCCTGGATGGCATCACAAAAATAAACGAGTGTACCGTATTTGGTTCACTGCGTTGCTCCCGTCGCTTCTTCGACTGCAACAGAGTCCGTCCTCATCCAGAAACTCTTCCCTTCTCATATACAGTGGTACGTCTACTTACAAACGTCTCTACATACGAAGTTTTCAGGTTACGAAACGCATCAACGGGAAAATATTGCCTCTTGTTACGAAAGAAATTTCAGGATACGAAAGGCAGATATACAGTAGCGCTGCTACTCGCAGCTCCCAGAGTTTACCGAACGTAAACATACTTGTAGCTGCTCTGCCATTGGCTATCGGCTAGCATCTTCCTGGCATCCCATTGGCTAGGAGGGCCTCTTGTCTGTATGAGCGTAACCCAGCAACCCAGGTAATCAAACAATTTTTACCTCCGCCAAGGAGGTTATATTTTTGTCGGCGTTTATCTGTCTGTTTCTGAAAGAGCAGATACGGTCATCTTCCTAAACAAAAACTGTTGATTTCATTTTTTGTTGGGCAAAATGTATTTTGGAGGCCAACTGCCAACTGTAGGTTGTTTAACATTTAGGCTGTAAGTGAATTCTGTGTGTGCATATGTGCATGCAAACATGTTTAAGAATAAAAATGGCCTGTCGCCTGTGTAAATGTGTCAGTTTTTTTTAATGAAAAAATTATACTGTTAGATAAGTCGCGATCTGTTGACCTACACATCAAAGAATCGGAATCGATTTGAACAGGAATCGAAACAGAGAATCGGAATCGAGAATCGTTTTGAACAGGAATCGAAACAGAAAATCGGAATCGAGAATCGTTTTGAACAGGAATCGAAACAGAGAATCGGAATCGAGAATCCTTTTGAACAGGAATCGAAACAGAGAATCGGAATCGAGAATCCTTTTGAACAGGAATCGAAACAGAGAAATCGGAATCGAGAATCCTTTTGAACAGGAATCGAAACAGAGAAATGGAATCGAGAATCCTTTTGAACAGGAATCAAAACAGAGAACCGGAATCGAGAATCCATTTGAACAGGAATCGAAACAGAGAATCGGAATCGAGAATCGTTTTGATCGTGAATCGAAACAGAGAATCGGAATCGAGAATCCTTTTGAACAGGAATCGAAACAGAGAAACAGAATCGAGAATCCTTTTGAACAGGAATCGAAACAGAGAATCGGAATCGAGAATCCTTTTGAACAGGAATCGAAACAGAGATTCAGAATCGAGAATCGTTTTGAACAGGAATCGAAACAGAGAATCGGAATAGAGAATCCTTTTGAACAGGAATCGAAACAGAGAAACGGAATCGAGAATCCTTTTGAACAGGAATCGAAACAGAGAATCTGAATCCGTTTTGAACAGGAATCGAAACAGAGAATCGGAATCGGGAATCCTTTTGAACAGGAATCGAAACAGAGAATCGGAATCGAGAATCCTTTTGAACAGGAATCGAAACAGAGAAACGGAATCGAGAATCCTTTTGAACAGGAATCGAAACAGAGAATCGGAATCGAGAATCCTTTTGAACAGGAATCGAAACAGAGAATCGGAATCGAGAATCCTTTTGAACAGGAATCGAAACAGAGAATCGGAATCGAGAATCCTTTTGAACAGGAATCGAAACAGAGAAACGGAATCGAGAATCCTTTTGAACAGGAATCGAAACAAAGAATCAGAACCGAGGATCGTTTTGAACAGGAATTGAAAAAGAAAATCAGAATCGAGAATCGTTTTGAACAGGAATCGAAACAGAGAATCGGAATCGAGAATCCTTTTGAACAGGAATCGAAACAGAGAATTAGAATCGGAATCGTTAAAATCCAAACGATGCCCAACCCTAGTCAGAGGTGGACTCCAGAGGTGGATCCTCTGATCTGACTGGACTCCTGGAGGAAAATGAAGCAGAAGACGTGGAGAGTTTTTGTCGTTTGTGTGTGCAGACACACTCAGGAGGAACTGGATCAACTCATCCAGCCACGCCGGGACGTCGCTGCTCTGTTATCTGAGCTTTGAGGTGACACCTGAGACTCTTCTGACTTGTTTAAAGCAGCCAAACTTCTCACACGTGTTCCGGTTTTCACTGCACCTTCAAAACGAAACCAAATTAACAGTCGGGTCCCCTGACGGCGCTCCCTCTGCTCTGAGGCGACGCTCTCAACCGACCCATGACAAGACAGACGTGCATGTCTGAACTAGAGCGGCCGTGGAGAACCGCCTGGACGCTCTGGTACTGTCTGGTACCTCATCCATCTGGGCCCTGAAGACACAGAGCATCTCTGAACTTACAACTTCAGAAGGAGACGTACGGCGACCAAAACATATCACTTCTTTATCCCATCTCATCCCACTGGATGGCAGCATCTCTAACTGAACCACGCCCACAACTAGGGGTTGCACGATAACTATCGGGCCGATAACAGGAAATGATGACGTCATCCCGATAACTCCGATATCACGACAAATAGCCCCGATAACATATATATTTTTGTCAACACAGCAGTGCCTCGCTCCCTCTGAGCCTTGAATGACCGGCAGTGAATGTTATGTTCAAGTGACGTCGGCATAATCAGAAAAACGATTACTCAATAAGGAAAATCAAGAAAGAATACCCCCTCATGCCAGAAAACAACTCGTTAGCTCGGTCATAATTTTGGTAGTTGCTGACTTTAATTGATATTCGCAGTATTTCCCCACATGTTACACATAAAAAAGAAAAAAAAATAGAAAAGGCTGAAAGAACGACTAGCAAACGAGAGACTGAGATGTCGGCTCTGATCTAAAGACGTCTCACTATCAGAGGAACATCAGAAGCTGATGACATCACTCTCCATTATCCACTAAAGAGAAATTTCTTGCCCATTTTGCTTTCGTTCCTCCGCAGCTGAGATCAAACAAACCATCATCTGAGTGACTTCAGAACAGGAAAACAACACGCCTAGTCCCATTAAACCGGACCCTCCACGGTCCAGAACCAGCAGCCCCCCCTCCTCACCTCAGAGACCAGCTTCATCCTGCCTCAGCTCCTCCAGCTCAGACGGCGAGTCCCTGCAGCAGACCCGCGTCGGCCGGGATAAACCCCGGGACCGCGTCACATGACCAGCACGGCCCTCGTGACCTCACGGCGCTCAGCGGCGCAGAGGAATGTCTGCATCACACACAACCACCGCCGCCGCCGCTGCTGCTGCTGCTGACCCGGGGCTGACTCCAGAGGAGCACCAATCACACGCTTCTGGTCCCACCAGCAGACCTGGACCTGAATCCAGGCCAGAACCTGGACCCCAACGGGCTCTGACTGGAGCTGGAAGCACCTCTGTCCGAATCCAGTCCAGAACCTGGACCCCAACGGGCTCAGACTGCAGCTGGAAGCACCTCTGTCCGAATCCAGTTCAGAACCTGGACCCCAACGGGCTCTGACTGGAGCTGGAAACACCTCTGTCTTGTGTAGACTTGAGACGGCAGCGTATCCCAGAATGCACTTCGCACCAACAAGGAGAAGAAGGAGTAAATGAGACCGTTATGACTCTGCTTTCGTCTTACAGGATGTAGTTTAAAGACGTTTTCACGTGAGAATATAGTTCTTCCAACTTCAAATTTGTGCTTAGATGCCTCCATAAAACTTTATTAATAACAACGGGTGACATACAAAAGCATAAAACCCATTTAAAACATGTCACGTGGGTTTTAAACACCTGTGCCGGCTGGTGTCTTGGCTTTCCATGCCTTTTTGCACCCCCCTTTCGTGTGTCCCCAGTAGTTTTTCACTGCGTCATAACACGGACTTCATTTATGGTGTGAAGTCTGCACGAGCTGATAGCAACAGCACATTTAGAGATATCTCTACTGAGACCCCCCCAGACCCCCCCAGAAACCAGATTCAGACAGTAAACCACCGGGAACAGACGTTAACAGGAACCCAAGCCTCTGCCGCCACCGGCTGGGCTGAGCTGAGCTCGCGCAGCCTCCGGTACCGTCGCCGTTGTTGTTGTTGTTGTTAGCTGCTGTTAGCTCAGCTACCATGACTCGACACGGCTACCGGATGGAACGTTTTTACCGGTTACGTTGAGGTCACACCGTCTCCTCGGAGGCTTACAGGGCTGCCGGCTCGGTTACCGGCTGGGGCCTTCTCCCGGTGGGTCGACCCCCCGCAGCCCACATGACAGGCTCGGCTGGTCGGTGGTCCGAACCGTCCGGAGGGGTGTGTGTGTGTGTGTGTGATGGGTCGAACCTGGACAGGATGAAGCCGGTGTAGGTGAAGTCCCTCAGGTCATCCGGACGCTGTCATGGCTGTGGTCCTTCAGTCATCTGGATGAAACAGCTGCAGCAGATCCGCCTCCTCCGCTCACACTCATGACACGAAACGCTCCGGGGAATCGGTTTCACGTAAAACGTCTGCTTATTACTGAAAGCAAGAAAGAGAAGAAGAAGAAAAAAACCCCGCTAAACGGAGTAGTAGCAGGAGGTTGTTGTGCGTGTCACTTCCAGTGATCAGTAGGAAGTTGATAAACAAACGCAGACTGCTTCAATGCTGCCCTCTGGCGGCCGCGGAGGTGACCTGCTGCAAATAACAATAGATGACGCGTGGTGCCAGTGCGCCTGCGCGAACACCGCACGCCATCTTGGGTTAGGTCTGACAGCAGGTTGCTTAGGGAGGATAGTACTAGTTTAGCTCAGCCATTCCCAAACTTCAGAACACCAAGGCCCAGTTTGAAATGTGGAAAAATCTCCGCGGCCCACCCGAACCTTTAATCACAACTGTGGTCAACATACAGGACTGGAAGCTATGTTCTGATAATGTAAGGGCAGGGGTTAAAATGGTATTGGTTATGTGGGGGGGCTGCCCCCGCCGCCCTGCCCCAATATACTTTTGGGAAATAACCCTCTAATTTGATAACCATATCATATTGCACAGAGATATACACTTTATCTGTGTGTCTTGTAGGCCTATGTGTGTCTTGTACACACACACACACACACACACATTATGGCAGTTTGAATGTAAATTGGTTGGCCAATGTAACAGATTGTACAGATTGTTGTACATTGGTTTGAAGGAAATGATTAGTGGGGGGTCTGGGGGTCTCCCCCCCCCCCAGAAGTTTTTTATTATCATACATGTTGTTTGCTGAATTCTGGTGCATTTTAATAAGTTGTTAGCTGACTTTACAGATGCAGGTTGAGCAAGATCATATTAAATCTTGTCACAATGCCTACAGGTGAAAAATGTGAAAGAGAAATGTTCAGTGAGAAAATTTGAAGGCTTGCACAATCTTAAACCAAAACAGTCGATTTATTATACAATACATTTCAAATTACAATATCATACAAAACATCTAGCAAATGCAGCAAAACACATACTGTCTAAAAATAAAAACACAACATATTTAGATCAGTATTATTTTTTCCCCTCTTTAGTAATATTTGATATTTTATTTTTAATAATCGTCACTGACGATGCTTCTTTGCATGTTTTGCATCCCAGCTTTTTATCTTTTACTACAAGAAAAGGATAGGCCTTAGTGAAATAATCAAACTTGGTCTCTCTTCCAGCAGTCAGGTAAGTTCTCCCTTGTAGCTCCTATTATTATTAGTTTCACTGCCCTTAGAACTCATTACTACATCAGTGTAACGAGTTCGCAATATTCTTTAATGACAAAGTTCAAGGTATTAAAAATTCAGTAATTTCCACAACACAAACAATTACTCTTCTGCCAACTAGACACCTGGAGCTGACACATTTCTTCACCTGTAACTGATAAAACAGTCAAAGAGATCATCTGCAGTCTGAGTCCATCAACCTGCTGCCTTGATGAGTTGTTCACTCGATTTCTAAAGTTTCTAAATGTTATTTCTAATATTTTCTTTTAGTGCTCAAACCAACACAGCAAAGAATCTGAGGTGTTTGTTTGGTCTTCAAACTGGGACCTTCCAGTCCAGTTCCACGGAGACCCAACAACAGAACCCACGGGCCCCAAAGGATCTACAGATCAGTAGCTCTTATTGTTGCTTACTGCCCAAGCCTGAAGTTTGAGTTAATATGGGATGACAAAGAATTCAGATATTATAAAATAATCCACATTTGCCCTGAGTAACAAATATATTACACGCTGAAGACAATGTCCTCAGAAAGGTAGAATTAATGGTGGGGCTTTTGTATTTATAAACTGTGATAGACTGCAAAAGTGTAACTATGACGTTCTTATGCCTGTAGTCTTCTCTATGACCACAAGATGGTGCTACCAGTCTGTGACCTGTAAGGTACCAACCTCTCAATGAGGTTGAGAGGAGGATGAGGTTTAGACTGGATGCTTTGCACATATACAGAATATAAAGTTCTTTAAAAAAAAAAGTCATTTTTGAACCCTGTATCTCTACGTCTACGACAGCGTCTGATTCAAGAGCGTCCACTTACCAAGTACTGATTAGGTGGGATAAAGTCATCAAACCGTAGTGATGGGGAGGCTTCAGGCTTCATTATTTCACAGTGGCCACGGTTACATGATGTTTTTTAATTCGGAATTAATTATTCCGAATTAAATAATTCAGAATTAAACTATTTTCCTTCGAGTTTACATGGAAATAGTAATTCTGAATTGAGGTTTACAAGGAAAACATGTTTGATCGGCTTTATCCAATTCCGCTTAAGGTCTGGGGGTTGGGAAGGGTTCTGATTGGATAGGGGGGGGCGGACGTCTTTACGTATTTACATCTACCGGAGGAAAACAAACTTACTCAACAACAACAACTTAGCAACAACATGGAGGACTACATTATTAGCATCCTTTTTGTTTTGATTTTACTTTTGAAGCAGCAGCACGACAACATCATTCCACCGTTAACTGCGTGCTGCCATCTTGAAACTTTGTTTCAAAAACAAGCCCAGCGCGGAATATAAGCGTCATTGCGACAGACGGGCAAGAGAACGAGCATGCGCAGAAAGACCGGAATTAATTTAAAGCGGAATGACTGCGGAATTATTCTATTCGGATTTAAAATCAGAATAAACCAGCCACTTACTTCGGAATTAAGTTTAATTCGGAATGGACATTTTCATTCGGAATCAGGTGTTTACATTACAGCTTTCTCTGCTCCTGTCTCCTGTACAGTCTCTCCTCTGTTCTGCTCAACTCTGTATCCGCTTTTTTTTTTTTTAAAGCGAGCTCACAAAAAAAAAAAAAAGAAACCCCAAAGTCTCTTATAAAAAGCGGAATTGGCAACCCATGCAGTGTTCCGGAAACCAGAATCTCTGATCGCAGGTTCTGCTCTAAATAGCTTTGACAGGTCATCTTGTTATCAGGAGAACTATGATCTATCTCATAAAAGTCATGGGTTTATTGATTAATAAAACAATATTTAATTATTCTGAACTGAAAATCATGATGTGTGTGTGATCATATGCCATCCGCTCCGAGTTTATGCGCCGGGGCTCATCCCCTGACAGCCCCGGCGCAATTTAACCCCTGGTGATGGGTAATCTCTAAACTTCATAGCACCCTCTTCTTGTTATATTGTGTTTGTTTTTTATTGGTGGCTTGTATGATTATAACGTCATGGTGGATTAAGTAGTTAAACCCGCACTGGCCCAGGTACCAAATGCACGACCCGCCACTAAATAATACTGTAATAAACATTAAACCAGACCACTAGAATTTAGAGTGAATTTTAAACATTTTATTTTTTTTCCTACCACATTTTTTTCTCCCTTGTTTTCAATGTTTTTGTTTGTTTGTTTGTTTGTTTTTTAAATATATTTTTGAGGTGCTGCAGCCCCACCAACGGGGGGTGCTGCAGCCCCCCGGCACTCCTACTTTCTGCGGTACTGCTCCGGATCATCCATCTGGGTATCAGTAAAAAAAACAGGAAACCAGTAAGAGTTCAAACATAGATGATAAGTGACCACCAGTAGAGTAGACTCAGAGTAGAGTCGCTGCTTCTGCACATTGAGAGGACCCAGTTGAGGAGGTTTGGACATCTGGTCAGGATGTCTCCCTGCAGAGACGTTCCTACATGTCCACATGGGTCATATGAACCAGAAATTATTTTCTTTCTTATACTTTTGCACAGATGTAGACAAACAAGACTGGTGCCAGTCTTCTAATATAACTGTTGCAGAGAGCTCATTAAAAAAAAGAAAAAAAAAATCCTAAAGCAGAATATATGTCTTAATGGAAGCAGTGCAGTCTTCACCTGCTGGTGTTGGGATGTGCTTCAGCGAGTATAACTCAACATCATGGCTCTTCTTCCTCATTTTGACACATTTCACAATGAAAAACACAACAAACCTCATAAAATCCTTCTGTAATTGTAGGGAGACAGTCGGGTACAACGTAATCCATCATAAATCTACTCCACCAACACAGCCAGTTAGTTTTTTGAATAACCTTTATTATTAATGTTTATTTCAATTGCACAGCTTTGGTCTTTATAGATATTTGGCTTCATGATATACAGCTTTCCATACTAAATATGGTACAGTAGTTATGTTGACATTTGACCTCTTAAAGCAGCACAAAAGACTTTTGCTCACATTAAAATTTCCGTTTCCATTTGACGTGGTGGAATATTTGCTTTTAGAAGGCATTGTCTCGCTGTCGCTGTCCGCGCTGCTGGCGAACGGCGGTCAACGTCAACTGTGTCCCGCTAGCGGCACCTCGCCAGGCTCCAACAGTGGAAATCATGGCGGAGGCAATTTAGAGACTAAAGAAAGTAATGACGGAAGAGAAAACGAGAGAGCGACTGAATAAAGCAAACCAGAAATCTAAGCGATTTCACTTCCGCGCCTGCAGGGGGAGCCATTGTGCTAAAAATGACTAACTCAGTGCTACTTCAAAGCAGCACAAAAAATTTCCTTTAATGGTAAAAATTAGGGGTGCACGATAACTATCGGGCCGATAACAGGAAATTATGACGTCATTCCGATAACTCCGATATCACAACGAATAGCCCCGATAACATATATGTTTTTGTCAACACGGCAGTGTCTCGCTCCCTCTGAGCCTTGCATGACCGGCAGTGAATGTTATGTTCAAGTAACGTCAGCATATTCAGAAAAATGATTTCTCAATCAGGAAAATCAAGAATACCCCCTCATGCCAGAAAACAACTCGTTAATTCAGTCATAATTTTAGTAGTTGCTAATTTAAATCGATATTCGCAGTGTTTCCCCTCATGTTACACATAAAAAAGACAAAAATAGAAAAGGCTGAAAGAATGACGAGCAAACGAGGGAACTTCGGAATTTACGTTCCACCTTGAATGCAGCATGAGCACAGCGCTAATCACAACAAACATGGCGGCAATGGTGGAACTTCGTTAAAGTTTCAGAAGAAGATAGTTTGGTGGTTATTTGTGAAATTTACGAGGAGGGAAGCACAAACTTTAATACGTAAAACCTGATCAGCCACCTACAACATAACAATCGCTTCCATGGGGTTTTGAAATCGCGCTAATGCGATCTAATGCAAACGTACGCAAGCTAGCAGCAGTCTCCCCTCTCCCTCATCTCTCTCATCTAAAGCTTCCATGAGATAAAACAAAAACAAAAAAATCACTGAACCTCATTTACTTTAATTAAAGGTATTAATTTAAGTGGAACCACAAGTCAAAATCCTTTAAATGTAAAACCTTTTCAGTTAGTAATTCTGATGCATGTATTTCCATCAGTTCAAGGAGCTTTTATTTTTTTTATATCAGTCAGTAATGAACCTTATTTAAGTTAATGTGAGATATCAAATAGGTTTGTTTGATAGCTTTATGAAAATGTTTGAGAGGCTTGACAATAGTTTTTCATTGGAAAAAAATCTGTTCATTTAAAAAGTCAAAACTATTTTTGATTTTGTTCATAGTATTGATGTAATGATCTTAGGTATATGTGTGTGTTATCGGTTATCGGTATTGGTTTTAATAAACAGTTATCGTGCATCCCTAGTAAAAATGTCAGCTTGAGTTTTGTTGGAAATAACATTTGTTCAGTAAGTGTCGTCCTGCTGTGGCGCTCTTGACTAAAACCAGCCAAAGCAAGTTTCGACTCGTCCCGGTTGTCTCCTACGACGATGACGTGACACATCAACAACAATCAAATAGCTCATGGCAGAAGTGATGAGGAGGACTCAAGAAAGTATTAATGGGAGAGAAAATGAGAAGTTGAGCATATGAGATTAATCCCGGCGAGCGTCATAGAAGCGACTGAAGCTCGGCGCCTACAGCAGGGCTCAACAGTGACGAACGTCCCTTTGTGCTGCTTTAAACAGTTGAGACTGTCAGTGTTTAAAGACTAAATGGAGTTTTTTTTCCCCATGTGAGAGGTTTTGGTTGGTAAAGCTCTACTTGTACACACCACACCTGTATCAAAAAGCTACAGTGATGCTATATTGTTGATTTATGCATAATGGCAACATATCTAACATATAAGCTGCACTGTTTGTACCTGACCAGTCTGTTCAGCAGCGCTGCTGCCTTTCCTCCTGCCAGACTGGTTTATTCCAAAAGGAAATCAATCTGGATGAAAGGAAGTCTGAGAAGAGTCATCCCCTCCACCAGGGTACAATGTCTCTCATGTCTTCTTCTTCTTCTTCTAGGCTTGTGACCCCTTAGTGGCGGGGCTACCATTGTCTCATGTAAAAAAAGTTAAAAAAGTAGAAGTTAAAAAACAATGAAGCATAACTATCCTTTGGCCAGTGTCTCCGTTATTGCATCCTCCTTCCTGGTGGGTTTGCGCCGGTTTACGTCCAGCAGAGGTGGACCAGTGGGACCAGTAAAGAGGCAGAAAGGAGAGGGAGCGACAGGGAGATGGCTGATGCGCCGCCACAGTCCGTAGCGTCCTCCTGTTGGACAGCGCGACAATGCTAATGTTAACAGTGACATATGAATCAGTTTACTCAATAGGAAAACTTTGTTTTCTGGTGTACGACACATGAACTGAGCTGATTGAATAAAAATCATCTTTGATTAAACTCTGGGAATCGTTTCGATCTTTTAGTTGCGTTCTGCCTCCACGCTAACACGCTAACGGCTTCTGTCATACATTTGCGTGCAGCCACCAAGTTTCCCAATAAAACTGTTGCAGTGACCAACGTTTCAGCTTGTTTTAAACCCTCAGTAATGCTAAAATCAAAAGCTCTCGTATGTGTGTGTGTTCACGGTGGAGGTTTAGTTGACCCCACTCTCTCAGCTCTGACCTTCGGGTGGTAGGCGTGGCAGGACTCTGGGCGCCGTCGCACCTTCTGCGATTTCATCCTGTTGCACTTCACGGTGGCGTTATGTTCACAGGTGTTAAAGAAAACAGAGCGACGGCGTCAATGCTGTACAGTCTGGTAACGGCGGGTGGTTTTTCTCTCTGTTGAAAACTGTTGACAACTCGGATACAGACGCGTTCACCTCCACGAGGGGTTTGCAGTGTCCGAAAGCATCTCGAACCAATATGTAGACTGAGAAACGATGAACAGGTGCTTTCTTAGAAGAAATAGAAGTTTCCAGTAACATAAATCTTTCCTGCGATGGGACTCTGAGGCGTGACTGTCCACCAGTTTAAAAACTGTTCACATGCTGAAGGATTTACGTCTGGCCTTCTTGGCATGACCTACGGGGTTCAGCCCAGTTCGGTTTGGGGAGGGATATGTTATATATTCACACCTTGATTTGAGTCCTCGACAGTGTTGTTCTGATTCCGATACCAGTATCTGAAATGGCTCCAATACTGGCAAAAAGGCCAGTAGATAAAGTAATTTATATTTAATGATTTATTTACTGGTTACTTCCGTTACACTACCTGCAAAAAGAAACTGGGACGAAATTCGTCTAAATGCTTTGAAAAATCGCTGCCCTCGGATTTCCATCGAAAATTCGTTCGCTGTCGAAGCGAATTGTTGCTTCGAATGATCGTTCAACAAATTTTCACTCAGCGAATTTTCACAGTGACTGTAAAGTGCGAAGAAATGTAAGGTGAATAAAGCTGTAACTGACTATTACGTTTTAAAACAGCATGAAACAACTACAAAGAAATTTATTTTAGTTCAATTGCATTTGGGATTACTGTTTTATACTGTTCTATTTGAAAATACATATAGACATAAATGGCTTGGATTTGCTGCATTCATTCATGTTTTACAACAATGATAATTATATTGCAGTCAGGCATGATGCTTTTCTTTTGACATCATACTTGGATCGGTAGTCGGTATCAGCCGATATCCACAACTCAAGAATCGGAATCGGTATCAGGAGGGAAAAAATGGTATCGATACATCTCTAGGCCATCAACACCTGATCTTTCTCTCAGTGAGTGGTAAGGGTGAATATTGGCAAGGACCTCACAATACGATATGTATCATGATACTTGGGTCACGATATGATATCATCACGATATATTGCGATATTCTACCCAGTTAATATCAAAATTAAAAGTAGAGATGAAAAATCAAGTTGCTGTATATTCAGAGGACAAATTGAGTCAAAACTATTTGCTTCAAAACAACCTATTTATTGTTTATTATTAGTGTTTTTTGCACATTTAAGTATTTTAGTAAAAAATCGATATTAGGAGCTGAAAAATCGTTATTATATAGGGGCGGCCGAAAATCGCGATATATTGCCAAATCGATATTTTTTTTCACACCCCTAGTGAGCGGTGACTCAATTGGGGTAATTTCTGACTGCGGACGTATTCAAACTACATGAATGTTGCCTTCTGATGCAAAATCTAAGGAAGCAGATTCTTAAAGATGCTCATGTTTTCAGTCAGGACCCCACACAAGCGGTCTTTAATACCGACAGAATTCTCCTGGTTTAAGTAAAGCTTCAAACAAACACTTAAAGAAAAGAAAATCCACATTCTGTCAAGTACATGAAGGATATATTTGATCTCTTTGGGGTCCAGCAGGATGGCTCCGTACTGGCGGGAGCAGTCGCAGTAGGCCTGCGTCACAACCAGAACCAAATTACTATCAGGAATCTGCTGCACCACAAACATCCTGCAACACACACAAGTTTCAGCAAGTCATGAATTCACAGTCACTTGTTACAGCAGGATCATTTCATTTCAGCTGTCATCACCACGTTTCCAAGTGAAAAAAGCATCAATGGTGCAGTTCAGTTCAAATACAGAGGAGTCAGTGATTGACATGAGCCAACGGGGCTGTCTATCATCTATTCATCTTCAATAACAAAAGACCTGCTCTCCTTAAAGGCTTTCCCACTTTACTTTCACTGCCGCTGAATAAATTACAGTTTCACTCATCACTTCAAGTCATGACTCCTTTTCTGCAAACACGGTTAACAGCATCTAGCGGGCAAGATTTCACGTCCTCCTCTGACTCCAGTGACTCCAGCAGATGATTCCTGCCTGGAACTACAGCCTGGACTCAGACTCTCTGCTGCTAAATATAATGTCCCTTCGGGGAATAATAATAATAATAATAAAGTGGGATTGAACCGGACTGAAGTCTGAGTGAGCTCCGAGTTTGTGTTTCATACTTTTGGCAGCGTCCACACTTGATGAGGCTGTTGGCCTCTCTGATGGACGGGTCGTACATGAAGCTGGGGTAGGCGGTGTCGCAGGGCTGAAGCGCGTCAATCTTCTTCTGCTTGTGAGCTGAAACACACATACACACAGATTACACAATATTACTGCACTTACGAGGAATCTGCACCATTTTCTTTTTTAATGTGACATGGGGACGTTGAGAGGGGATCATGTCAGTTTGAGTCATAATGTAATTGTGTCTCTGTGGCGGCGTTCATCCTTCATTAACACAGACGCTGACGTGTACTCACACGTGTGATAGCCGGCTTTGGCTGAATGGATGAAGATGGATCACAGGGAACACGGCGAAGGGACAATGAGGGTGATGATGGACATGATGAGGAAGATGCAACAGCCGTTGACGTGTGATGTTTGAAAGACAAGACATGATCAGTGACACTTTGAATGATGCAGGAACACGCTAACGCCACATCTGCGTAACAACAAGGAACGACTTTCCGTAAAACTTCCTCCTCTGATCTCTTAAATCTATTTGATTTTAAATCTCGTCTGACTTGTTCTAATCTGCTATTATTTGATGATTAAAAACAGACTTCTCGGCCCAACAGAGGCTACCTGCGTACCGCAAACTGGTGCTATTCTTATACGCTAGCTAGCTGTAGCGCATTGCACTTGGGGCTTTTTGCAGACATGAACACTTCTGGTAAAGAAAGCAACACGCTTAAACAAGCGTGCACATTTTACGACATTTTCTACCTTCGGACAACAATGGCGTGCTACTGCGATGCTGCCAAGACAGAGAAGCTACACATCTGTCCCTTCGTGGCTGATGTGACGTGGGTATAGAGCCTGAAAGATCCCTCTGGACAGAGAGGATGGAAGGTACTGACTTAGTGAGAGAGAGTACAGCGAGGATGGTGTCCACTGGGGGGCAGCACTGGCTGAAACCAGTCGTTACCGCTACATCAGGAGCTTTCGGGAGACACGTAAACCTCCGGGTTTGAAATCGACTACGCGAACCCCCACTGACTCGGACTGTGCTGATTTAGCGCGAGGGTGAGGACAAAACAGTTCCCGTCATTTCAAAAGGGAGAACTAGACGAGAACACGTCGATCTCCGCGGTACTCAGGTAGCCTCTATTCAGATGTCTGCTAATTTCAAGACTGATGATCATCTTACCATCTACAAAATAATCAGAGTGCCAGAGACCGCAGAAGTTAAAGTCCAGCAGGAACCTGAAGGAGAGAACACACCTTAGAATAAACACATAGAAGCATGAAACCTGTTACACCTAACGATCTGAGAATTAGCAGACATTTCTAACAACAAAAACAAACTTAGTCCATAAAAATGGAAATGGAAGCGAAAGAACTTTTTAATTCTCGTCCCCTTTCATTACATTGCACAAACATTTCATTTAAATAGAGAAAAATATTTGAATTCACACACATACTAGCATTTGTGTCGGTATACTGGAATTATCATTGATGATATGAATGTTATATCCATCCATCCATCCATCCATCCATCCATCATCTTCCACTTGGTCTGGAATCGGGTCGCGGGGGCAGCAGCTTCAGCAGAGAGGCCCAGACCTCCCTCCCCTCGGCCGCCTCCACCAGCTCCTCTGGGAGAATCCCGAGGAGCTCCCAGGCCAGCTGAGAGATATAATCTCTCCAGCGGGTCCTGGGTCTTCCCCATGGTCTTCTCCCAGTTGGACATGCCTGAAACACCTCCCCAGGGAGGCGTCCGGGGGGCATCCTAACCAGATGAACCACCTCAACTGGCTCCTCTCGATGTGAAGGAGCAGCGGCTCTACTCTGAGTCTCTCCCGAATGACTGAACTTCTCACCTTATCTCTAAGGGAGAGTCCAGCCACCCTGCGGAGAAAACTCATTTCCGCCGCTTGTATCCACGATCTTATTCTTTCGGTCACTACCCACAGTTCATGACCATAGGTGAGGGTTGGAACAAAGATCGACTGGTAAACAGAGAGCCTTGCCTTTTGGCTCAGCTCTCTCTTCACCACAACGGACCGGTACAGAGTCCCACCACAGCAGACGCTGCACCAATCCGTCTGTCGATCTCCCGCTCCTTTCTCCCATCACTCGTGAACAAGACCCCGAGATACTTAAACTCCTCCATTTGAGGCAGAACCTCACTCCCGACCCGGAGGAGGCATTCTACCCTTTTCCAACTGAGGACCATGGTCTCAGATTTGGAGGTGCTGATTCTCATCCCTGCCGCTTCACACTCGGCTGCGAACCGCTCCAGCGAGAGCTGCAGATCCCCACTCGATGGCGCCAACAGGACCACGTCATCTGCAAACAGCAGAGACGAGATCCCGACACCACCGAACCGGAACCCCTCCGCTCCTTGGCTGCGCCTAGAAATTCTGTCCATAAACGTTATGAACAGAATTGGTGACAAAAGGCAGCCCTGACGGAGTCCAACTCTCACTGAAAACGAATCCGACTTACAACCGGCAATGCGGACCAAGCTCCCACTCCATCTGTACAGGGACTGGACAGCCCGTAACAACGGGCCCAGCACCCCCACAGGACACCCAGAGGGACACGGTCAAATGCCTTCTCCAAGTCCACAAAACACATGTGGACTGGTTGGGCAAATTCCCATGTTCCCTCCAAGACCCTAGTGAGGGTATAGAGCTGGTCCAGTGTTCCACGACCAGGACGATCGATCGAACTCTCTTCTCCAGTACCCCTGCATAGACCTTACCAGGGAGGCTGAGGAGTGTGATTCCCCTGTAATTGGAACACACCCTTCAGTCCCCCTTCTTAAAAAGGGGAACCACCACCCCGGTCTGCCAATCCAGAGGTACTGCCCCCGAATTCCATGCGATGTTGCAGAGATGAACGTTATAATTAAGTTAGAACATTCACCAGATCTACCAGATGTGGTGAATGTTATAACTTAAAGGACTCATTCCTGTTTTCCATCTACAGCAGGGTTTCTCAACGGGGGTGGTACCGCCCCCCAGGGGGCGTTCTGAACCTTTAGGGGGGCGCTGGAAACGTCAGAGCTGAGAGGGGGTCGCTCAGGCACAAATTAGGGGCGCCACGCCTTGAGAAGTCTATTTTAAACTTCCATGGTTTGCCATGTTTTTTTTTTTTTTATAGTGCAAATCTACTTAAGTTTCAATAAAATGTTGTGCTCAGATTTCCTTTCAAAAAATAAAGCTGCTGTCTGAGACCGAAACCCCAAGTCTGCTACTTTCCAAATCTCCTTTTCTCTCTACGTCACAATCAGATGAGCCGAGCGGGACCTGTCGCCATAGTAACGCCCATAAACACACAGCAGCGGAGAAACTCCTTTACACATTTATTCAACAACCAATGAAAACACAGAAAAGCCTTAAGAGCATCGTGGTGGCCCAGGGGGGCGTTGTTTCAAAAAGGTTGAGAACCACTGGTCTACAGGGACAGTGTGAAATGGATCTCAAGCTTCAAATCCCTGGCGACAAACATCCCACATGATTTCGGCACATCCAACCCCTCAGCGCTGTTGAAGGAGGCTCGACAGTCGAAAAACGCTGTAAAACCCTGGCCTTTCTCAGCACGTGCACTCTCACAATACCGGCGCAGCGCAGAGAGCATCCAACCCTACTGTATCTGTGTGTTGTAGCACAGCTGTGCTGCAGATGATGGGAGCAGCACCCCCAGCCCTGAAAGACATTTATAGCACACACATCCTCCTCAAAGACCCCACTCGCCCTTTCCATGGCCTCTTTCTACTGCTGCCATCAGGTAAACGTGCACTTTCACTTTGCCTTGAGCCCTGCACAAATGTCACTTTTGACTTTTCACTAGTTATTTATATTTTATAGTTCTACACTCAAGTCTAAATATACACACATAATAGCTATGGCGTTGTACTGCCAAAAACACTGCTTTTATGCATTCAGTGTTTTCTTTTCTGTCTGTTTTAGTCACATGATGATGTTTAGTGGTACCAGGTATTAAAATGAACAAGAAAGTGAAGAAAAAATGGTGGTCTAATAATTTTTTCCATGACTGTATATACTCAAGTGTTTATCAGGGAGATTGCATTTAAATCTCTATGTGCTTCGTTGCACAATAACAACTAAAGGAACTCAGTTCAGCTAAATTCAGTTCAATTCAATCAGAGGCCATCGGACTATCATGAAAATGCTGTTATTTTATCCACTAGGTGGCAGCACCTGTCGTAATGTGTTGAATTTGGGGTGTTTTGACTTCAAGCCAAAACCAAAACCAGCGATACAGATCATTCGTTTTATCATTTTTCTGCCGTCAGACATCCACAGGTTGTGCTACTTCGATACTGTGGAGTGTAACTAGCATAGCTCCAGAGCAAAGAAGCTACGCATCTATCCCTTCATGGCTGGCGTGACGTGGGTAACGTAACTGAAAGATCTCTCTCTGGGCAGAGAGGATGAAAAGCACTGACTCAGCATGAGAAGGACAAAACGGGGAAGAACGTGCTGAACCTCGCATTAAACTTCAGGCCATGCTCCCGTCACAGCAAGAGGGAAAAGATCAGGACTGACGACCAGATGAGTGGCGATCCTGTCTGCTTTGAATCAAATAACTGAAGAAAAAAGACCAGGAAGACTCGGACCGAGAGAGCCCGGATGAGTGTGAGTGCTGCCTCTCCACCGGCACTTGAGTAGCTTCAACAGGGGAAACCTGAGTGCAGTGACAGTGGTGACCACTGGGTGGCAACACTGGCTGAAACCGGTCGTTACTGCTGCATTTGGGGCTTTTGCAAGATGCCTAAATGTCTGACTGATTTAGCGCGAGGGATGAGGACAAACGAGGAAGAATATCAACGTGCTGAACCTCACAAGGAAGTGAAAGCGATGTTCCCGCCAATCTGGCAAGGAAACGATCCTGCCTACTTTACCTGGAGGAAGCATCAGCGGGGAAAGGTGGGTGTCGCCTTACACACTCCACAGGAGTCGGGTTGACCCTGTTCAGTTCAGTTCACTGAGAAATAAAAATCCTCAGAGGACACTTACATCAGAGCGTTCGAGAGGAACCATCTCATCAAGGCCACAATGACGTAGAACGGCTGGAGAGGGAAAGGAAGACAAGACTTTAACACATTTAAAAAGAACCAGGATTCATTCTGATCTCTACTGTCACAAATGCTGCAGTTAAAATTACGTGTACGACTTGTTACGAATGATTAAATGTGTCGTCAGCGATGACACTTACACTCAGCAGGGGTCGAGCGCTGCTGGCGTGGTGGTGGCTGTTTTTGCACATCGCTTGGTAGTCGAACAGCGAGACTCTGCAAACAGACGTTCAGGTTAACTGACCGACAGCCGCAGGGAGAACGGACGTAAAATAAATGTGTGTCGGGAAATGAGCGACATACTTCTTGAACATCCCCATCTTGATCAGTGACGCCATGATGGAGCCATCCACTCTCACCGAAGAAACGACCGACCTGGAAGAGACGGGGTGAATGATCAGTTGTCGCGGCATTAGGGTTAGGGTTTAGGGTTAGAGTTTAGGGTTAGGGGTTAGGGTTTAGGGTTAGGGGTTAGGGGTTAGGGGTTAGGGTTAGGGGTTGGGGTTAGGGTTAGGGTTTAGGGTTAGGAGTTAGGGGTTAGGGTTAGGGTTTAGGGTTAGGGATTAGCGTTAGGGTTAGGGTTTAGGGTTAGGGGTTAGGGTTAGGGTTTAGGGTTAGGGATTAGCGTTAGGGTTAGGGTTTAGGGTTAGGGTTAGGGTTAGGGGTTAGGGTTTAGGGTTAGGGGTTAGGGTTTAGGGTTAGGGTTTGGGGTTAGGGTTTAGGGTTAGGGATTAGCGTTAGGGTTAGGGTTTAGGGTTTAGGGTTAGGGGTTAGGGTTTAGGGTTAGGGTTAGGGGTTGGGGTTAGGGGTTAGGGTTAGGGTTTAGGGTTAGGGATTAAGGTTAGGGTTTAGGGTTAGGGTTAGGGTTAGGTTAGGGTTAGGGTTAGGGTTGGGTTAGGGTTAGGTTAGGGTAGGGTTAGGGTTGGGGTTAGGGTTAGGGTTAGGGTTAAGGTTAGGGTTTAGGGTTAGGGTTAGGGGTTAGGGGTTGGGGGTTAGGGTTAGGGTTTAGGGTTTAGGGTTAGGGGTTAGGGTTAACCCTATGCAGCGACGTGCAGCCGTGGTTCATGCTGCATTACTCATCGTGTGTTTAATGGCTCTTCTTCATAGTGTTATTGTGAATTCATCATCCGCTCACACACATGCTGACAAGCAAACCATACATGTAGACAGTAGCATGCAGAACGCTAAAACCCTGTCTGTTTATGGTAATCTTGATTGTCTTGATTATACGTTTAGTTATTAATTGATTACAAATCAATAGTTTATCACATTTTATGGCACTAACTCATCAATGGATCAGCTGTTCTCTTAGTTGAAGCTGGTATCCCAGTCCAGATTTAGCGTCTGTGAACATTTCAGTTGTTAACTAAATGGTGAGGTTCATAGTTAATAATTTATTGAACAGAATCTGGATTATTATTGGTTTCTCTGCGTTCTTGTTCTTGTTGTTTGCCTGCTATTGTTTTGGGAGTTATGTTCAGTATTTTCCCGGATTTCTCTAGTGAAAGTTTCTATGCTATGTTTAGTTTTTAAACAACTTCTCCGCTGTGTGTGATCACCTCCTGACTTTCTCCCGTACCTGTTCTGCGTCATGTCAATCAAACCCGTCCGTTTCACGCCGGCTCTCATCTGTGAGTCTTTATATTGCTTCCTGGCTTGTGTTAGGCTTTCATCATTAGCTCAGAAGAAGTTTAGTGCACATCAGCTGGTTGAAGACCAAACTTTATTGCCTTCAGGAATGTCTTATGACCTCCTGACCTGCTGACTTTGAAAGGTTTGTGGATCGCACAGATAAACACATTTAAATGACATCTCCGCTCCTTGACTGAGACAATCAACAGCATGTGTCTGGACTTGTGACTTAAAGCTGTCGGTCATCTGGATTTTGAGAAAAATGACAATTATGCAGAAGAATAATGATTTGTTGCCCGGATGACGCCTGGCATGGACGCTTCTCGCTGCTGCTCCCGGGACTTATCCCTGCGATGCTGGACGCTGGACGCTGAACGCTCCAGTTTGTGCCCGGTTTGTGGTGATCTGCGGTCGGATGTCTACATACTGTCTGCAGGGGGCGGATCGGTCCTCTTGCGGCTGGTGGAGACCTGCCGCCGCGGACATGACCGGTGTCGCTGGAGGCCGGTTCGGGAAAGCTAAGCTAAGTAGCCCTGAACTGCTACCCGCGGCAACCACCGCCACTGGATCCGGGCTGCAGCGTCACGCAGCCGGGACGGGAGCCCCCGTCGTAGCGGCGGCGGCATGCTGCCCCCGTCCAGCAGTCTACACGCCGGATGGGTCAGCTGATTGGCAAGGGCCGTCTGGTGACCTGGTGGGGCCCAGCACCGCCGGGGGAGATGACAACGGCCTGGTCCGGTCCGCATGATGAACCGGGCTCTGGGACGGTCGGCTCCGTCGCTCGCCGGACTGAATGGAGCTCGGTCTTTCCAGAGGAGACGGTCTGGTTCATTGGTGTTTCCTCCTCTGACCTGGAGATATCTCACTTGTCATCATTATGGAGATATACTGGTTCTAACGGCTGTTAACTGTTTTAACGGCTGTTAACTGGAGTTAGCACTCGGACCACGGGACCTGGCATGAAAAGGAACGCTGGACGCTGGACGCTGGCAGCTCCCCTAGTACACCAGATTTTTCCTGGTGTACTGAAACTTGAATTTCCCCCCTGGGGGGATTAATAAAGTATTTTTGAATTTTGAATTTGAATTTGAAGAATGCGAGGACCCGCCCACTGGAAGATAAAAGAACAGACGGTTTGACAGTCTTTGTGCGCTCCCTTTACATCCCTCTGTGCTGCTGAGACAGTGTACCATCGGCCATTTAAATATTCTGCTTGGCATATTAAACCTTCTATTAATCTTTGTGTATTAAACTTTCTAACTGGTCTTTGCTTTCAGTCTCTTCTTGACACCAGATAAAAGAAAAGAAAAACTTTTCCTCTCTGCAGGTTTGGTCAACCGTTAAAGGGCTTTGTTTGATCATTCCTGCCCCCGTTGTCTCTGGTCCTCCACAATACCATCTTGGGTAAACCCTCCAAAAACCATGTTTTAAACTGATTCTCACATTTCCCTCAGCTGCAGTTTGAGAGCAGACAGCCGGAAACCACCATCGCAGGCACAGTGGTGTGTTGTAAGTTGTGCTCTGAGCTGATCTTGGAAGTTAAAACGTCGCACTCCAGATCTGAATACCGAAGACCATCTAACAGTCTGTTCAGAACCATGTTGTAGCTCCTCTGCTGCATACAGGATCAGTAACCCTTGGGCTTCACTTCCAGTCCTCTGATTTGTTTATGTCTATAGGGTAACATTAACCCTGCGTGTTAAACCCCCTCTGTGATGTCAGACGGTCACATGACCTCCTGAACCCCGCTGCACCTGCGGTTGAACCTGCAGCTGATGTTCAGTTCTCAAACTAAGCATGTTTTTTTTTACTGTGTAGGCTCTTGCTGATTGTGCTAGCATAATTTTTGGCATAATCTGAGGAATTGAGCATAATTTTTGCCCTTTTTCCAAAAGTAGCACCGCTAGCATAATCCGTATATTTTCTTGTCTTAATAGCACAATTTTAGAATAATTCAAGAAAACGAAGATCTCAGCTACTAAAAACGATGGATTACTATTAACAGTTGGTTCCATTACTTGCAAGCAAGTGTGATGCTTCAATATAAGAAGCGCTAATTAACTGTTAGAGAACGAATTGGAGAAGTCAAGCTGGACTGCGTTGTTCAGAAATGAGCGAGATTATTCAATGTTAAATTTGTTATCGTGGTTTAGTTTTCACTGTATTTGTTTTTATTTGTTTTGAAACCCAGCGCGCGCTGCTAGCTAGTTCGTTGTTTACTCGAAATTTGCATACTTTACCATGGTAACTGGAGGCCATTTGAGTGCAAAACCTTGCGCAAACTGTGTCACGCTCTGCTACACGCGATGGTTACAAGCTATCCGCGGATAGCGGATAGTTTGTGCAACCTATTTTTGTTCCGTACAGGCCTAACCACGGGATAAAGTTACCCAGGTTTTGAACAACCGGGCCCAGAACGTCAGGCCAGGGTTAATAAAATAAATTTTCAAACTTGTCTTGTGAGTTGTGAAGTTTGTGCACAGAATAATTTAAAAAAAAAAGTAGCATAATTTTGAAAAGCGAGCATAATTTGAGCATAATTTGGGCAAAAAACCAGCAATGCCACTAGCATAATATGCCACTTTTACTAGCACAATCGGCAAATGCCTATTCCTGTGTGTTTGCTCAATTCCAAGACAGTTAAGTTCAGCAGGATCGTTACAGGGAGCAGTAACGAACACACACAAATACGATCATGTTAATGGAGATGCCTGATGGGATCTGGCTTGCTGGGGGGACGACTGTTCACTGTCCCCAGTGTCTTCTATTACAGTCAGATGTCCCTGAGAGAGAGACGTCTGGAGAAGAAGATGCCTCCTGGGTTCCTTGTGTTCAGGTCCACACACAGTTCTCATTGGGTCACTGAGTCTCCAGTAAGGGACCCTGCAGTCAAACTGGTCCATATCAACGCACCATAAAGCCAGCGGTGACTCTCTTCAAACATGCGTCAGGTGCGTCAGCAACAAACGTGGACCGAACCTGTGTGGGTTTTAGTGCGAGCCCTGGACCTGGATGGTCTGCTGGAGCTTCTTCAGTGCAGGATACTGAGACGCCAGCTTGAGCTGGAGCGCACCTGAGCTGACCGAGTCCAGGTGATCGTGGTCTCGAGCTTCGGTTTCCTCCAGGTTTGTGAAGAATTATCAAAAAGTTTTGTTCAAAAGAATTATTTGCAAAAAAAATGTGGTTCAGACTGTAGATCAGAATGCAATGAAGAGAAACATTCCTGATTTTCACTCCTCTTACAAACCAAGTCATGGTAATAAAACTTTCCTTGCTGAATGTTGGAGATGAACGCTGGGTTTAAATTATATTTTTTACTGCTCTTTTACTGTTGCTCGTGTATAAGTGGAGTCTGACCGACACTTTCAGCCACTGACTGTCACTCTTGTCTGCATTTTTATTGGTCGTACAATCTTAACCCATGAAACCGGACTGCTGTCAGAGCTGTCAGAGCTGCCAGAAGCCATTCAAACTCGATGGACTTTAATTACACGATCTGGCAGATCGTCTGACCTTCGACCGACTCATTTCACGGCGTGAGTCTGGCATTTTGCAAAGATGCAAAATCATGCAGCAGATTTTCAGAGCTCTTCAAGGCTACTGGATGTTCCTTCACATTTTATCTGTGAACGTTAAAGTGACTCTCAGGTGCTGACTCCAGGAAATACTGCTAAAGTGTTAATTCTTGGTAGATATAAAACCAGTTTTATACATAAAACGACTCAGCAGTGGTAATTTTGACAGTGATTTAACGGTGGATCTGTCCATGCTGCATCACTGCAGTCATGTCCAGCTTTGAGCTTAGCCGTGGGTTTAGCTCAAAATGTTTTGGTTTAGGTCAGCCGTCTCCAGATCCAGTCCTGGGGGGCCACTGTCAGAACAGATCACTATCAGCTCAACATCCGGGCCTGCACAAGTCTGTTAGACCCATTCTTTTGAAGATCAGGTGCTGAAGCAGAAAACGCATCCGAGACCTGCAGGACGGCGGCCCCCCAGGACTGGATCTGGGACACCCCTGGTTTAGGTAGCTAAGTTAGTCGCCTGATGTACAAGAGAACTGCAACTGGCCGTGAAGTGACGTGCACATGACATGATGGACGTAAACAGGGCTTGACGCTAACTTTTTTGGCTCACCAGCCACTGTGGCTAGTGTTTTTCCTCAGTCATTAGCCATTTATGCTAGCTTTATGCTAGCCACAGTTTTGCTGTCAGTTTTTTTCTTCTTCACAATATTCTTGCATTTACATTTTAAATACAAACAACTGGTACAACTATTGTGATGTGTCATATCAAAGAATAAGTTACCAGCCAAAGTTGCTTGTGAGACAGAAATAGTTACTAGCCACAGCCAAATTTTACCAGCATTTGGCCAGTTGGCCGGTGTCAGTGTCAAGCCCTGGACGTAAATGTTAGATGCTTTTAGAATAAAGAGCCCCGACGGTAAATATTTCTGCAGTACAGACAGAAACGCAGTGAAAACAGATTGACAGAGTGGTTGTAGCTGCGCTAGAGGTCTGTAGAATAAAGGAAATGTCTAATGTTTCACAGCTGTGAGCATCTGCAGTGAGTTAGCACTCTGGCCCTCAGATGCAAGGTCTCTGAATTATTCACAGCTTTTTGTGTCTGTTCACATTTTCAAGCCGATCGCCGCCTACACTTTCATCTTTATTGAGATAGGAAATCCCCGCGGCCCGCGAGGAAAAACACGCCGCTGAGAGTTAGCAGTTAGATGCTGCTCGCGTTAGAAACTGACCCTCCTCTATCCAGTAGAGGTTTACTCCACAACAACAAAAAAAAAGAAAGAAATAAATGTGGTAAGACTGCAGCCTGCAGAAGATATGCAGCTTCTGAGGTTCATAATGGATCTCAAAGGCACGGAGGACTTCACGTCTAAAAATATACATGTAAGTCCAATTCCAACAAGGTTGGGACGCTGTGTTAAATGCAAATGAAAACAGGACAGGTGTGGGCAGCTTCCACATCTGGAGAGGCTCCGTCAATGCTGAAGAGCACGCTAAACGCTAACCGCGCGGGTAGCGCAACCTGCTCTTAAAGGCAATGGCTACTGATTGGTTTAATAGATGAAACGCCCTAACCACTCCTATGTATAATGTAGCGGGTAGCACAGGTGAGATAGCGGCTTTAGGGAGGTGGAAGATTGCGTTCTTTGCGGGGGAACGCTCCTCCCGCTACCCGCTATCCCTAAGTAGCAGCTTTAGCAGATCTGGCGGAAGATCTGGCCCATAATCTCTCCAGCGTGTCCTGGTCTGCCCCGTGGTCTTCAAACAAGGAACACTTAATGAGTGAAAAGCGCAAACGCAAAAAGGTGAGAGTCACTCACTGAGCTAAACCCAAAGAGGCTGACAGTTATGAATTTAAACGGTGACGTCTGTAACAGCTGGAACACCTAAAAGAAAAAAAAACACACGGACACACACTCATACACACAACCAGTGTTCAGTGATTTGGATTTCATAGTATCTACTTAAGCTGTAGTAAATATAGTTTTCAGTTATCGGACACAGTTTGTCATGACATACCTGAAAAATATCAGGTACAAGCTAAAACGATTAGTTTACAGCTGTTGCAATTTCTTTCTTTTCTGCGCTTTAAATGGATTTTACCTATTTGAGTTATTTATTAAATAAAAAGAACTTTTGAATTATTTTTTTGTCGAAAAAACTAATATTTTGTCGGACACTATATGTTTTAAAAGTATGAAAACAGTAAAGTTTACTGTTATAATTGTCTATATTTTATTACTTTATATACTGTCTTGGGGTTAAATTTGCATAAAATGCTTAAAACGGAATTCTCAAAAATTAAAAGCCGAAAAACATCGAAAATGAAAAAAATAAATAAATAAAAGGGAATTTGAGAAAAAAATAAAACGGATTTCATAGGGCCCTAAACAGGTTGAGGCTCAGGTTTTACTGTTTAAGAGGTAACTTTAAGACATCTTACTGAAACATGTTTATAACATCAACCCATTTCCGTGTTGGACACGATTGGACTCTATCGTTCATTCTTTGGTTCTTTTGGTTCCGTCGATCCAGGACCATCGCAGCAACGATTGAAGCCATGACCCAGTTACAATGTCTTCAAAAATAGAGTTTTTAGCCTAATCTTTAAGGTACAGGGGTCCCACGCCTCCTGAACTTCAACTGGGAGCTGGTTTCACAAGAGAAAAGCTTCAGATTTGTTGGATTTGTGATAAACGTTGTCTTGTGCATGTCATGACTTCATCGTTTAGCATTTCTGCACACAGTCAGAACCTCGACACAAACCATCTTCCCGCTCGGTCGCTCTGCCCGCCACATTCCCTCCCGCTGACGTATTTCATCTAGTCAGCATCGACTTAAATTTCTCTCCCGATTAAATATTTACCGGCACGGCAGCAAACTACAAGCTGCACCTTCACACACCAGCAGCTTCAACACTTGTGGGTGTGTCCATAAATTTCCTGCAGAGTCCAGAGCTCAGCAAAACACCGAGGAAACACTTCATCATAATATCCACTTCGCAAAGCCGCTGGGAATGCAGTAAACATACATTATTAAAAAAAAAAAAAAAGATTCAGAGCAGATGATTCTTTAATGTTAATCTGGATCTTCAAGTGCAGAAGCTGCAGCTTCCTTCAATTTACCTGCAGAAAATGTCCCACAATGCAACACTAGACAACTTTTGACCAAAGAAAGGTTTATTTAAAAGGAGATTTTCGGTGAATTCTCAATCAGAAAGCAGCGATGCAGACGCCTGACGGCGAGAGTGAGTCGCCTGCTCCGCTGAGTTTGGCATGTTGACGGCATGTTGAATGTGTGTATTTATGGCTCACGATTAATCCTCAGTGTTAACAGTTAATCCAGATCTAACGAGCAGCTGTCAGACGGACGGCCGGGTTCACAATCTGCTCGTCTCTACGCACAGGAAATTACAGCGCTTTAACACAAACTGGACTAAACTTTACATTTTATAAATGAAAACTTTGGCTTATCAAAGTAACACTTTGTCATGTAGTCATGTTAATAAAGATATAAAGACCAGAAACAAAGTAATCAAGTAAAACATTTCTCAAAACAATCACGTGCAGCCCTTTAGTTTTTTTTATTGGTTAATTTTTTATGATCATGTCAATATAGTTAAAACGCTGCGATCTTTCCTTTGTGTTATTCCAGGGAGATTATGATTTTAAATTTGTTTTGTAAGGTAATTTAATCTGATTTATCCTTCCTGCCTCTCCCTGTGTCCCCCTCCCCTTGTCAGTCCGTTTGTTGTGCTCGCTTGCTTGTGGATTTTTGGAAATGAGTGTTTTTTTCCTCTTAAGGATACTAAATAAAGGATAATATTCTTAATTTTTCCCATCTGTCCTTCATGTGGGTCCCTCACACACACACCAAACATGAAAGGGGATGATACTCGTCTCATTATATAACTGCCTCTAATTACAGTCACATGGAAAAACAACATGCTAACACTGAGTCCTACAGTGTTACACGTCAAATCATTTATTTGAACTGAAAACTGAGCGGGGAAGCTCACGTTATCTGGAACCAGCGTCGTCACTTTATAAATTAGATTTACAAATGTTTTGTGAAGCAAAAGCTCGAGCAAATCAAGCTAAAACTGAAGCGAACATTCTGCAAGGTTCATTATAATCCAAAGAGTCGCTGGACTCTCCTCTTTATTTTCATCTGTAAGCATCTTGAGACCTTAGTTTAGAAGAAATGAAGAGCCTTTCCAACAAATGCGCGGTTTTAGCCTGGATGAGTTTATCTGTCAGGCATTTTGGCAGCTTGCACCACTCCATTAAAGCCCCACCAGGGTCGGATAGAGCTACCAGGTGCAACAGCTGTAGTAATCACTGTTAATGGATGAGAAACATGGAGATTAAAGCAAACACTGCTCTCAGAATCTCATGAGAAGGCCAGATGTTGTTTACGAGCTCATCCAGTGGTCCAGAGAGCCGCCATCAAAGTTGGAAATCACCTCTTGACTCCAACCAACTGCATGTGGAGCAGCAACATCCATGACTCCGACACCAAAACTCATCACGATTGTTAAAGGAATTAACTTCTCAAGGTTACGTTTAGCAGTCTAAACAGTGTGTCTGCTCAATTAACTGCAGACACACTGAGGTAATATATTTATTTTAATTCTAAAGACCTCATAGTGCCACGTCATCTCAGCAGAACGTCATCTCAGCCTGCAGGCTCATTTAGGGCTCCTAAAACCAGAAAGGTTATCATGCTCCTCTCATGTGGAAGCAGCTTCCAGTTTGGGTTTGGGACCACAATACCAGAATACCAAGGCCCAATTTGAAAAGTGAAAAATCTCTGCAGCCCACCGAAACCTTTAATCACAACTGTGATCAACATACAGGACAAGGAACCATGATCTGATATTAATGTAAGGGGTCAACAAATAAGGTAACACTTTTCATATTAAGTTAAGATGACAGTAGAATAACACTTAACTGGTTTGTTTTATTACTTTTTAATGTTTTTTAATCATGTCATGAATATTTTACAGAAATTAAAAACATATTTAAAAAAGATTGAGGATTTAAAACACATTTGTTTAATTTTAATGACCTCTCACGGCCCACCTGCAGTCCCACGACGGCCCACCAGGGGGCCGCGGCCCACACTTTGAGAATCACTGCTCTACAGTAGATTAAAAATATGAAGAAAAACTTGCTGCCAAATGGTCTTTATTATCAGACAAAAACAGGTCCTTAAGGTGCAAATGTTTTTTCCCCCCATTTCAATATTTCAACCCCCCCGGTAGTCGGGGTCTCCTCCAGCTCTGGGTAACTGCAGCTTTCATCTTCCTTCATGATCGTTTTAAACGTTTGATGATGTAATTGTTAGCGTGACAACAGCGACAGCCGTGTTGCCATGTTTGATTGATTTCCTCAGATACATATCAGGCTCGTTTGTGGTGGATTTTAAATGGGGTTCGCTGGAAACCTGGAACGGTTTTGACCGTGTGTGAACTTTGAAAGAGCGTCGTTCACAACTGCCAAATGAACTCGTTCACGCCCAAACTGGTCCCTGTACGACCGGTGCCAGAGTTTGGTCCGCATTGCCGGCAGTAAGTCGGATTCGTTTCCAGTGAGGGTTGGACTCCGCCAAGGCTGCCCTTTGTCACCGATTCTGTTCATTACTTTTATGGACAGAATTTCTAGGCGCAGTCGAGGTGCTGAGGGGATCCGGTTCGGTGGCCTCAGGATTGGGTCTCTGGTATTTGCAGATGATGTGGTTCTGTTGGCTTCATCGAGCCGTGATCTACAACTCTCGCTGGAGCGATTCGCAGCCGGTTGTGAAGCGGCTGGGATGAGAATCAGCACCTCCAAATCCGAGACCATGGTCCTCAGCCGGAAAAGGGTGGAGTGCCCTCTCCGGGTTGGGGATGAGGTCCTTCCCCAAGTGGAGGAGTTTAAGTATCTCGGGATCTTGTTCACGAATGAGGGAAGGATGGAGCGGGAGATCGACAGACGGATCGGTGCGGCATCTGCAGTGATGCGGGTGCTGCGCCGGTCTGTTGTGGTGAAGAGAGAGCTGAGTCGGAAGGCGAAGCTCTCGATTTACCGGTCGATCTACGTTCCCACCCTCACCTATGGTCATGAGCTTTGGGTAGTGACCGAAAGAACAAGATCGCGGATACAAGCGGCTGAAATGAGCTTCCTTCGCAGGGTGGCCGGGCTCTCCCTTAGAGATAGGGTGAGAAGCTCGGTCAGCCGGGAGGGGCTCAGAGTAGAACCGCTGCTCCTCCGCATCGAGAGGAGCCAGATGAGGTGGCTCGGGCATCTGGTTAGGATGCCTCCTGGACGCCTCCCTGGTGAGGTGTTCCGGGCATGTCCAACTGGGAGGAGACCCCGGGGAAGACCCAGGACACGCTGGAGGGACTATGTCTCGCGGCTGGCCTGGGAACGCCTCGGGATCCCCCCAGAGGAGCTGGAGGAAGTGGCCGGGGAGAGGGGGGTCTGGGCTTCCTTACTCCGGCTGATGCCCCCGCGACCCGACCTCGGATAAGCGGAAAAAACTGGTACGGTGCGGTTTGTTGGCCCAAATCACTAGCCATAAAAGCTGCAGACACTTGCATGCTTCTTAATCTGCTTTGACTGAAAGAACTTAATTACAATCTCTTATCCAAAAAGAAAGAGACTCAGTCAAACCTCCCTTTGGTCCGATCATAGACTGAAAATCACGACCAGCGCTCTTATCAAAACAGCTGACACTATCAAGGCTCATTGACTCGTTGGTTCAGTTTCTGCATATCACTGAACACGGGGGTGACGTTGACCTCTAATCAAATATTTTACCATAATCTCATAATCAATACAGAGCCGTTTAAAGCTGTGGTGGTGGGAGGATCTTACCTCGTTCCTCTCTTTGGACAGCATGATGAATCCATTGTTATCGATCAAGAAACAGTTGAGATCCTGAAAAGAGAAGCGGGGGAGGGGCGAAGGCGTCAGGGGTTTCCAACATGAAAGTGATGAGCTTTGATGGCGACAGATTTACGGGTTTACTTACAGGACTCTCACAGCTGAGAGGACAGACGCCTTCAATGTTTGAGCACTGAGAGACAAGCAGAGGGACGCTCATGTCAATGACACGCTCTGAAGACTGAGATTATGAATGAAACACGTCTCAGAAGTGGTTACTTACGTCTGTGTCGCTGGGCTGCAGAGATAAAAGTGAAACAGAGATTAACAAAGACGTGACAATGACACAAACATCGCTTCAGTTTCTACCTGCTTCAGTTTTCAGCTCGACAATAAGAGCTGCTTCTCCTCAAAACAGGAATGAATAAATGCCTTATTTTGGTTAAAAACAAAAATAAAATCATGTTTTTACAAAAGAATTTATCAGATAGCAACTGAAAAAGGAGTATGCTGAAGCCCCAAGGCTTATTTTTGCCATCCTATACCATTAGAGGATTAACTGAATAATTCAGAGTAAAACATCAGTACTAATACATCATTACAAAACACATGATAACTTAACAGAAAAATTCAATTCAAATCATTAAAATGAATTCAAATCATCAAATTTCATTACAACTTTTGATATTAGATTTTAAAGTCTTCTGGAAGACTAACATAGAATTACACATTTTTATTCATTTTTTGAATACAAACGGGAATTGTCTTAATTACCACTCGAAACATAATTTCTAATGTTTTTGAATATACAATGTCCAAAAATCCAAAAAAGCTGATTTGTAAAATCACGGTATCCAACTCCGTTTATTATCCTAATAGCCCTTTTCTGCAGTTTAATTATTGGATCTGGGTTCGTTTTGTATGTATTTCCCCAAATTTCAGCCCAGTTTGTCATATAAGGCATCACAAGTGAAAAGTATGCAAATGAAGGCAGCTCTTATTCTGTAAATCTCTTGTTTTGTAAATAGAAATAGACTTGGATCATTTCTGTTTAACATGTTTTATGTGAGGCTTCCAAAAAACTTTATCATCTATTATTACTCACAAAAATTTCAGTATCATATATTCTTTCAATTTCAACATTGTTTAAATTCAGTTTTACCTCAATGTTAGTCCGTTTACCACCGAACAACATAAATTTAGTTTGACTTTCATTTAGTGATAGTTTATTTAAAGCAAACCATTTGGTTAATTTCGTCAATTCTATTTCTACAGTTTTTAACAACTCCTTTATGTTCCCTCCAGAACAAAATAAATTGGTATCAACTGCAAACGCAACATATTTTAATGTATCACTTACTCTACAAATATCATTTATATAAAGTATAAATAACTTTGGTCCCAACACTGAGCCTTGTGGAACTCCACAGGTTACATACTTAAGATGAGATTTAATATCATCAATGCTCACATACTGAAACCTATTATTTAAGTAACTTCGTAATCAAAGTTATGCTATACCTCTTATGCCATACCCACATGAACTCACATGAACTCATTTGAGTCTGAAATGTTTTTTGTAACAAAATAAATAATGCAGTTTAATCCTCAGAAACTGTCAAACAGCGGCACGAAGAAGGAAGAGGGGATGTAGTAGTCTGAGAAATCCACTCATTCAGCCCGTCCCATTAACACCTATCTGCTCCACCTGCTCACGTCCAGGAGGAGTCCTGCTCCTATGACCGGCAGGAGATGCTCAAAGTGGGTTTTCTCACGCGCCATCGGGTCGAGATCCAAGTCCAGGTTTATTACTGACGAGAAAACCATTAGAGGAATGAGAAAATAGGACATTCCAGAGGTGAATAAAGGTGTGTAGATGGTTTATCCTGAGGGCGGTGGCGGGAACTCCAGGACATCTAATTACTAAAGAACCTCAGCTCAGCCGTCATCAGTTTTAGGTCATTTATTTCAGATGAAAATCTCACTGAAATACTTGAGAGATTCAAAGGGGACATGCAGGAAATACAGTAGAGGTGTCTTACAGTAGACTGTGACGGCGCCGCCGATCCTCAAAGGGACAAAGATTTGCCAAATGAAGCGTGACACCATCACCACCCATTTAACAACGATGAAGAAGTAATTAGAGCTGAGCTGTCTGGTCCCGCTCAGCTCCAGCTTTAGGACGAGCGCTGTCCCAACAGATTCATCCTGACTGCCAACACGCCAGGTGACATCCATCATCACTACTGTCGGGTTTCTTTGAGAAAATTATTCTCATTCTGCACAGATTCATTTTAATCTCCTTAAAAACAGTAAAAGGACCTCATGCTTTAATTAAAGAGCTTCTGTTCCCTCAACATAATAACTGACCTCTGAATTCAGGGGATTATTACTGAACAGTCACAGTAAAAACTAAACTTCTTTGTCCTTGAAAAACTGACAACTTAGTGGTGAAAACTACTTTGATCATTTACAGGTTGTTAATACTGCGTTAGACTACAACTAGAGGTTGAAACGCGTGTGTCTAAATCCCCAGTTTCAGATATGGGATTTAGATTTGGGGTATGACTACTCTGAGTTACTGCGACAATACAGCTGTGGACTCGTTCCTCCAGCTGTGGACTCGTTCCTCCATCTGTGGACTCATTCCTCCATCTGTGGACTCGTTCCTCCATCTGTGGGCTTGTTCCTCCACCTGTGGACTCATTCCTCCATCTGTGGACTCGTTCCTCCAGCTGTGGACTCGTTCCTCCATCTGTGGACTCATTCCTCCATCTGTGGACTCGTTCCTCCATCTGTGGGCTTGTTCCTCCACCTGTGGACTCATTCCTCCATCTGTGGACTCGTTCCTCCAGCTGTGGACTCGTTCCTCCAGCTGTGGACTCGTTCCTCCATCTGTGAACTCATTCCTCCATCTGTGGACTCGTTCCTCCAGCTGTGGACTCGTTCCTCCAGCTGTGGACTCATTCCTCCATCTGTGGACTCGTTCCTCCGTCTGTGGACTCGTTCCTCCATCTGTGGACTTGTTCCTTCGTCTCTGGACTCGTTCCTCCAGCTGTGGACTCATTCCTCCATCTGTGGACTCGTTCCTCCGTCTGTGGGCTCGTTCCTCCACCTGTGGACTCGTTCATCCGTCTGTGGACTCGTTCCTCCGTCTGTGGACTCGTTCCTTCGTCTGTGGACTCGTTCCTCCAGCTGTGGACTCGTTCCTCCATCTGTGGACTCGTTCCTCCGTCTGTGGACTCGTTCCTCCTTCTGTGGACTCGCTCCTCCGTCTGTGGACTCGTTCCTCCGTCTGTGGACTCGCTCCTCCGTCTGTGGACTCGTTCCTCCAGCTGTGGACTCGTTCCTCCAGCTGTGGACACGTTCCTCCATCTGTGGACTCGTTCCTCCATCTGTGGACTCGTTCCTCCATCTCTGTCCATCTTTCAGTCCGTGGTTCTCCTTCTCTGATTGGTTCATAGCTGTCAGAGGTTCCTCTGCTTTTCTTCGGTCTCTGACTAGTTCCTCATCACTCCAAACCTTCTGCTGCTCCGTTACTGTTTTCAGCTGCAGATTTGATCATCTTCAGTTTAAATTCTGCAGTAGAGCTTTTTCTTCTTGGTGTCATATCTGTAGTTCTCTCAGTCTTTATGATTTACTGTTGTTATTTTTTTAGGTATCAGTTGCTGTGAGTTTGGACGGTGTCCTGTTGTTGTCATGGAGACATGGAGGACATATAAGTAGCAGGACCAGACAAACTACTGAAAAATCCACGACTTATAGTCCAGAAAATACAGCATCTATTCAGATCCTCAATATCCTTTCCACACACACAGAGACCAGTGCAGCCTCTTTAATCAATAAAAGGATCTCATTGTCTACAAAATGTAAAACGTGATTGATTGTGTGATGAAATTGAACAGGTTTCAGCTTTCTGAAGGGCAGGAGGAGATAAACTCAGGCAAGATGAAACTAAACCTGCTCTTCTCCAGGCTCAGTTCACAGAGGTACCTGGGTTTCTGAAATGGGTTAATGGGCTCGCCCTCTTCCTCAGGGTCAAGCTATCTCGCTTTGTGAAATGGAAAACTCCTTGAGCTGTGAAAAATACAGATACGGCAGTGAACGTAAAGCTTCCACCTGCGTGTCTGTATCACTGCAGGATATATATTTTTGCTTGTTTTATGGACTCTCAGAGCTCTGGGATGCACAGATTTTCCACTGAATAACATTGTCACCACCAGATTCCCACGGGACACATTTTGAGAATCAGTTTAATAACACAGCTGAACATTAACGTGCTCACAGCTGCTGGCTCCAATGGGGATAATGATTTAAGGCCAATAAAAAGTTGCATGGTGGGTAAGAAAACTGTGACTTTGAGTGTTCAAATTTAACAAGATAAAACTACCAGAAGTTAATGTCGTTGCAATTACCGTAACTATCAAAGTCAGCCGGGGTTTTTACCAAAGACGAGCTGCATCATTCAGTGTTTGCTCTCTTCTTCAACACACTTGCATGTATGCAACACGCTTAACATTAATACGGACTGAACCTTGTGCAGTTTAAGATCAGCTTGTTTCTAATTTTATCCACAGAATGAACAAACTTCTACATTCCCTGCATTAATCGCAGGTATGCTGGATGTGCAGAGACACTAAACGGATGTGTAAAGTGTAAAGTTTTGGTGGGAAAAACACAGGAAACTGAGATGTTGTCAGTGTTATTCTGATGAGGTCAGTGAATAAAGGTTTCTGTGTGAGTGTGTTTAGATGAGCGTCAGCTTGTGGAGAATAAATGCAAGTCAATGATTTGCACCCAGAAATAACAGCAGCTGATGTGTGTGTGTGTGTGTGTGTGTGTGTGTGTGTGTCACCTGCTTGGCGATGGCCCAGAACCTCTTTTCCAGCAAATCCAAGGACAGCTGCACCCCGATAGCTAAAAATAGAAAACACAGACACACGGCGTTGAGATGGATGCGGGATGAGATGGACTCTGCAGACGCAGCGCTGCACTGGTCAGGAAGCAGGTGGGTCGACCCTGGTTTCACCTTCGTCATGTCCCGATGCTAATGAAAGGATGTAAACACAGATGAGCCGGGTGGCGCCCGTGCTCCCTGCAGGCTGCAGGATGAATCTGCTGCACAGCAGATTGAGAAGAGTTATATTTCTGGTGTTGGTGAAATCTAAGCAAAAGCAGAGTTAATTCCACTCTGAATAGAGTCAAATCCCTTACATGTAACTCTAAGTTTACAAATAGTTGGAGTCAAAACAAAGTGTCTTCAGATCAAATCTGTAAGTGTCATTGTAGTAACATCAACTCTGAACTAATTAACTCTCAACTCCAAACGTGGATGTGACAGTTAAAGGTGTAAATTAGACCCCGCCCCCACCGTGCTACACAGCGACAGTAGCGTTCAGCTGTGCTACAGGCTGTGCGTTTCACCGTGGTTTTATGTCGACATTGTTCGATAAGTAAAATGAGCTAACTTTATGTTCGCATTAGGTTTTGATATTTATATTACCCCTCTGGCACCTGGTCTGTCTTCAATGGCGAGACGCTCACGGTAAAGTTATTTCGCCACATTAGCCGCGCTAAGCAGTGATGATTTTAGTTCGTCATTTAGTACGCTAAAACTTGTAATTTGATGGTAAAGACTGTATCTGCTATGGTAAAAAAAAGTTTTAGACCGTATTTTTGTTGTGTTGTTAACTCGGCTAAGCAAGCTAACACTGAATAAGCAGTTGTGGGCTGTTAGCATTATGTTAGTGTTAACATTAAGTCAGCAAATGATGAATTGTGTCCGATAAAGTGTTTTAAATGTTAATTTGTGGTGCATGTTTGAAAAAAATGAGTTTCAACTAAACATAATGGCATTATTTTTAGCAAACCTTATTTTCTAAGTTTTTTTTTTAGTCATTCAGAAGAGCTAATTTTACACCTTACAGTGTTAAAATGACTGGAACACTTGTATAATTAACCAACAATCCTGAAAGAGAGTTAATGTCTAACACTACATAAAAGTGTTGAGATAATGTAACACTAGTTAGTGTTAAGAAGTGTTAAATTTTAACTCCAAAAGGAGTCAGTAACTACACTAAGTTAGTGTTAAGGTACTAACTCTCCAAAAAGAGTTAAATTAACTCTTTGTGGTGTGGAGCCATATAGACACTTCAAAAGTGTTGAAATCAAATCTGAGAGTGTTAATTTGAGTATGCTGATTTTGCTGTGTGGTAACGCAGGGTGGCAGGGCTCCATGCCACCACGCCATCGCACTAAACACGCGTTTCAAAATGCAGGACGTCCCTAAAGTGAAGCAAACTCACCAGTTAAATTTAATCAGCTGGCCATACAACTCTACCATCTAACTAAGGTTGTTTTGTTTGTTTGTTTAAGCAGAAAGGGAGAAGAAACCCTAACCCTAACCCTAACCCTAGCCCCAAACATCACGCGTGTCACCCAGACATTTTTCTGGTCTTTGTGACAGGTAAATGCGCTTGTTTCATGCGTACTCAGGTAAACAGGTGCAGCGGCAGAAAAGCCTACGTTCACTGACGGCAGCGTGTCTGATGGCGAGCAACGCTCCAAAAACTGCCATTGTGTCATAAAAGAGAGCCTGTAATTGAGACAGCTGCGGTCAGAAGTAGGGCTGAACGATTTTGGAAAATAATCTAATTGCGATTTTTTTCCTCAAAATTGCGATTGCGATTTAATATGCGATTATTTTTAAGGTCCTCTTCTCATGTATTTTTCAAACACTGTCATAATAAACAATATCAGATTTATTTAAAGTGCAGATTACAACAATAAAGCAAACAAATCTGTGGCTTTACCTCTTCAATATCTAACTTTTCACGTTTCATGAAACATGTGTAACATTTATGTAAACATGTGGACTGCACTTCTTAAACACTGTCTGAGATTGACAGGACAGTGTATAAATAAATAAATAAAATATACAGATATAGAAAAAATAAATTTACTGATCTCCAGTCAGTAACATCACACAGGAAAATAAAGAACAAATATCTGCTCTAACCAATTGGACATTTAAAAAAAAAAACCTTTTGAACACTAATAGAAATATTATATTTACTCAGTAACAGCAGCACACAACATACTGAAGTGCAAAATGAGTATGGCACTGTTAGCCAGAAAGATTCTTTTGTATAGAGCTCAGGAGCTCACAGATTTTTTGCAAGGAAAAGGGGGGGGGGGGGGGGGTGGGGGGTGGGGGGCTCGAGTTGTCTCGCGCGGCGGGCGGGGTGTTTGTGGCTGTGCACTGTGCCCGACAGAGAGAGAGAAGCGCGGTTCGCGAGGCGGACAGCAGCCAAGTGATGGCTTCAAACCTAGCGGTTTGAGTGCGCGTGAGTCTCTAAATCACCAGAAAAAGTCGCTAGATTTGTCGCTTTTTACAAATTAAGTCGCTAGGGGGGTCTGGAAAGTCGCTAAGTTGGCAACACTGCTTGCCCTGTCTGCTCTGCTCAGCTCAGCTGGGCTCACTCGCAAGTCACGTGACGTCGCCAGATCACGTGACAAGTAATATCGCGGCCTTTGCGGTTAGAAAATCTCGTTTTATGATATCGTGAGATTATCGCAAATGCAATTAATCGTTCAGCCCTAGTCAGAAGTGACTGGCGTGTCCTCGATGGCATCGACAGAGGGAAGAGAAGAGAACCAACAGCAATGCCACGGTGACACCTGTAGCCCACAACAGTCACCTGGTCAGGTGCATCCATGTGTTCTGGACGCGTGGCGGTTTCTGGGGGGGTTTAGAAGGAAAAGGCCCAGCTTCTAGGCTGTGCAAAAGAGGCTATCTGGTACCACGGAAAGTTGCTACTTTTATCCGCTAGGTCAGCCATTCCCGAACTTCAGAATACCAAGGCCCAATTTGAAATGCAAAAAAAATCTGTGCGGCCCACCCAAACCTTTAATCACAACTGTGATCAACATTCAGCACTAGAAGCTATGTTCCGATGTTAGTGTAAGGGGTCAACAAATATAGGTAAAACTTGTCATATTAAGTTAAGATGACGGTAGAATTACACTTAACTGGTTTGTTTTATTACTTTTAAATGTTTTTAAAAAAAGTGTACAGTAATTGAAAAATATTTTTAAAAAAATCAAGGATTTAAAACACGTTTGTTTCATTTTAATGAGCTCTTAGGGCCCACCTGCAGTACCACGACGCCCCACCAGGGGGCCGTGGCCCACACTATGGAAATCACTGAGCTAGGTAACCACGTCTAAGAAATCAACCAGCCAGAAAAAGCGATACAGATACCGTGGTACCTCTACTTACAAACGTCTCTACATACGAAATTACTTACGAAAGTACTTCCAGAACCAATTAATTTCGTAAGTAGAGGTACCATTGTACTCTGTTGGGTAGCCGAACGAACGTGTAACCAGATGGTTGGAGGTATCACTCAAATCAGAGTTCTCCTGAAATGTTTGGACTTGAATCATGTTCCGATAGCGCCCCCTTGTGGAGAGTTTATTTAATGACGCACCCACGTAAATCACGTAGCTATGCAAAAGCGAGGGAGGAGCAAAGGTGGCCAGCAGCTTGGCCAGCAGTTTCACGCTCGATGTGTTCCAGACAGATCACATTACAGAGTGAACTAAGTCATTTTGGTCATAAACTAACTGACTCAGACTATCTCAGCTAACTACCTAAACCACAACGTTTTGCGATCCACTCAGTGCTAATCTCTCCAAACTCGCGCTGATCCGCAGCGCGCTACAACAGGTCTGTTAACGACCCGTTTATTTAAATCAGGTGAAGCAGGGAAACATCTCAGACCTGCAGGACAGCGGCGCTCCTGGACTGGAGGTGGACTACCCTGACCTACATGAAGGCAGCAGAGCCAACCTGAGTACCAAACACGACCTGTGGGGGGCAGCGCTCACACTCATCCGGGACTTTCCGGTCTTTTCCAGTGGCTCCCTCCGGTTATTCCAGGCAGATTAGATCAGGATCTTTTCCTTGTGAAAGTGACGGGAACGCAGCCTTGGATTTCTGGTGAGGTTCAGCACGTCGACAGTCTTCCCCGTCTCGTCCTTCCTCTCACGTCGGACCAGAACCTTCCATCGTCTCTGTGCAGACAGATCTGTTCTCCACGTGACCTGCGTCACGCCAGCTGTGAAGGGATGGATGTGTAGCATCTTTGTATCTACGTGATGTTGACCCCACAGCATCGCGGCAGTCCACCGTGGTCGTTGGAAGGTGGAAAGTCGATGATCTGTATTGCTTGTATTGCTTGTATTGGTGTATGGCTTGTCGGTTCTTTACGGGTCGTGCTCATGTCCGCTAAAAGAACCTTTTCTCTGCACTCGAGAAAACAAACAAAAAACAAACAAACAAAGAAATGACCATAACTGAGGATATTTATTGAATCCTTCTTATTCCAGAATGTTCTGGCTGGAGCCGGCAGCTCGTCTCTGCAGCTCGTACATTCTTTTTGCACCATTTTTTGGTGTTTTTGTCAGTTTTTATCAACTACTGATGGATATTACTGTGGAGAGAAGAGTTTATTCAAGAGAAGAGCTTCTTTCACTGAAACAGAGCAAATATGGAGTATTTCATCCTGTTCCAGCTGATTCAGAGTAGTCTTCATGGTTGCCGTGCTGGTGCAAAGGTGAAGGTCAGGAAATGAAGGTACAAATGACTGCCCTCAGGCATCATGGGAAATGTCAACTCCCTGACCAACAAGAGTGATGAGCTGGAGATACTGGTGAAGAGTCAGGAAGTGGAGCATTTTACTGAAACCTGGTTGAATCAAAAATCTCAGCCTCCATCATGGATCCACCTGGATTCACCCTCAGACGCTCAGACAGAGATGATGAAGCTGGTGTCTAGAAGAAAGGAGGAGGACTGGCTTCATTAGAGAACCAGGGATGGAGGAGTCCTGCACATGGACCTTTCCAGGAGCAGATGTGTTGTCCAGATGTTGAATTAAGGTCCAGATGTTGAATTAAGACCAAACCATCTACCAGGAGAATTCAGTCATTTAATAATAATATTCACATCCCACCCAGTGACACCCAGATGCACTTTAATGATATCAGGTGACTTCAATCATGTATCACTGTATCTTTTTTTAAAATATATATTTGTGTCATTGATGAGCTGATGAGATTTTTGAATAAAGTACATCTGATCTGATCTAATAATGAAGCTGTGTGACAGAGAGCTGACAGGATGATTTCATTTTAGTCTGGCTGACGCTGAAATCATACAGAAACAGCACAAAATAATGATTAGGCTAAAAGTAACATCACCAAAGCCCTGATGTCACACCCACACGAGCAGGATGTCAAATTAAATCTGTCATTCGGACATTAAATAATCTACCAACCTGTATAATTAAAGTCTGTTCTGTAGTCGTACAAGTGTGATGAGACACTTGAGCCTAAATGAAGATAAATATTAACAAAGTTAGCGTGAGAGTTGAGACGTGCCTCTCCTTGACTCAAAGAAATGATGCAGGTTAGTGCTGGGCGGTTGGCCGGTTTATACCGAATACTGGTGTTTATTTTTCTTATGATATGAATGTTTCATATACCGTAATACCGGTGAGTATGTACTGTAGCGTACACAACGTTGGGAACGCTGCGCGGCGGAACGTAAGTGCCGCAGAACATTGTTTGACAGGACTGTTTTGCAGTTGCACTGGAGGCACAACACGCTACTAGCTTCTGGTTAAATGGTGATGGCTGCAAACAGAGAAAGTCCCGAAGTGGAAGCTCCAGAACGGCAACATGAGACTGAGGAACTTCTTCCTAAACCAGGAGCCGTGTCTGTCGTGTGGAAGTTCTTTGGATTTAAAAAAGACGACGTCCAACAAACTACAATAATCTGCAAATGTTGCTGAGCTAAAGTTGTAGCCGCGGGAGGCTACACTAGCAATCTGCTGCTTTATATGCTGCTACAGGATAATCCTTTTTTTTTTTTTTTCAAAACTTGAATATTGCAAGTTGCATACTTTGTTTACTATTTATTTGTTGAAATATCTTGAGAACGTTGTTTACACTGTGCAGTTAATGTTGATTTTTTTACAAAATGTTTTTTCAAGTTGTTTGCAAAATGTGAAAAATAAAAGGGTTCTGTATTTTAACTGTAACTATCATCATTCTGATTCCTTCACTTAATCAGAATCACGAGTGCCACGTCTTTGTAAATAGTATCATTTTGTGAGGCCATGCACTTGTATTAATACTAGTGTAGATATGAATGTTTTTCTACAATATTCACTCCTTGTGACAGTAAAATAGGTCATTCTAAGACAATTTACTGCAGCAATTCCTCTCTAAATGATTAGAAAATGTGGTTGACACCCAGTTGTGCCTTCAAAAAAAAAAAAATACAGTGATATACCGTGAATCTGATTTAATTTTGAAAAATACCGTGATTTAAATTAATGGTCATAATTATTAGTCAAACACCAGCACTAATGCAGGTGTTTGTTAAAACTTACTTGAATCAGCTCTGAGCAAACACGCAGGAACAGAGACCTCTAGTGGTCGTTGTTGAGCCTTGTTTGCAGGTTAAATCACAGCCGCAGATGAGGAGAGCGAGCGGGAATGGGTTTCAGAGGTCACGTGACTGCCTGGTACTGGGGTTCAACGCAGAGATAACGCAGGTTTAAATTCTAAACTGTCTATTCAGGGGCTCAGCCTGCAGCTGCAGCAGTTTAAACAGACTACAGTCACTGTTTCTGTCAGACCGCGTTAATGCGCAGGACTCACTCAGCACTAGGCTTGCGTACCGGAAACCGGTACTAGTATGGCACCGGGGCAAACTCAAACGGTAGTAATTGGACCGAAATGTAACGTGCATTTCGATACCTCATTTCGGTACCTCATAAATCCATCTGTCATGAACATGCGCCATCTGCATGCAGTTAACGGTAGCGCGAACACAAAACGCAACAGGCTAGACGGGCTCATCATGCCTAAGGGGAAAAGGTCCAAAGTGTGGCTCTATTTTACAAAAAAAGATGATAATTCATCGGTGTGCAACAAGTGCCTGAAAACACTGGCGTGCAAAGGTGGGAATACGTCCAATTTGACGAAACACTTAGTGTCACACGGTGTGTATTTAAAGGCAGAAGTCTGCACCGTGTTCCAAACTAGACCCAGCACTTCAGGTACAGAGAATATTAGCGTGCCTGGGACAGATGGAGATCACCCGGCGGAAAAAACTCCTGTGACAACTGACACAATGGATGACAACAGCAGCGTGTGTTCTTCTGGTAAGTATTTACCGACCTTATTTGCTACGCAACATGTTAATTACTAAGCTATGTAGATGACATTTCATGCTAATGAAAACTGAGTAGCCTAGCAGTCTTTCTTGTGGTTTGTGTAGAAATGCGTTTGTTGGGCAGGCAATTTAAATGTGCAAGTTAGTAGCCTAAATGTTTAACCTGAGACATTCGGAAGGGAGAGACGATTTAGAACCAAGAAAAGCTTTGGTTTAACAGTTAATAAACTGTATGGCCGGTATTGTGACACGCGCTCGCATTAATTTTATACCACAGTAACCGAGACGCGACTCACCGCAGAAAAGTAGCGGAGCAACACCAATGTGTTTTTACCGACAGATATGTTAGTAAATAAATGCAGCCAATGTGATTTGTATAACAAATTTACTAACAAACAATACTCAACTAACTAAAATACATTTTCCCCAAAATAAATAGTGGTTAAAATGTGGGCTCACAGGCATAGTGCGAATTACGGGGGGGTTTGAGCCCCCCCCCAATTACAACTTCGACCCCCCCAAAGAAGGGGCAAATTGTCTTTTTTGTCATCTCTAGAAAATGTTGACCCCCCCCTAATCATCATTGTATAATTTGTATAATAAATCTGCTCATAGGTTCATCTGCTGCTGCACACCACACACCTTTCACCTTGGCAAAGAGGGCCAAGTAACCAGGGAGAAGGTGGAATCCATCCACAGGGCAGTCACCAAATTTTGTAGTAAAGGACTTCCAACCCTTCAATGTGGTAGAGTCGCCATGGTTCAGGTGAAACATTACATTTGTATGAAAATAAGTGTCTGAGTAAGAAGACAGGTCCAGGAAAATTTGCTTTTAGTAGATGTACTCATGGTTTGTATTCTACAGAGAGATGGCATTGGCTCTAAATGAGCGCTACAAACCACCTTCCAGGGATGACATTGGCAATACACTCATACCTGCGTGGTACAATGTTGAAAAGGAAAATGTTATAAGGGAGTTGGCCATGATCAATAAGGTGGCTATAACCTGCGATGGATGGTCCAGCCTAGCACAGGACCACTACATCACAGTGACGGCTCACTACGTACAACAGGGAAAGATGAAGATGAAAGTTCTCAGTACCAAAGCTGTTTATGAGGCCCAAACAGGGATCGTGGTTGCTGAAGAAATTAGTCAAGTCCTGGAAGAATTCAAAATCACAGGCAAAGTAGCAGCTGCCACTGTCGATAATGCCGGAAATATGGGAGTTGCATTGAGGAACCTCAACTTTTTAAAAGTTGGGTGTTTTGCACACACCTCAACCTTGCAGCACAGAAGGTTTATAATGTGAGTGCAGTGACCAAGTGGCGGGCCAAAGTGAGAGAGGTGGTGGTGTGGCTGAAGAGGTCCACAATGTCCAAAACTGTGATGAGAGAGAAACAGCAGCTTCTCAGTGAGTAGGGCACCTACCTAATAGAAAAAGACACTTAATTCTATAAGTTTAATAACTTATATAGCACAGTTCATACAAAACATAGAGCTCGATGTGTTTACTATTCAAACACCTGCAGTGCCATTACATGTAGATTGATATTTAATGTTGTGTCTCCATTTTAGATTTTGCCACAGCATAATATGATTCTGGATGTGAAAACGCGCTGGAATTCCTTTTTCCTGATGGTGGAACGGTTCCTTGAACAATATTCAGCCATCCAGGCAGCATCCCTGGATCCTCGGCTTAGGAAGGCAATGGAAAAGGACAGGTAAGGTGATAAACAAACTAAGCACAATAGTTAGCAATATACCACACCTACATTTTATTTCAGTTAATTGTGATATATATGCTGTATTTCCTCTAAGACTTGAAAAGCTCACAGACAGTGACTTCATGAAAGCTGAAGAATTTGTGAAGTGCATGAGCATTCTGTACACCTCAACTTTGTGCGTGTCGTCTGAGAAGTCCCCTACATGTGGCCAAATAATTCCAATACTGGCAAAGCTTGAGGCACATTTTACAGTGAGTGAAGAGGACACTCTTTTCGTGGCTGCTGTCAAAGAGAAAGTCTGGACAGATCTGGAGAAAAGATATCAGGTATTTACCATTCACTGTCTATATTCACTATTTGTATTTAAAAATAATTGGGAACCACACCATTGTAATGGTTACTGCATTTACCATTTTTTTATTACAGGATGATGACATTCAGAAATTCCTGCAGGAGGCCACATTGATGGACCCACGTTTTAAGGGCAAGCTGGAACGTGGTGCTGCTGATGCCTGGAAAAGGCCTGGAGAAGGCAGCCAGTTGACTGTGCAAAATCATTGCCAGTGACACAGGTACAGTATGACTCTGTGTAGAAATGCATGTCAAAGGTTCCTTGAGGAAGAATGACCAGGTTTGGTATAATTGGTATGTCTGGCATGCATGTCTGCAGCTTCCAGTAGAAGGCCCTCACACAGAGGAAGAAGTATTGGAAGATGAGGTCAGTGATGAGGAAGAAGGCCAAGCAGAGCGATTTGTAAGTTCATGGTCAAAGAATGTCTAGGCTAATGAATTAATGTATTTTATCTTGTACAAAAGATTAAAGACAATTTCTTTTCTTGTGTTTTTTTTTCTTAGTCAGGAGGAGCCTGCAAAAAAAAGACAGCGCTGGAACAGCTATTTGAAGAGGAGGATAAAGAGCTTTTTCAGTCGACTCAGAAGAGCAGCAGTGCCCTCTCCATCTTAGAGCAGGTCCAGAAAGAGATGGAAATATACAAAGACCTGCCCTCAATCCCTACAGGCCATGATGCTGTAGCCTGGTGGTGGGGTAAGAGGGATAGTCTCCCTATGCTATCCAAATTGTCGGATACATACTTGTGTGTGCAAGCATCCTCAACACCTTCTGAGAGGGTATTTTCCTGTGCTGGAAATACGGTCAGTGAGGAGAGATGCCGCATCTTGCCAGAAAAGGCAAACATGCTAATCTTTCTGAACAGAAACACTTAGAAAGAGTTTGAAAGAAAGCAGTGTGATAATTTTTTTTTCTCTATAATTTATTTTTCAAGCTTTAAATGTGTTATGTAGACCAATTGTTCATGTTTTAATAAACGAAATAGGTTCATGTTTCCCTGTGTGGTGTGTGGTGTTTTTTTTTTATTATTATTACTTAAAAAAGTATCGATTTCAGTACCGTTTAGGCACCGGAACCGTTTTGAAAGTATCGAATATGTACCGGTATCGGATAAAACCCTTTCGATACCCATCCCTACTCAGCACACACACACACACGCACGCACACACACACACATTCCTGTACTTGCTACATTGTGAGATCTGAGTAAATCCGCCAGCAAAGTGAGGACGCACACACACACACACACACACACACACACACACACACACACACACACACTATCAGCAGCATTATATGGTCCCTCCCTCCCTCCCTCTCCTCAGTGGGTGTCTAGGTGTCAGAGCAGTCAGAGCCTTGTTCCAGGAGATGGGCGGGGTTAGATGAGGAGATGGGCGGGGTTAGATGAGGACTAAAACTCACCACCAGCATCGATTCACGGCTCCGCCGCAGAATTAATCTGCTCTCAGTTTCAGCAGAGGGCAGGTTGTTCCTCTGACTGCAGGTCTGCTGCATCCGGAGTAAAGTTTTTTTTTTTTTTTTTTAATCATAAAACAGCTGCCTCTGAGAGCGCTGCAGATGAAAGACAAGAACAACGCGTCTCTCCTCTTTCTCTCTTCTGGAGGCTGAAAACGCAGCGCACGTGGTGAGTGTTTTGATCGTTTCATTCTTGGTTTGTTTGTGCGCGTGGATGCTGGAGACACTTTCATGATGGCACAGATGTACATTTGAAAATGAGATTTTAATTCAGAGGAAGATTCTGCCAAAGTTGGCCTCTTCAAACTACCTTTTAACAGTTTGTTTGGTCAAAAGAAATGAAACTTGATGTGCTACTCATGATTATATTGATTATCAGGAGAGAAAATGATCCGTTCCTGCTTCCCTCACTGTTAAATACTCCTGATCTAATTACTAACAGCTTAATTAAGAAGTTGGGTTCTACACCGCATTAGCTTTGCTCTACAGCTATGGAACCCCATTTGGGTCATAATTCAATGAATAAATGAATCTATTATTATGAAATACAGGCGTTTATTATTATGAAATATATATCCATTATTATGAAATATTTCCCATTATTATGAAAAAATGTAATTATTATGAAATATATTTTTATTATTATTTAATCTTAGTTTAATGCATAATAGTTTATTTCAGAATGGCTTTTTTATTTAAGAATGAGTTTTTACATAATTGCTTCCTTTTTCATAAGAATGAGCTTTTACATAATAATGACATTTTGCCAGTGGGCGGGACCAGTGGTTGACCTGCTCACTCATTGGCTGATCCTTCTCCATTCTACGCTCTGATATCGACTAGTTGGTGGGGGACTCGCATCGAGCCTGTTGGCTACCTCTCGTAGTAAGTCAGAAAAAGGGAAAATCAAGTTTTCCTGCATTTCGCGCTACGTTTCTTAGTCGATGTCAACTTTTAACCGTAAACTGAGGTGCATTCTGCCACCTACTGGCCTGGAGTATAAACATTGCTCCTCTCGCCCACTTTCGATATTCACTGTTCTGTTGCTTATGCCTGAATGAAAGAGCAGCCAATCACATAAATGGCTCCGCCCTCTCTGCTGTGATTGACACACAAATCATTCTTATGAAAAACGAATCCATTATTATGTAAAAGCTCATTCTTATGAAAAACGAAACCATTATCATAATAATAGGACATATTTCATAATAAAAGCCTGTATTTCATAATAATAGACTCATTTATTCAGTGAATTATGACCAAAACGGGGCTCCATATACAGCAGACGGGCCCACGAGGAAATGCAGATTAGACTATGAGGGGGGATGCAGGGTCCAAACTTCAACACCGACTGGATGAAATGATCTCACTGAGAAGTGCATCTCTCAACCAACATCTGTCAACATCTGTGCTGCAGTTAAAGCTTTTAAAGAAGAGGAGCATCCAGGCGGCCTGCGTTTGAGTGCTTATCTTTTATTCTGCCGTTCCGCTGCTCATCTCCGACTCAATGTGGATGAAGCAAAGTGCAGCCACAGGGAAGAGAGTGGTGGAGGTGGGGGGTTGGGGGGGGGGGGGGGGGGGGGGGGTCCGCCTGTCAGAGGCCATTAAGCAGCCAGAGGGATGCCAAGTTAGAGCTCAGAAAAACTGGAGCGGCGCACCGCAAATGAAGCGGGGAACATTACTGGACCTCCATGAAAAAAATCCGACCAGTCAAGCTCCAAATGGAGATAATAGAAGAAGCTGCTCCGTGAAAGACACACAGTACATTAAAAACCTCCACGTAGACGCCTGGAGGCTAAAATGAACGTGAGGCGAGGCAGCTGAGAATTCACTGAGCAGTCGGGACTCATGAGATGGAAATGTGGCAGAAAAAGGTGATGTGTTATTTAAAAAAAATATTAAGAAAAGGGGGAAATTAAGAGAGTGAGTTTACCGCCTCCATGCAGAAAGATGCACGTCCAGCTGAGCCACTGATAGATTAAAGATGTGCTGAAGTTCTGGACCGGCCTGCGACCTTTTCTGTCTCTAAACCTCCCGTCCCATTTAGCTCCGGTGGATCATGAGTCACTGTTGGGTTCCTGATAACAACATGGACCGTGACAGTCACTTATTTATTAATCTGCTGCTGGTTCTGCGACAACGCCTGACGGGCCGTCCGGTCTCACGCCCCCGAGACTCCTGTGCAAACATCTGTCCAGTTCAGGGATTGAAGCCGCTGTTTTAAACTCATGATCAACAATTAGACAAATGGTGTCCAACATGTTCAGCGGCAGAAAATCCAAAATAAAATAAAAACAGGGGCATAGTCTGATTGGTAGATCTTTAGCTCATGTTTGAAACACTGGAACCCAGCTCAGCCACAGGGACGGGGTGTAAACCCTCAGAGATGATATTTTGCAGATATTTTACAGATACCAAATTTTCTGGACTATAAGTCGCACAGAGTATAAGTTGCATCTGGAAAAAACAAAAAAACAAAAAGTGAAACAAAAATCGTAAAGAGGAAAAAAAAGTCTCATCGCTCAATAAGAGCAGGTGATAATTGGACCATTGATGAGCCCCTTCAAGCAGCAGCTGTTCCAGGACCCGTCTGTGGACTCGTCCCTCCGTCTGTGGACTCGTTCCTTCGTCTGTGGACTCGTTCCTCCATCTGTGGACTCGTTCCTCCGTCTGTGGACTCGTTCCTCCACCTGTGGACTCGTTCCTCCATCTGTGGACTCGTTCCTTCCATCTGTGGACTCGTCCCTCCATCTGTGGACTCGTTCCTCCATCTGTGGACTCGTCTCTCCATCTGTGGGCTCGTTCCTCCATCTGTGACTCGCTCCTCCGTCTGTGGACTCGTTCCTCCATCTGTGGACTCGTCCCTCCGTCTTTGGACTCGTTCCTCCATCTGTGGACTCGTCCCTCCATCTGTGGACTCGTTCCTTCCATCTGTGGACTCGTCTCTCCATCTGTGGACTCGTTCCTCCACCTGTGGACTCGTTCCTCCATCTGTGGACTCGTTCCTTCCATCTGTGGACTCGTCCCTCCATCTGTGGACTCGTTCCTCCATCTGTGGACTCGTCTCTCCATCTGTGGGCTCGTTCCTCCATCTGTGGACTCGCTCCTCCGTCTGTGGACTCGTTCCTCCATCTGTGGACTCGTCCCTCCGTCTTTGGACTCGTTCCTCCATCTGTGGACTCGTCCCTCCATCTGTGGACTCGTTCCTTCCATCTGTGGACTCGTCCCTCCATCTGTGGACTCGTTCCTCCATCTGTGGACTCGTCTCTCCATCTGTGGGCTCGTTCCTCCATCTGTGGACTCATTCCTCCATCTGTGGACTCGCTCCTCCGTCTGTGGACTCGTTCCTCCATCTGTGGACTCGTCCCTCCGTCTTTGGACTCGTTCCTCCATCTGTGGACTCTTTCCTCCATCTGTGGACTCGCTCCTCCATCTGTGGACTCGTTCATCCATCTGTGGACTCGTTCCTCCGTCTGTGGACTCGTTCCTCCATCTGTGGACTCGTTCCTCCATCTGTGGGCTCGTTCCTCCATCTGTGGACTCGTTCCTCCATCTGTGGGCTCGTTCCTCCATCTGTGGACTTGTCCTTCCATCTGTGGACTCGTTCTTCCATCTGTGGACTCGTTCCTCCACCTGTGGACTCGTTCCTCCATCTGTGGACTCGTTTCTCCATATGTGGACTCGTTCCTCCATATGTGGACTCGTTCCTCCCTCTGTGGACTCGTTCCTCCCTATGTGGACTCGTTCCTCAATCTGTGGGCTCGTTCCTCCATCTGTGGACTCGTCCCTCTATCTGTGGACTCGTTCCTCCATCTGTGGGCTCGTTCCTCCATCTGTGGACTTGTCCTTCCATCTGTGGGCTCGTTCCTCCATCTGTGGACTCGTTCCTCCATCTGTGGACTCGTTCAATTATCTGTGGGCTCGTTCCTCCATCTGTGGACTCGTCCCTCTATCTGTGGACTCGTTCCTCCATCTGTGGGCTCGTTCCTCCATCTGTGGACTCGTTCCTCCATCTGTGGACTCGTTCCTCCATCTGTGGACTCGTTCCTCCATCTGTGGACTTGTTCCTCCATCTGTGGACTCGTTCCTCCATCTGTGGACTCGTCCCTCCATCTGTGGACTAAATTCTACAGTGGAGATTTTTCTTTTTTGTCTCATATCTGTGTTCTCTCAGTCTTTATGGTTTACTCTTAATTTATGGTCCAGAAAAGATGGTAAAACCTGACGTCCTAAACCTACAAACAGCTGAACCAGGACTCTCTAACAGGACCGAGTCTCTACTGTAACCGAGTCCCAGACAGAATGATATGACTCTGATATGATGGAGATCTGAGGTGATTCATGGGTTCATCATAAAAAAGCAACTTAAGTTCCTCGACAATCACATGATGACCTGCCAGCCTCCATTTACAGAACAAGCTTTACATTTTGTATGTTTAAATGAGGCCTACTGTTAATCCCGTACCTTAAATTATTACATGAAAATGAAGCAACTATGTCTTTTTTTTTAATCATAAAGGCCCATCTGAAATATTTAAAGCTAATTTCTGTTATTTTTTTTTTACTAACCTATTAGCTTCTTTCTTTCGCCGATACAGACAGTGAAGGACGTCCAGTCTTTCTCTCCATGTTATATTCAAAAATACGATTACACAGTTTTCCTATTTCACCATAGTTTAAAAGAGCATTTATTTATTTTATTCATTTTCAGTCAGTGATAATATTAGATGCAGACTGCTTAATCCTTTGACTCATCAATCGATCGATTATTAGTATTAGAAAAACAAATATCCAATATGAAATTAAATCACACAATGTTGGAAACAGAAACCTTCTACAAGCAGATGTGAGTTTAGCATGACTTTAACTCTTTTAAAGAGGACGTCTTTGTACCTACATGACACATGAAAGTTTGATTTTACGCATTAAACGCTGCCGAAGGACTGCACTGCGTTTACAGCACGTCTGAATCAAACGTGGGCGTTAAAAAGAGAAACTTTGGCAACAACTGCTCTCATGTCGATTTTATTATTCAGAGCTCTGCGTTTATTCAGAGAAAGACTGAGAACACTTTAAATGAGTCGACAAACTGAGGCTTTAAAACCTGAGAGGTAAAAACTATCCACCTAATCTCACTCATCAAGTTGTTCTCTTTGGGTCTGAGAAAGAAAATAAACCTGCTGTCAGCAGTTCTTTAGTTCTGCACGGTTCTGTAGAAACCAGACCGATACCCTGGTATATTCTGTTTTAGTATTCAGGACATTATTTCACTTTGTCAGTACAAAAGGATAAAACTACAGTAAATGGAAAATTGGTTACCGAACAATGACGACTGTCATCATACTGGGAGCTTCCTCCGTCCTCCATCCTCTCTGTTCCTCGTCGAAAAGACTAAAAAAAAGCCTCAAAACCTCTGGTTCATCCATCCTCCTCTGTGATTCAAACTCCTCCAATCCTCTCTCTGTCCTCCATCCTCTCTTTTCTCATCTGAATCCTCCTCTCTCCTCATCTGTCCTCCATCCTCTCTCTTCACTCCCTCTCTGTCCTCCATCTCTGTCTCATCCTCTCTCGTTCCCTCTGTCCTCCCATCCTCTCTCTGTCCTCCCATCCCCATCTCTTTGTCCTCCTCCTCTCTCTGTCCTCCATCCTCTCTGTCCTCCATCCTCTCTGTCCTCCCTCCTCTCTCTGTCCTCCCTCCTCTCTCTGTCCTCCATCCTCTCTCTGTCCTCCATCCTCTCTCTGTCCTCCATCCTCTCTGTCCTCCATCTTCTCTCTGTCCTCCATCCTCTCTGTCTTCCCTCCTCTCTCTCTGTCCTCCATCCTCTCTCTGTCCTCCATCCTCTCTCTGTCCTCCCTCCTCTCTCTGTCCTCCCTCCTCTCTCTGTCCTCCCTCCTCTCTCCGTCCTTCCTCCTCTCTCTGTCCTGTCTCCCCTCTCTTCTGTCTTTATCCAGCTGGTCTTCATCAGGAAGGTCCCTCCATATGATCCAGGTCCTGGTCCAGGTTTCTTCCTCTTAAAGTGGAGTTTTTTCTTGCCACTGTTTGGCTTAAAGGTTTTTTTTTTACCTGCCATTAGCCTTGATTAGGATTCAATATTATAATCTTAGTTAATATTTGCTCGGGGGTCATGATCTGGGTCTCTGTAAAGCACCTGGAGACAATTGACATTGTAACAGACGCTATATAAATATAATTGAATTGAATTGAATTTCCTTCTCTCCAGAATGTTCTCCAAAGCTGGATGTTGGAGTGACGCGTCACAGAGCAGCAGCAGCTGCATGTCAGCCTAAACTCGCAGCGGAGTTGATGTTGCAGCCATGAGGAACTGTGACCAGCATGGGAAGAACCTTCCAGGTGAGCTTCAACAGGTGACGTTCCTCGCGCTGCAGGTTTTATTCTGGCCGACAGGTCCGAAGGTCTCCTGGTTGAGCTCAGCAAACAACCGGATGACATGTATCATTTTGTCCCGGGACTCTAAAACATGTGTTTTGTTCCTCGTGTTTTCCAGTCTGCATGGCTTCCGTCGGCTCGGTTTTGGTTCTGCTGGGACTCCTGGGCTCGGCCCGTGGCTGCCCGGGTCTCTGTACCTGCTACGGTAACACAACCGACTGCTCGGCCGTCGGCCTCCTCTCCCTGACCGCCGTCCTGGACCGGCTGGGCTACGACTCCCTGGCTCTCCGCCTCTCCCAGAACAACCTCACCTCCCTGGGCCCGACGGCTGCATTCAACCGCAGCGGCCTGGAGCTCCTGGACCTCTCTCAGAACCACTTTTACAGCTTCCCGCCTGGAGCTTTCCTGGGCCTGAGCAGCCTGCGCTGGTTAAACCTCTCCTCCAACTACCTCGGCACACACCTGGAAGCCTCCGACCTCAACGGCAGCGCGGCGGCAGTCCAGGGCTGGAGTAGAAATCAGGGGAGCGTCGGTTTGAGCAGGGACGTCTTCAAGGGGCTGTGGAGGTTGCGGAGCCTCGACCTGTCCGCCAACGGTCTCACCTGGCTGCCCAAGGGCTTACTGGACTGGCTCCAGGGACTCACCTGGCTGTCGCTGGCCACCAACCGCCTGGTGGCGCTGGACAGAGGCACGTTCGAGCCCCTGGTGGGGCTCCAGCAGCTGATGCTGGTGGGAAACCCCTGGGAGTGCGACTGCAGGCTGAGGGACTTCAAGCATTGGATGGAGTGGCTGCTCTACAGGGGTGAGAACAGCTCCACATTTCAAAGGCTCAATACGAGAGAAAATCAAAAGCTCTTAATCTCCACTCTGAGGGATGGATAAGTGACATCTAAGAATTAGGGCTGGGCAAGTTAAAGCGTTATTATCGCGTTAACGCATTAATTTATTAACGCCGACATTTTTTTTATCGCGGGTTAACGCATGTTGCTCACGTGCTTTTGTTTTGAAAAGTCTGTTACTGGCTGCTGCGGATAGGCTCTTGCCGATTGTGCTAGCATAATTTTTGGCATAATCTGAAGAATTGAGCATAGGCTTGGGCGGTATTACGGTAATACCGTATACTTCCGGTATTTAAAAATAGCAGCGGTATCAGTTTCAATACCGTCATAAAAAAAATGCAATGAATGATTTCTGTGGTTTAAAGTTTAGTTTCTCTCCTGTATCACTGTGTGTTCCGCTTTATTTTACCGTTCATTCATGTTCGCTTGCAGCTGATCTCGGTTTGACTCGTCCTGTTAAGGTACTGACGATGAAAACAACACTTCCTGGGTTTGCTGCTTCAAAATAAAAGCTTTAAATTAAATTAATAATGTTGGACTTTTATGTTGAAGAATTTATAGGAAGTGAAACGTCCTGCATCAGACACTTTACTATAAATGCAGCTGCAGGCAGAGAGAGCAGCTGGAGCAGAGAAGGAACAGTTAGAACTACAGTGAAAAGCAAGAAACACACAAATAAATAACAACTGTAGCCAACTTTATATTGAAGCACTGAACTGCTGTTTTGAGGTAAACTCGCCTTTTTTTTTCAGGGGCGTCAACGCTGGGAATAGGACAGCGGCGTAAAGCCCCGCGGCGGCGCGCCTGGGGTACATAATGGGGGCGGCTGTTTTGACGCGCGGCGTCCGCCAGCGGTGTGTGTTCGCCTTAATAGTCGCAGGAACACTGTATACCCCGGTAAAATGTGAGGGAAGGTTGACGGTATCAAAATTTGGATACCGCCCAAGCCTAGTTGAGCATAATTTTTGCCCTTTTTTCCAAAAGTAGCACCGCTAGCATAATCCGTATATTATCTTGTCTTAATAGCACAATTTTAGAATAATTCAAGAAAACGAAGATCTCAGCTACTAAAAAGATAGATTACTATTAACAGTTGGTTCCATTCCTATTTTGCGATTGCTTTTTAGTTGTGTTGAGATACCGTGGGAATTCGATGAAACGGTGTGTCTCGGTCCCAGACTCCTTAGTCTTTCTCCCAGTGCTCGTTTCAAAATGGCGTAGCATAACATAGCATAATTTTCGAAAAGTGAGCATAATTTGGGCAAAAAACGAGCACTGCCACTAGCATAATATGCTACTTTTACTTGCACAATTGGCAAATGCCTAGCTGCGGAGTCAGAAAATAATTAGCAGGTAAGCATAAGGTAAAGCTAAAACAGACATGGAGAACGGTAAATCAGTGAACTTTACAGTTCAGGTAGCAACTCAGGTAGAAATATTAACAATTCTGTCTGTAAAAAAAACTTTTAAACCCCTTTGTTCAAGACGATCGCGTCATTCCTCCATGTTCCATCAGATCTGCCCCATGTGTTCACTGTCCTGCTGTTCTCTAGCTGGTTACTTCAGTGCGGCTCCATCTAGTGGCACAGATGTGTAATGACAACAGAAAGTCTGTTCCTCGATTATAAAAACAAAGCCATTTCTGGGTCACGTAAACCAGACAATAAAATATTAAAAACAAATTCAATCCCGCAGCCTGTTTGCTAAAATTGAAATATAAAAAAAAAACAGGCATCTTTTTTGTTTTTTGTGTTAGATTAAGAAAAAAAGACAAAAAAAATAAAAAGTCACTTTTTAACTTTTTGACTGACAATTGAAAATGAAAAAAAAAAACAAATGATACACAGATAATTACGAATTGATAAAGGAACAGAACTTTGACATGGACATTTTTATTTTAGAGTTAGAGGAGGAAACTGCCAAGTTGAACTCCCCGTTAAAAGTTTCTGCCGTTACCTCAGAAATTACCTGTTTTAATGTTCTGATTGTGGCTCAGGATTTTGTTGGTAGACTTTTTTTTATTTTTCAGAAAAAACAGGATGACATTAATGCCCTGGCAGTGGCAATAAGCTTTACTTTATTTTACATTTTTTAAGATGAGATTTACACTAAATATGTGTTACTGACAAGTGCTGATGTTAAAAGTGTTTGAACAACAAATGTTATGGCACTTTAGTTCATATGGCAGCAGAACATTTAAATAAAAGTGACCTTTACACTACTTTTGAATTCATTATTTGATTTTGCGTATACAATGCGATTTATCGTGATTAATCAGGGAAATCATGCAATTAATCGCAATTTAAATTTTTAATCGTTGCCCGGCCCTACTAAGAAAATAACCTTCCTCTCTTTCAGACTTTCTCTGTCTCTCCTGATCTTTTTCTGTTTTTTGACCTGTCTTTTTCCCGTCCCTGTCCTTTTGTTTTCCCTCCACGTCTGTTTGATAGATGGCCAGGTAGATGTGATGCAGTGCAGCCTCCCGAGGGACCTGAAGGGCAGGGACATCCGCAGTGTCCCGGCAGAGATGTTCGACTACTGCCTGCAGAGCCCAACCAAGGAGGGCGCCCCGGACCCGGCCACCCGACCTCCCTGCCCGCTCGGCAGGGTCGGCGGCACGGACGAATGCGCTCGCCAGCATTACAGGCCCGTCAGCGTCCGCCGGGCGCACGGCACACAGATAGTCGCGGGCGTGGTTTGCGGGACCGTGTGCATCATGATGGTCGTCGCGGCGACTTACGGCTGCGTTTACGCCTCTCTGATGGCGAGGTACCAGAGGGAGATTAAGAACCGAGGGCAGCCTCTGATGGTGGAGTCTGGACCCGAGACCGACCTGGAGGACGGGCAAATGTCATCGCCCGACACACCGAAGACAACGCCGAAAGAAGTCTGCGACTTTGTTCCTGGCTATCGGATCAGCAGCTTCTGATGCGCTGATGTTTAATCCTCCCAGCAGTCTTTGCTGCTTCAGCTGCTCAGCTCCCCTCACTGATGAGAGAAAAAAAACAGAAACCCTGCAGCTCTGCCGCTGCGCTGAAACTATCCGGGCAGGGACCGATCGTACAGCTAATGGAGCAGACCAAATTTGGTGAAGCTGGAATACTGCAGCACTTCTTTTAATGTATGGATGCTCTGTGAATTGTTATTCCCTGTGCTGCATCCCTCAGCCGGTTTTTTAACTCCTCTGAAGCTGCTGTCTGGCACTTCTGCACCTACAAGCTCCTTCATCACTGTTTTGTTTCTTCTTAACGTGAAAGTACTTCTGTGTTCCAGCTGTCCGTCCTCATATCCAAAGTCAAGCAACAAGCACAAGCGAGATGTCCGAGAGTATAAATGTCTATGAATCTCTGATCTTTTCTTTTTTTTATTTTTTGGACAGAATTATATTTTTCCAGGTGGACTGTGTGTGTTTTATGTTTATGCCTTGTTATAAAATTCTTTGTTCCCTTGAACCCTGTTGATTTCCCCAGAAAAACGCTTAAGCGTCTCATCTACCGAACATCCTGCATCCAAACAACACAAGTCTTTAACCGTGACCTAGAGGGACACCCGTCAGCAATCCAGCTCAAGTTCCTGATCTTAATATGAAAGGATTTACTTTCTTTTTCTCTTTATAAGAAAACCGAACATTGTGTGAAATTCAACTCCAAGACTGTAAATTGTGCTTAAGATAATAAACTCTATTTAGCTACACTGAACTCTTCTTGAACAGCGTCTGAGCTGACCGCCTGACGTGACGGCGGATTACACAATCACAGATTCAGCCGTTGATGTCAAATCCCAAATCAGTGATTTCAGCCGGCGGCAGCATGTGTGTCGGGATGTTTAAATGACTTTCAAATCCAGGGACACTGTGACTCTTTGATTTCCAACAGCAAGATGTCTTTAAAAAACATTTAGGTGAGTAATAATCCACAGTAGATTATATTGATAAATAAAATAAATAAAAAAAAAATGCTAATGTACCTTTAAGGCCGTCCTTCTCAAATAGTGGGGTGTGACCCCATGGGGGGGAGGGGTGTGTGTGTGTGTGTGTGATCATAAAGAACCAGCTTTTCTTTACTGTACTAGAATAAAGTGTAATTGCACATATACTCCAGTAGGGGGCAGTGGCGCTCTCATTGTCACAGTGTGTTCAGGGAGTATTAGCTTTGTTGTGTTTTTTTTTGCACGGATGTTGTGCGCAAACAGCACAGAGCAGGAGATATGAAGAGAACAAACCCTCAAGAGACACCAGGGAAAAATATTTAACAGGGATGAGAAGAAAGATGGAGATAATGAGACAAATGAAAGTCAGCAGAAAGTTAAGACGAGGAAATATGACGATGCTGATGTAGCGCTGTTTTACTGCGACTACGGTGGATTGATGCACTTTATATCTTTACAGACTAAAAGACTATTTTAATAGTTATTTTTTGTTATAAGTTGATCTATATTTCTTTTTTGTTTCTCTTAATGTTAATAAGGATACAGTGTTACAGTGTATCTAGTGGATACAGCACTGCTTAAGGCAAGCATCATGATTAAATTAGGTCATGTGACTACATGACCTTGCTGATTTAATGTCAGTGACAACAGTGGAGTCCTTAATAGAGGCTCCTGAGTACCGCTCCATTACTTCTGCTAATGAAAGCAACAAGCAAAAGCAAGCGATACAGATCATTCATTTTACCTTCAAACAACCATGGTGCGCTACTGCGATGCTGCAGAGTGTAAATCACACAGACCTGAAGCAAAGAAGCTACACATCCATCCCTTCACGACGTAAAACGCTGATAGACCTCTCTGCAGAACAGGTGGAAGGTACTGATTCCACGTGACAGAGGTGCTATGTTATTTTAAAAAGAGGAAGATCAGCACCGACCGCTGCTACCAGAGTGGTGATTCTGTTTGCTTTGCCTGGAAAAACCAAAGGAAGGCGCCAGCGCAAAGAAAAGATGTCCCACGTCAGGAGCTCAAGTAGCCTCCATGAGACGTCTTCAGAACCATACAAGTCATAGACGTAAAACATATTCATCTGTGACAAATGTTGCTTAATCAGAATAAAGAATATTGCAGAAAGAATTAAATAAAGTTAAATGTATACAGATAGAGTGACTTTTTAGTCGACCAAGTCTTTAAAGTGACAGTTCAGTTTAAGCATTATAAACAATTCCTTCATTTCTTTTTTCCAATATTCATCACAAAGTCCTGACATGCTGTGATGAATAAAGAACGTTAAAGGGAGAAGGATCAAAGCATTTGAAATGTTTCCATCGTTGTCCGCTGGTGCAGAGAAGTTCAAACTAGAAACACTCGTGACGATTTGTAACTTCACAACAAACTCTAGTGTCCTCGTCAGGAATCTACAGAAGTGATGACAGTCACCGTGTGACCGTGTCACAGTAACCGTGTGAATTAAGTAAAGCGAGCGATCGTCAAGAGAAACCTGGAAACTGAAAACATAACACATGTCCTCATTACGTAGAGATAGAAAAAAAATAAAAAATAAACTTACCACCAGCCATGGCTGTTCTCCCTCCGGATGACACCGTCGCTGCTGTCGTCGCAACGACGAACTTAACTCCTGGTGAGAAGAAAACTTTGTTTCGATAAACACCAAAGACTTCCAGCGACGTTTTAGCGATTAAAAAAAAAAGAAGTAAGTATCATCATCAACAAACCTTTGTCGTTAACGGGATAGTAAAAGAACTTTCCAGGAGTGTTTTCCACGGCCAGCCGGTACCAGAGGGGGAAGTGATCGATGGTGAACAGATTGTCTTTATCAGCTGGAGTCAGGAACCTCCTGGAAGAGACACATTTAGTCTCAGATAACGTTTTAACCCAACGCTTTACTTTTCCAGATCCGTTTTAATGTGCCCTCATTAAATACAGCTGTGATCTGTACCGACAACTGGAGACTAATAATAAACATTTGCTCTAATATTATTATTATAATCATATTAAATATTTGATGTATTATGCTCATTTTAAATTTTAAGGCTGTAAAATGTTTCAGAAAAGACTGATGTGTTTGAACTCTTAAAAAAAAAACATCATTCATTGATTTAAAAAGTTTCCAGCAGTGGCTGAAATGTTGTGAGTCTGTTGGCACACAGCTGGACTCTGACTCCACATCTGGATGTCCCTGTGACCTGCTGGCACACAGCTGGACTCTGACTCCACATCTGGATGTCCCTGTGACCTGCTGGCACACATCTGGACTCTGACTCCACATCTGGATGTCCCTGTGACCTGCTGGCACACAGCCGGACTCTGACTCCACATCTGGGTGTCCCTGTGACCTGCTGGCACACATCTGGACTCTGACTCCACATCTGGATGTTCCTATGACCTGCTGCCACACATCTGGACTCTGACTCCACATCTGGATGTCCCTGTGACCTGCTGGCACACAGCCGGACTCTGACTCCACATCTGGGTGTCCCTGTGACCTGCTGGCACACATCTGGACTCTGACTCCACATCTGGATGTTCCTATGACCTGCTGCCACACATATGGACTCTGACTCCACATCTGGATGTTCCTATGACCTGCTGCCACACATCTGGACTCCACATCTGGATGTCCCTATGACCTGCTGCCACACATCTGGACTCTGACTCCACATCTGGATTACCCTGTGACCTGCTGCCACACATCTGGACTCTGACTCCACATCTGGATGTCCCTATGACCTGCTTCCACACAGCTGGACTCTGACTCCACATCTGGATGTTCCTATGACCTGCTGCCACACATCTGGACTCTGACTCCACATCTGGATGTCCCTGTGACCTGCTGGCACACTGCTGGACTCTGACTCCACATCTTGGTGTCCCCGTGACCTGCTGGCACACAGCTGGACTCTGACTCCACATCTGGATGTCCCTGTGACCTGCTGCCACACATCTGAACTCTGACTCCACATCTGGATGTCCCTGTGTCCTGCTGGCGACGAGCTTCTTGGCAGTATATCTGAACTGATAAAGACCTGAAAGCTCCAAACTCTGATCAGCTCTTACTTCGCCACCCTCGCCTCCGTTCCTGCATATCTCATGATCCTCATCAGGCCCGAGCGAGTCCCGAGGAACGCCGTCTCCACCCCTGGCTCCAGCCTGCGTGGACGACCAGAACAAAGCACAAAGCATGTGAACGGCAGCCTCGCCAGCGTGACACTCGTATTCATTCATGCATTTCTGTACCGGTCGTTCAGCATCAGGGCGTTCCAGTAGGCCTCCAGCGGCGCCGTGATGACGGCGTCAAACAGGGTCTGCTGTAGCAACACCTCGTCACCTGGGCAAGACGCAGGTTCGGACATGTAAAGGTGAATTCGGGATCAAAATAAACCTAAACTTGAATTGTCAGGTCTGAGTGCTATAACTGCTATAAAGCACATTTCATTCATGTTCTAGCTCTACGAAGCAAAGAGTCAAAACCACGACCCACATTCAAGGTCTGGCTCCTTCCCCTGCAGGTAGCGGGTGACGGCTTGAAGCTGGGTGTACTTCCGGTGATCCGGATCGATGTCCAGTTCACAGTAGGTCCTGAGGAGAACAGATTTATCAGTATGGGGCAACAAGAACCAGCCTGGACCCTGCTGGAGGTTTGACGTGAGATCTCCAGTTGATACAGTCTGCAGGGGTTCCCAACTTTACTCAGAACTAAATCCACTTCATTGTAACCCATTTATATTATCTCATGGTGCATTCCACTTCAGTCAAATTCGTTGTAACTGCTTTCGTACATTGCTGGTTTTTAAAAAGCAGCCGTGGGAGACAACAGACTGCGCTGAATCTTTATGACTCAGTCCCACCGTCCCGGGCGCGACGGGGCGGCGGGGACGACTGGAGAGAGAAAAGCTGCCTTTCACCAGGAAGAGAGCCTGAACCGGGCCGAGGGAAAGTGAGAGTCTGCTGAGCAGCTGGAGGTTGGAGGACGGGACGAGGACTTTGGAGCATAATGACGCTGTAATGGAGTTTAACAGTCTGACCGCTGGTTTAAACACAATTTCATGTCAGGTTTCAGATTTATCTGTTCAGACGTACCACTCAGATGCAATGCTGAGATCCGGGGATGTGAGGTCATGGAGCCCTGTAAAGATATTTCTGTCATTTTAAACCGAAAAAACAAAGAAAAAACAAATACCGTATTTTCCTGGACTATAAGCCGCTACTTTTGTCCCACGCTTTAAACCATGAGGTTTATACAGAGATGTGGCTTTTCTATGAATTTTTCTTCAGCCCTCAGGGGGCGCTCTAGCAGGAAGTGCAAAAACCAAAAAACAAACCAAGTAAAGGCTATTCTGTTTTTGTTAAGTAGCCTATGTTGGCTATGCTACTCTACATTCATTTTGTGAGCATCAATACCTATTATTAATGGACAAACTGATTAATCCAGGTGTGTCTGACCATTGTAGCTACTCAGACACACCTGGATTTATCAGTTTGTTGGTTCCTCAGTGGATTTCAGGGTTCTGAGTGGACCTGCTGCAGAGGTAAGGTTTTAATAGCAGATGCGGACCAGACGCAGCGTGGAGCCAGCAGGTCCGCGATCCGGCTCCAAAGCGGATCCGGCACTGAGTGCAAGTGGACCCTGATACGGGTCCGTTTCATGGGTCTGATCGGGATGTCTTTGGTGTGTGGGGGGGTTTCAGTACACAGGAGGAGGAAAAATAAAGCAACTTGGTTTTGGTGTACAGGAGGAAAATGAATAAAACCATGAATGCCTTTTTGTTTTGTTTGATCAGCACTTTTACTGCCGTGTTACAGGTTCTGTTCAGAAACAATCAGTTCAGGTATGTGAATAAACACTTATGGTACAAAATCTTTCGATGTAAATATCTTATTTCTCAGCCTGGATACCGGCGGCTTATAGTCCGGTGCGGCTTATATGTGACAAAATATATATTTCGTTTATATTTTAATGGGTGCGGCTTATATTCAGGTGCGCTTTATAGTCCAGAAAATACAGTATATATGCATATATATATGTACCACTTTGGTTTTACAAGCCATTGTGCTCTCAACTCCACAAACTGAGTTCAGCACAGTGCATGTTTTTCACCAGAACACTGAATGTGACAGAGGATTTGAGTTTTAGATGATCAGCTGTACCTTCTTCCACAGACACATTTCCCATGAACATCAAGCTCCCGTGACCTCTCGTCAGCGCCATCCCAAAGCTGCAGGGAGCAGACAAACAGCCACATCAGGTCATTTGACTTCCTGGCAGAACTGTGAGACATGGTGCCCTCCAGTGGCTGGATCACCACATTACAACTGAGATACAGCCTCCTCTGTCCATCCGTCAATAATCTGTACCAATTTACATAACGGCGATCTTTTGTGCTAGTTTTCATCAGTGCAGATAAACAGCAGGAGGACACCGAATACACTGAATCCATCAAAATCAAATAAAAAGCACTTTTTAAGAAAATACTGAAATAAGAGCTTCTGATTTACCTGAAAGGTGTGTCATCGATGTTTGTGTAGAAGTAGTTGTTGACAAGGTACATCGGCCTTTTCTGATGGATGAGGAGATCGTTGCGTTAAAGCGTGATTGAACTGTGACGTCACTTTATAACATGTTCTGATGATCATAGGAAATTTATCTCCACAGCCAACTACACACAAGCAAATGGCCGTAAGGGTTAGGTTTACCTAGGGGTGCACGATAACTATCGGGCCGATAACAGGAAATTATGAGTCATCCCGATAACTCCAATATCATGACGAATAGCCCCGATAACATAGATATTTTTGTCAACAGGGCAGTGTCTCGCTCCCTCTGAGCCTTGAATGACCAGCAGTGAATGTTATGTTCAAGTGACGTCGGCATAATCAGAAAAATGATTTACTCAATAAGGAAAATCAAGAATACCCCCTCATGCCAGAAAACAACTCATTAACTCGGTCATAATTTTGGTAGTTGCTAGGGTTGCCAACCGTCCTTTGAAAAACGGAACCCTCCCCTATTTATAAACTAAAGTACGGGTCTATAAATAGGGGAGGGTTCCGTTTTTCAAGGGACGGTTGGCAACCCTAGTAGTTGCTGACTTGAATTGATATTTGCAGTATTTCCCCTCATGTTACACATAAAAAAAGAAAAAAATAGAAAAGGCTGAAAGAACGACTAGCAAACAAGGGAACGTGGGAATTTATGTTACACCTTGAATGCAGCCTGTAGCACAGCGCTGATCACAACACACATGGCGGCGTGGAACTTCGTTAAAGTTTCAGAAGAAGAAGTTTGGTGGTTATTTGTGACGAATCCTCCGAGTGAATTCTACGAGGAGGGAAGCACAAGCTTTAATACGTAAAACCTGATCAGCCTCCTACAACATAACAATCGCTTCCAAGGAGTTTTGAAATCGCGCTAAACGTGAGCTAACGGAATCTAATGCTAACGTGTGCAAGCCAGCAGCAGTCTCCCCTCTCTATCCCTCTCCTCTCTCTAAAGCTTCCATGAGATTAAAAAATAAAAAATAAAACTACTGAACCTCATTTACTTTAATTAAAGGTATAAATTTAAATGGAACCACAAGCCAAAATCCTTTAAATGTTAATATTTTTCAGTTAGTAATTTTGATGCATGTATTTCCATCAGTTCAAGGAGCCTTTATTTTTTTATATCAGTCAGTAATGAACCTTATTTAAGTTGATGTGAGATATCAAATAGGTTTGTTTGATAGCTTTACAAAAATGTTTGAGAGGCTTGCCAGTAGTTTTTCAATTGGAAAAAAATATCTGTTCATTTAAAGAGTCAAAACTATTTTTGGTTTTGTTCATAGTATTGATGTAATGATCTTAGGTATATGTGTGTGTTATCGGTTATCGGTATCGGCCTTTAGGAGCTGAAAGTTATCAGTTATCGGTATCGGTTTTATAAAACAGTTATCGTGCATCCCTATGTTTATCCTAATCCTAACTTTATCCGTCTATCCATCTATCTATCTCTTCTAATGTTGCTGAGACGGAGTCTCAGTGGAGGTTTGGAGGTTCATCTGAGGTTTTTATGTGTTTGAACGTCAGGATGGCCGACTCATCTCTACGCTGATGAAGGAAAGTCTCTTACTCCTTTGTCTACAGACGCTCTGATGTTCAGGGTGATGCTGCCCGTCTCTCCTTTCACCATGGCGGTCCTCAGCTGCACGTGAAAGGTGAAAAGGTGAAGCTCAGTGTTTCTCAGAGATGCAGTTCCCGAGGCTCAATCGCCGCTTCTGTGCTTACCAGCTCGTCCGTGTCTTCCCACTCCACCTCAGACAGATCCACGCTGTTGTAGTTTGGTTTCGGCTTCAGCTTCTTCCCGTCTTTATACTGCAAGGACAGACCTGAGACTGTAACTGTCACTGAAGTGCTCTTCTTCCACATTCATTCCCAACCCCTCTGAACATTTGACACACGGTAACGCGGTAGACAGCCATGTTGCAAATCGCCTAAATCTATCTCCTTCACGGTCTGCAGCAGAAACAAAAGCTCACCAGCGGTCGGAGGTCGGGATGAGCCAAGATGTAACCGTTGTTGTTGATGAGGAAGGCATAGCCGTGCGCGCCGAGCTTAGAGAGAAGAACAGCAGCGCGGTTAGCTATTCACTCACTCGTTCGTTCATCTCGTCATTTACTGAGCTCACCATGTATCTGGGAGCCAACTTCATCACCTCCATGAGAGGGATGTCGGTTCCGACCACACCAAGCAGGATCCCGTGAGAGAGCTGGAGACATCGTGGAGATAGCAGCACCTTATCAAGCAGTCCGGACATTTACTGGTCCCTGTTTACCCTGGTCATGTCTCTGGAGGATCGTCTCTTTGGTTCTCTGATGGGACTTTCACCATCTGACATCTGACTAACAGGTAGATGGTGAAAGTTCCTGTTTACCCTGGTCATGTCTCTGGAAGGCTCGTCTCTTTGGTTCTTTGATAGGACTTTCACCATCTGACATGTGACTAACAGGTAGATGGTGAAAGTCCCTGTTTACCCTGGTCATGTCTCTGGAGACTCGTCTCTTTGTGGATCTTTGATGGGACTTTCACCATCTGACATCTGACTAACAGGTAGATGGTCTGCTTTTACCAGCTAGCGGTCTACAAGCAGACGTTTCATGGATTCAAACAGTCAATACAGCTGTTTTCTTCTGAAGCTGTTTAGTTTTTTATTCATTATTTTCTTTCATCGAGCTTGTAGCTACAAATGAATTAATTTACGAGCTGTGAATCAATGTATCTATCACCAGGACTTATACCGACCAACTGTGGAGTCATTGAACGGAGCTTTCAGCTGGAAATTGAGCATCAGTGGTGAAAAGATGAGAAGTCCCATCATCACAACCAGGATATCAGAGTTGAGTTGTTTGCTCCTCATAAACCAAACCTCATTCATACCTATTTCTTCCCGCCAGAACAGGTTGATTTGAGTTTTATTTGTTTGAAGATGTTCTTCTAAAACTTGTCCGCTTCAGAAGCACGTTCATTCCCTCATTAATTTCTTGTCTTGAAGCTTTTAGATGTCTGAGACCTGATGAGGATCGTCCTGTTCTTCTAAAAGCTATTTCATGTTGGATGTGGATAATAATATTAAAGTCTTGCTCCGTGGCTGGATGGGAATTCTTAATTACACCCAAATTAATTAAATAGGTTCAACTTCAGTGTTTTTGGCGAAAGTCTCAAAACCCTACGAGCTGTCCAGATCTATCCTGGCATCACTAGAGCTCATTTATAATGCCACATATCTGTTGTTGTAAGACTCTGTGCCACTCAGGCCCATGCAGACGCTACAGTCCACCTGCCGCAGTCGCAGGTTTCGATCCCCTGCAACCCTTTTCAGCATGTCCGCAAGTGTCAAAAAACCTGCTCCATTAATTTTCTTCTTTTCTTTTCAGTACAACCTGGCC
>JAGFBZ010001990.1:0-89796 GCA_018398805.1 Hirundichthys speculiger | reverse complement strand
TATCCATGAAGAAGTCCATGTGAAGGGATGCAGAGTAAAGTCCTGAACACATGAAGAAAGGGAGGTGCCAGAAGGCATGGAAAGCCAGGATACCAGCTGAAATCAATATCAGCTGGTTCAGTCCAACAGATGGTCTCTAAAACGGAGTCAGACCAGAAACATCTCATGATGACGACAGTAAAGAGCTCTCTGAAGACCTCCACAACCCTGTTGTAAAACAGTCTGAAGACATTCATAGACGGAGAGATACCTGGAAACCTGGAGCAGGTGGACTGAAGGTAGATCTACAAACACCACCAACTTCAGAAATCACACATTTAATTCTCTTTGAGACCAAATAGGACATTTACCTCCAGGGGACGAACTGGTGTCATGATGACGCCCGACACGTTGATCTACTTACGTTGTGTCATCTTTCACCGGTGGTTTCTCTCAGGTCTTCCAGAGATCATGCAGCTCCAGGTCCAGGTCCAGGTCCAGGTCTCAGTCTCTAACAGCCTGTGTGCTCTTGTAGCTTCATGAACTGTGGTTTGTTTGAATGTTTCTGCCTCCTCCATCCAGATGACATCAGGTGAAGAACGTTGGTGATGTTTCTGCTGCAGCAGCAGGACTCCATGACTGCAGGGTTGGACCTTCTGATCACGCTGAACCCGTTCAGACCTGCTCTGCTTTCTGTCTTCATCATGTGCAGGGGCTTCTTCCCGGTGGTCGTCGGCTTCATCAGAAGAATACCTGTCCTGGGCTCCATCCTCAACCTGCCCTTCATCAGCGCAGTGAGTACCAGCAGCTGCAGCGCTGCCGCGGTCACCTGCAGCGCTGCCGCGGTCACCTGCAGCGCTGCCGCGTTACCTGCTGCATGGCTCTTCTGATTGGTGGCTCCAGCACCTGAACCGGCGCAGGACTGGTGGACACCAAAACTATCTGCAGAGAAGAGACAGGCAGAAGTAGTCAGAGCTCAGCATCTCCAGACTGGACGTGTTCCTCCAACCTTCTTGTTCATTTAAATGGCTTTAATAGTTTTTATTACGTCAATAGATTACGTGTCCTTCATCACCAGTTTTCATTTCTCTACAGTGAATCTGCCATCTCCATGGATGTTATTCCTCCAAACTTTAGATAACACTCCTCCAACATATAACATTACATCTGTCTCATGTTGAAGGATTCTGACTCATTGATCTGATCAATTATCACTGTGTCGACAACGTTTAAATGTACACTGATAATCACGAATGTTACCGCTACATTTAATCATGTGATGTGTTCATGTGTTCAACTGGTGGATCTAACAAAAGCTGCTGCTGACAGGAGCTCCACAGTCCTGACTGAACAGGTTCACCAAAGCCAGCTAACGTCATTGAAGCCTGCTAACTTTGACTTGATGATCGGAACAAGTTCACTAAAGCCAGCTAACTTCAATAAGCCAGCTAACTTTGACTTGATCATTGAAACAAGTTCACTAAAGCCAGCTAACTTCATTAAAGCCAGCTAACTTTGACTTGATGATCGGAACAAGTTCACTAAAGCCAGCTAACTTCATTAATACCAGCTAACTTTGACTTGATGATCGAAACAAGTTCACTAAAGCCGGCTAACTTCATTAAAGCCAGCTAACTTTGACTTGATGACCAGAACAAGTTCACTAAAGCCAGCTAACTTCATTAAAGCCAGCTAACTTTGACTTGATGATCGGAACAAGTTCACTAAAGCCAGCTAACTTCATTAAAGCCAGCTAACTTTGACTTAATGATCGGAACAAGTTCACTAAAGCCAGCTAACTTTGACTTGATGATCGGAACAGGTTCACTAAAGCCAGCTAACTTTGACTTGATGATCGGAACAAGTTCACTAAAGTCAGCTAACTTTGACTTGATGATCAGAACAGGTTCACTAAAGCCAGCTAACTTTGACTTGATGATCAGAACAAGTTCACTAAAGCCAGCTAACTTCATTAAAGCCAGTTAACTTTGACTTGATGATTGGAACAGGTTCACTAAAGCCAGCTAACTTCATTAAAGCCAGTTAACTTTGACTTGATGATTGGAACAAGTTCACTAAAGCCAGCTAACTTCATTAAAGCCAGCTAACTTTGACTTGATGATCGGAACAAGTTCACTAAAGCCAGCTAACTTCATTAAAGCCAGCTAACTTTGACTTGATGATCGAAACAAGTTCACTAAAGCCAGCTAACTTCATTAAAGCCAGCTAACTTTGACTTGATGATCGGAACAAGTTCACTAAAGCCAGCTAACTTCATTAAAGCCAGCTAACTTTGACTTGATGATCAGAACAGGTTCACTAAAGCCAGCTAACTTTGACTTGATGATCAGAACAAGTTCACTAAAGCCAGCTAACTTTGACTTGATGACCAGAACAAGTTCATTAAAGCTAGCTAACTTGATTAAAGCCAGCTAACTTTAATTTGATGATGAGAACAAGTTCATTAAAGCCAGCTAACTTTAACTTGATGATCAAAATTGGTTCATTAAAGCCATCTAACTTTGACTTGATGACCAGAAAAAGTTCACTAAAGCCAGCTAACTTCATTAAAGCCAGCTAACTTTGTCTTGATGATCAGCACAAGTTCATTAAAGCCAGCTAACTTCATTAAAGCCAGCTAACTTTGACTTGGTGATCAGAATAGGTTCATTAAAGCCAGCTAACTTTGACTTGATGATCAGAACAAGTTAATTAAAGCCAGCTAACTTGATTAAAGCCATCTAACTTTGACTCTAACCAGCTCCGTTTCTGTGCCGTGATGAGTTCTGAACCCTGACTGAGAAACTTCAAATAGATCATTTTTATGCAGGTGGTCTCCTAACTGGCTTCAACTACTTTTTCCAGAATTTTAGAGATAAATGGAAGGTTGGATATTGGTCTATAATTCACTAAAATGTCTGGATCAAGAGAGGGTTTTAGAGTAAAGGTTTAATTACAGAGTCTCATATCCTGATTTCAGGGATAGGTTAATCTGATCTGATATTGACGTACCAATAAAACAGAAAATATTTCAGAGTAGTGGAGTTGGGATGGGGTCTAGTAGACACGTGGATGGTTGATCTTCAGTGATGGTTGAGGTCAGCTCAGAGAGGTCTACAGGAGAGAAAGAGCTCACCTTCTCAGCTCTGCAGCAGGTCAACATGTCTCTGTTTCTGTTGTCTTAAAGCCTTCGTAAGGCTCTGAGGACAATCAGCAGTGGTGGTCAGTCTCTGCCGATTTTCCCTGCATGCCAGCAACTCTCACGCTTGTTAACGATCTAGAGAAGTGACCTCATCACGGACGTTTGCAGCCTCCTCATGGACATGAACTTCAAGATCAGATATCCAACCAGAGGTTCATGGCTCCACAGAGGGCTGTCTTCATATTTGAGTTGATCCAACTCTCATGGAAGACAAAAGCACCGTAAAAGCTTCCTGTTCGTGTCCATGACGACAAGTTCTAATGTGAACTGTCTTCCAGACTCTTCCCTCTTTGGCTTTCAGAGCAAACACCACAGGAACACCAGGCACCAAATTAAACATCTGGAGTCAGCAGATCTTTCTGTCTTCTGTAACTCACAGGTCTGCTGTTCAGGTGTCTAAGGATGAAACCCCAATGCATTCTGGGATTCTTAATTTTAACTGTTAGATCAATACAATCTCAAATCAGAGAAATAGAGCTGGTTTCTATGTTTGACTTTGATGTGTTAGCAGACAGAACCTCAGATATTTAATGGGTTTGTTTGAAATGATCTTTATTTCATTTATTTTTCATCCATTTCACATTTCAAACCTGCAGCACATTCTCAAAAACGTGCATCAATGAACCTTCAGCCGTGTGATGTTTCTACCTGTGGACCCTGAAAGGCCTTCTGGAGGAAACCAGTGAAGCAGACTTCCTCCTGTCTTCCTGCAGACACGTTGTCATCAGCTTTTTGGTTTCTAAACTCTGCAGCGCCCTCTACTGGTGACAGGTCTCTGCACCCTCCTCTTCCTCAGCCACATGGAACAGATGTGGTCTGAAGGATGCAGATGTTTCTCTGAAACCTCTGCTTTAATGCTACCATCACAGAAAACGGGGCCCTGGGGGGCCAGAGCATCATCCAGAGCATCACACAGAGCACCAACCAGCGCACCAGCCAGAGCACAGTCCAGAGAATCATCCAGAGCACCATTCAGAGCTTCATCCAGAGCACCAACCAGGGCACCAACCAGAGCACCACCCAGAGCATCACCCAGAGCACCATCCAGAGCATCACCCAGAGCACCATCCAGAGCCCACAGAAGCACTTCTCCCTGAAGATACTGAACATAAACCAGAGTGTCATCTGCATAGAAGGTGACTGTCAAATGAATGAGCAGCAGATGATGCTGACTGGGAGCTTGTAGACTCAAAGAAACAGAGGTCCTCATGCAGAGCCTTGTGGTCCTCTGTATTCTAGTGTTGACAACGGTTTACACGGTAACCCCCGGTCTGTCAGCTGCTGATGACTGACGCTGAGGTTCCTCCGGATTCTTGGGATGGTTTCATGATCTTCTCCAGTCCGTCTTCGAGGAATATCTTCTGTCCATCAGCCTTTCGTGGATCATTGTTCGAAAGAACGTCGTTATCTTCTGCTGAAGTCCTCCAGACCATCGGTTCATTTACCGTGTTTCAGGTCTGAAATGTAAAAATGGATGTAATTTAATGTCCTGAATATCGGACAACTGATTATAAGACGATCCCATGTACAGTTAGTATATAAAAAACTCCCACAGAGATAATATATTCAGCTGTTAAACATTTTAACTGTAACTGATCAGGTTGGGTGAATCCTGACCTGGACGTGTCCTGTGGTGCGTCCTCAAAGCCGTGCATGCTTCCTCCTGTCATCCAGCAGTGTCATCACTCCCACATCTGTATGTGTTTCATCCTCAACATGAGGCCTGTCAGTCATGTGACACATGTCTCTGTCTCTGCTCTTTCAGTACGTGGACAGAGTGGGTGAGAGCAACACCATGGTCTAAAAGGGACTCTAGATGAGGCCACACCAGCTCCTCCGGCAGACAAAGACTGTCTCTGTGTCCATCTCTGTGGAGGTGGGCCCCCCGTCTGTCTGGAGATGGACTCCACTACAGTAAACATGTCAAACATTAGCAACTCTCCCCTTCACCGTTGGCTGCATCTTTCATGAACATGAAGACCAGGAGACCCATCAGGTCTCATGGACTCTGGACCGTGGTCTTCCTCTGAACCAAGTAGACAGAAGAGCCCAGGTCTTCAGACGGATGAGACGGGTCCCTCAGCTGTTACGTTTCTGTGCTTCCACTTCATGTGAACAAATCTGCACCAGTTTGTCTCTGTGGTTGTCTTTCTGCTTCCTGTCCTGCAGCTGCTTCCTGTCCTGCAGCTGTTTCAGCAGCATCGTCTTTCATGTTTCTCTCCTTTCTGAAGACTTCTCCATAAATTATTTTTAATTTATCACATCTTCTCTCATGACGTGAGGCGTTGTGTGAAAGTGCCACCATGGTTTCCTCCAGGAACGCCAGATGTTTGGTGGAGCTTGATGACGTCCTGACAAAGCTCCAGCACATCTGGAACGTTCCACAGACCAACCGGTTCCCACCAGACACCTCCTCAGTTTAAAGAAAGCACTTGGTTTTATCTGGACGTAGAAGAAGAACGTTCAGATAGAAACGGCTACAGGGCTGGAATGTTCTGGAAGGTTCAGATCATTTACATGATGCTGGACCAGCATTTACTCTAAAATAATGTTTATTCATGTCTGGCTGAGTTGAGGGAACTTGTTCTGTTGTAGCTTCAGTTTGGATTCCTGAGTTTTATTTTATTTTCTGTAATTGGAGAGAGTTATTAAAAATGAACGATGGGAGGATTAAAGATTAAAGATCCTTTTTTATGACCTTATTCAGAGTCAGATGTTTATAGAAACTAAATAACACTTTAGTTCATATGGCAGCAGAACATTTAAATTAAAGTGACCTTTACACTACTTTTGAATTCATTATTTGATTTTGCATATACAGTGCGATTATTCGGGGAAATAATGTGATTAATCGTGATTAAAAATTTTAATTGTTGCCCAGCCTATATATAATTATATATATATATATATATATATATATATATATATATATATAAACATTTAATACAAAAAAAGGTTTTGCCATTTATTCATTCAGTTTTAAACCATCTTTAATTCAACTGTTTTATTAACAATCCTGCTCTTGACAGTATTGTTGGTGCCTTTATTTACCTTACTTATTACATCATTGACTTTAGTTTTGTGTATATATTTTTATATATATTTTTCTATCACTCAACTTTTCTATCACCATATATACATTATATAGGTAGACCCACAAGCTATTCTTGATCATATTGACATTGATTTAAAAAAAAACATTTCAAATAAAACAATAGTGAACTGATGAAATTTCCTATTGAAATTCTGTCTACCCCCACAATTGTTTAATTTGTTGTGGGATTTTCTCCTGAAACCGACACACTTTCCAGAATACAAAGAGTTGAGACCCATTAAGACGACAGGGGGAATTGCTGTACGACTCTGTTTGCCTCGTTCACACTAGATTATTTTATTTTATGTTTAATATAATGAAAAAATAGCTGAATTAGCTGGTTTTTTTTGTCCATTTCACAGAGACATACACACAGAGGTAAAACAAACAGAACAGCTATTGAAGCCATTGAGCCTCCATGATGATGTCAGCAGTCTATGGGGGCGTATGGGGCGACGAAAAACACTGGCAGCCAGAATTGCGAGCTGGCTACCAACTTGAAAAACCTGGTAGCCAGGGGCTACTTGGTAAAAATCCTAATTTTATTCCCTGGAAGGAAAGACAGTTATTCAGATGTGTAGAGCCTCTTTAGCCACTAGAGGGCGCCAAAGCTACAAGGTCAACCTGAAATATCTGTATTTGTGGAGAAATGGATGAGACTTTTCATTTGTGAGTAAGGGGTCTCTGCCACATCTTCTTCTTCTAGTCTGGGTCTTTTTGTCTCTTTGTATGTTTGTTTGGTCTCATATATCCCACTCCTGGCCGGCACCTTGTCGTGGTGAGTGGGCTTTCAACCAAGACAGGCCTTAATCAATGTTTAAAACCACAGACCAGAGTTTCTCAGTCCTGGTCCTCAAGTACCACCACCCTGCATGTTTTAGATGTTTCCCTGAACCAACACACCTGCTTCAAACCAATGATCACCTCATTGGCTCGGTATCAAGGTCTGGACCACAGATATCTACCAGCAGATGCTGCATGGTACCAGTCTGGCTGCATCACCATCTCAGGGAGGAACGTAGTTGGAACCCTGTTGATGATATCAAACCAGTATTGTCTGGCTTATTGATAAATCTATTATTTCTGGAATCATCCTCATGAAAACAGCTAAATGAAATAAAAACAGCCCAGAACTGGATTAAAAAAGTATTTTACAACAAATGAGTGTAATATTTAAACAGGTGTCATTTCCTAGAATATTATTGACTTATTAAATAAGTATAATATAAAAGTATAATATAAAATAGTCAATTACACCTATCTACATACATTGTTCATGTATATCGGTTACTAGATTTTAGTTATTCAAACATTTACAATGAAAATAATATTAATCATCATCCTCATCATCCTTTTATATTGTTAATAATCTTAGTGATTGATCTTAATTGATCAGAATAATTCATTTTATACTAATATACATACATGGTGTGTTCATGTTGATTGGTATAATTTTGTTATTTCTACATTTATAACAGCAATAATAACTAAATGTCACCAGAGTGTGTCCAGCCATCCGTCTGTCAGTTTTGTTGGTGTTTATTCTCTTAGCTGCTGTCCTCTTGGACAGCAGCTGCAGCCTGTAGATGACCTCTCCCAGCCTCTCTAGCATCTACAAGGACCCACCCACTGGCTGGAGAGCTGAGGACACCAACCTTCTTGTCCTGGGGGCTGTAGACCCCCACCAGCTCTCCAGCCAGGAAATGTCTCCTCTGAGTTCTCACATCATAATTACACTTTTGTCTCAGACCTGCACTCAGCTGTTGCTCCAGAGCAAAACTCTGCACAGACTCAAGGTGCTCCTGAAGTTTCCAGGTGTACTCAGGACCCGGGGGTGTGTCTTCAGAGTCTGGTGGTCGACCAAATGCCCCCACGGCTGGGGTGAGGAGCTCCCAGTGTTTCATAAAAAAGCCTGTCATACAAACCTGATTAATATGCTGCTTAAATGACATATCCTGATCAAAAATGACTGAATGAATGAATTAATTTAGAAGCAAAAAGTTAGAGGACATCCAGGACTTAATGTCATTAAGACACCCTTGAAGTTTGGCCAACGGTTTTGTTTCCTCTGGTTTCATAGATAAGTACAGCTGCGTATCATCAGCATAGTAATGAAAGTTTATGCCATGCCTCTGGATAATTTTTTTTCCAAGGGCAGCAGGTATAAAGTAAAAAGGATTGGTCCCAGAACTGAACCCTGTGGGACGCCATAGCAGACCCTAGTCCGTGTAGAAGAAACATCATTAACATGGACGAACTGGAACCTGTCAGATAGGTCTGACTTAAGCCAGCCTAATGCTGTCCCTTTAATTCCAACAGTGTGCTCTAATCTATGCAACAAAAGGCCGTGATCAACGGTATCAAAGCAGCTCTGAGGTCCAGCAGAACAAGGACAGAAACTAATCCATCATCTGAGGCCATGAGGAGGTCGTTGGAGACTCTAATCAGCTCAGTTTCTGTGCTGTGATGAGTTTTGAACCCTGACTGAAAAACCTCAAATAGATCATTTCTATGCAGGTGTTCTCTAACTGGCTTCAACTAGTTTTTTCCAGAATTGTAGAGATAAATGGAAGGTTGGACCAGCGTGAGGTTGGTAGTTGGTAATCCTAGACTGGGATGGCTGTGTGTCTAGTGTCATCTCTGCTGCTGCTCAGAGGGCTGTGTGTCTCATGGTTTGGTTGGTCTGTGGATTTGACTCTTTTGGTAGCACATGCATCTCTGTGATCATCTGTGATTCTTCTTGGGGAAGGATAATTCAGGTTTGTCTGCTCCCAGGTGGTAGACACCATGTGATTCTCCTTGACCTGCCACATGTGGCTGTGAGGTGATGCTTCCTCTGGTCCTCATAAGACTGTCAGGTTTCTGCTGTAACTCTGAGTGTAGATGTTCCTCTCTTGTTGGTGGTCACGGGGACAGTCTTGAGCGCCACCTGTAGTCTGGCGGTGCAGCTGTCTGCTGGTTAGGTCAGAGGTCACGGGGACAGTCTTGAGCGCCACCTATAGTCTGGTGGTGCAGCTGTCTGCTGGTCAGGTCAGAGGTCACGGGGACAGTCTTGAGCGCCACCTGTAGTCTGGTGGTGCAGGTGTCTGCTGGTCAGGTCAGTGGTCTGAGTGCGAACATCCTTCAACGGTGAAGAACGTCAGACTTCCGGCAGCAGCTCGTTTCCATCGCTGGAAGTGTTGATTCATAAAACCAGCTGCCGATTTCTGCGTTCCGGTCCGCCGGTTGAGGTCCAGACGTCGATATCTGGGCTCTCGTGAGCGCTGACGTCGCCCGTCCACATTTCAAATTAACGGCCTCCAACATGACGGATTCTGAGAACGAGGATCTGATTTAATTCAGAAATAGCTCTCATTGATCCGCCTCATTCAGCCTCTCTGCCGCCTCCGCTTCATCAAGGCGCCGTGACCTATGGCTGCGGGCCCCTGGGGCCCCTCCCACCCAGAGGGTATAAATACAGGGGAGGAGCCGCTAAGAGATCATCCTGAACCTGCTGCTGTGAGCAGACCAGACCTCTGACAGCATGAAGGTAAGTCTGACTTCTCTGAACACTTCTGAGCATGAAGCTTTGATTTAACGACGACTAAACTAATTAAAACAAGAACTGCCTGTTCGATTTACAGTGAAACTGACGCGAAAGAAAGTTAGTTGTTGGACTCGTTAGAAGAGTTTAACGCTCTCCAGGTGAACATTTACACTGGTGAAAGTTTTTATTTTAGTTTCAGATATTTAAAAAATAAAGAAATCTTTAAAAATATATAGTTTGATAGAAACTGACCATCAAGAAAAAAAGACGGATCAGTTCAGTTCCTCTGATTTAGAAGTTAATGAAGATGTTTTAACAGAGTGAGGCGTAACAGCTGGTGGAGAAAGGAACATAGTATTTCAAGATTAACGGAGGACTTTTGTTCACATTATACGGTCTTTAAAGGGACGTGTGGTCCAGTTGCAGTGGTCGTCCATGATGCTGCAGTAAACCAGACTAAAACAGCTCAGACGCCTGTCCTGGTCGTCTCCACAACGATCACACACCAACACACAGGAGACCGAGGTGGTCCAGAAGGAGAGACACGAATCTGAGACACGATTATAGAAGTTATTTTACCTCCACCACCTACAGGGGGAGCCAAAGAGCTCCTCAGCTGCCTGGAAGGAGAAGCTGGTTTCCTCCATCTGGAGGTTCTCTGATGTCCATGATGAAGATGATGAAGAGTCCCTGTGCAGTTCACCAGAGCCTGTTGGTGCCCTGATGTCCTCATCAGGACACCAATGATGTATCAACTAGTAAAACCAGGACCAGAAGACCTGAAACCAGGACCAGCAGAGCTGAAACCAGGACCAGCAGAGCACTGCTGGAACCACTGGTCCATCAGTCTGCAGCTAGTTGAGACAGAAGGTCTACTAATCTGCTGCTGGAGATAGAAGGTCCACCAGTCTGCAACTGGTGGACATAGAAGTGTTATAGTCAGACTAGCCTTCAACAGGACGATTGACAGCAGGCCCCAGAAGACTTGGATCTGGAAGGGTCTTGGAAGGGTCCTAAAATGATCCTCCATGGTGGTCAGTCGAGGAACTGGGGCCTCTGGTGGTCAGTAGAGGAACTGAAGCCTCTAGTGGTCGGTAGAGGAACTGCAGCCTCTAGTGGTCGGTAGAGGAACTGCAGCCTCTAGTGGTCAGTAGAAGAACTGCAGCCTCTAGTGGTCAGTAGAGGAACTGCAGCCTCTTGTGGTCGGTAGAGGAACTGCAGCCTCTAGTGGTCAGTAGAGGAACTGCAGCCTCTAGTGGTCGGTAGAGGAACTGCAGTTTTTGGTTGACCCTGGTGGGGATTTTGGTGCTTGGATTTCACAGATATGTGAACAGTTGTATCGATGCCTGTTGTTCCAGATGTTCAGACCTGATCACTCTGTGTTTAGCTTCTTAAACTTTAGCTAGTTAGCGATTAGCATATCCAGTGACATTTGGCTGTGAGCTGAGAGCTGCAGACTGAGGACTGCTACAGCTGGACCACCAGACTGGACCACAGCTGGCCTCGGATGTGTGGGTGGTCGGTCTCGTGGAGCTCCAGAGGTCTGGCCGTCATCCTCGTTGAAGATGGTGCTGCAGTAGGGAAGGGTCTGAGATGAGGATGGATGAACAAACATTTAACAGTCTAAACTAGCACAGCCAGCAGGATGTAGCAGAGATCAGGAGCTCCAACCAGCTGCCAGGCTTGTTTGCTCCGTCCATTCAGCCATCACTGAAATAACTGGGGTGGGTGGAGTCAGAGAGGTTCTCTGCAGGCTTATGAAGTCACCTACAGTTCATGTGGTCATTCCCAGGTTCTGAGGAGGTCCACTTTCAGCCACACCTTCACCTTTCTACTGCTGGCTGCCATCGTATCACAGACGTGGAGCGCTCCGAAGGTCAGAGGCTCTGTGGAGACGTCTCAGATCAGTACCTGATCAGAACCTGAACCTGGACTGAGCATCAGAAAGTCCTCTCTGCATCAAACTCAGTGCTTCCTCTGCTTTCTCCTTCAGGGCTCGTTCCAGCGTAGAAACTGGACCCCTCAGGCCATGTTGTACCTCAAAGGCACGCGTACGTATTTGGTTCAACACATTTACTCAGTTAGAACATATTTCATTAAAGTTTAAACCCTTTAAACCCTAACCCATGCTGTTCATCTTCCAGCAGCTAATGTTCCTTTCTGGTTGTTCTACAGCAGATTTAGACCCAGAATGTCTCCACTAGCTTGTAATTATTCCAGTCAGATAGAGACTGGAGCAGGTTGGGCCAGAACCAGAACCAGAACCACGGGGCTGTTTTAACATCAGCATGTTAAGATAAAATTATTCTACTGTCATTGGGCCATCAGAACAGGGGGGCAGTCTGACCTGGTGTGGTCCAACCTTCATCTCAGGCTGCTGTACCTGGAGGAGGGGCAGCTAGAAGATGGTGGGAACTTCTGCTCCAGTTAGTCTCCAAAGTTCTCAGTGATATCCCTGTGATAAGATGTTGTCCAGCCCTGGTAGAGTTCTGATACCTGGTCCACAGGTGTCCTGATACCTGGTCCACAGGTGTCCTGCTACCTGGTGCACAGGTGTCCCGGTACCTGGTCCACAGGCGTCCCGGTACCTGGTCCACAGGCGTCCCGGTACCTGGTCCAAAGGCGTCCCGGTACCTGGTGCACAGGGCACGGGTCCACGGCGTCCCGGTACCTGGTCCACAGGCGTCCCGGTACCTGGTCCACAGGCGTCCCGGTACCTGGTCCAAAGGCGTCCCGGTACCTGGTGCACAGGGCATCCCGGTATCTGATCCACAGGCGTCCCGGTACCTGGTCCACAGGCGTCCCGGTACCTGGTCCACAGGCGTCCCGGTACCTGGTGCACAGGCATCCCGGTACCTGGTCCACAGGCGTCCTGGTACCTGGTGCACAGGCATCCCGGTACCTGGTCCACAGGCATCCCGGTACCTGGTGCACAGGCGTCCCGATACCTGGTCCACAGGCGTCGCGGTACCTGGTGCACAGGTGTCCTGATACCTGGTCCACAGGTATCCTGGTACCTGGTCCACAGGAGTCCTCATAACTGGTCCGCAGGTGTCCCAGTACCTGCTCGACAACGTTGCGTGTTAGCATTGCTGTATGTCAGCGTGTTAGCATTGCTGCATGTTAGCATGTTAGCATTGCTGCATGTTAGCATTGCTGCATGTCAGCGTGTTAGCATTGCTGCATGTTAGCATTGCTGCAGGTTAGCATTGCTGCATGTAAGCATTGCTGCATGTTAGCGTGTTAGCAATGCTGCGTGTTAGCATTGCTGAATTTCACGTTTCCTTTTACAGTTTTGACACATTCAAACCTGAGAAAGGTTTCTGAATGTTTCCCTGCTGTTAAATGAAGTCGTGCAGAATAACGGTGATGCTGCGGCACATTAAACACTAAATATCTGGATGTTTATCACAGAAATGTTTTAGCTTCACATTTGTAATTCTGAGTTCAACGAGAGTTGAATTTAGGAGTTTAAAAAAAACCAGTTCCTGAAATAAAAATTGACCTCAGATCAATCCTTATTGGATGGTTCATGATTAGATCAATGCGATGATGTTACATCATAAAACCCTGATAACAAACCGATGAGGAACTAAAACTTCTCATGAAACTGACCTGTAAAACTCTTTCAGAAGGTCGCAGGTTCGTCTCTGAGGACCATAAAGAAGGAGACGTCTACGACTCGCTGCATTTAGGTACCACACGTCTGAATCTGTAGAGATGGATGATGGATGAGCACAGCTGCTGCTTTCCTCACATCATCTGCTTCTTCTGCTGGTTTCCTGTCAGAGAGCCGCAGTCAGAACTCGGAGAAGCTCGGCGTGGACCAGGCCGCCGCCGTCCTGCTCAACTTCCTGCAGCAGGCCAGAGAGGGAGGTGAGCGCCGCCTGGTCTTCATCATCTTCAGACTTTATCCAGGTCTCATTTGACTCCTTCTGTTTCCTGTAGCTGATGAAAACCCAGATGAGGTGTATTTCCAGGAGCTGCCAGTGTGGAAGAGAGAATACTTCTGACGTCTGCCCATCTGGGGTTGATGAAGCAGCTGCTTTGTCCATTTGAGTCTCCTGCCTGTGGTTGAAATGTGATGTTTTAATAAAAAGACTTGAATTCACGGCGCTTTCATTCTTTCATGGTGTTGAACTCATTAAAGATTGTGGTCCACTAAAACAAGCTCAGGTTTGCCTCTCTGACTCACCTCAGTAATCTCAGAACTGGACCAGAACTCACTGAGACCTAGAATAGAGGCTCCACTACAATCAGTGGGCCAACTTCTGGGTGGGTCTCCTGGTGGGATCAAGACTGAGTCTAAACGCTGGGATTACGATTTAAAGCGTAAATGTAGTTTCTGAGGGATGAAGACTGAGTCCAATAAAACCTTCATCTCCAACCGCAGACGCGCTTCATTTTCTAACTGAGGAGTTTAGAAAGAGTACGATGACCGATCTGCTAGAACAACAACCCACTGATGGAGCATCTATCTGGTCTGGGAACCAGTCTAGGATCATAATCCACCTAAGGCACATGTGTCAAACACAAGGCCCGCGGGCCAAAAGTGGCCCGTCACATCATTTTATGTGACCCTCAAGGGCTTGGGCATTATTGGCTTAATGTTTAAACCAATATTTTTAGACTTAAAATAAGCTTACGCCACTTTAAAGCACCTATTGACAATAAACTACATCTCCCATCATGCATTTCACCATTACCCACAACGATAACACCAGCTATGAGCAAGACGATTTTTCAGAACTGATGAATTTAAGAAAAACCTTTACAAATTAACCCCAACATGTCCAAGAAAAGAAAAATTGATGCACAAGGAAGACAATTTCATGAACGATGGGAAAACAATTACAAGTTTGTATCTCAAGGTGAAATAAAAGTATGTCTCTTGTGTTATGAGGCGGGTGTCAGTCGTGAAAGAGTTTAATCTACGTAGGCATTTTGACAGCCAATACGGAGCTAAATATGCTAAATTTAGCCTGCAAGAAAAACAAAGAACTGCTTCTGCTTCTGAAACCAAGGTAATGAATACTCTAAGAACCACAAACCCTGAGTTTAATATAATAATGACTTAAATATTTGAAACTTGAATACATAATAAATACAGAAATCATTATTTGAAATGAAATGTAATGAAAAATACTTTATTTATCCCAGAAGGGAAATTATAATAATAATAAACAATAATAATAGTAATAATATTGAATTGATAATAATAATAGTAGGTTTTATGTCTTGTCGTGGAGGCTGATGGCTGCTGGCAGGAATGATCTTGTGTATCTTTCTGTTTTGCAACGGACCTGAAGAAGCCTCTCACTGAACACACTCTGTTGTTTGATCACTGTGTCGTGGAGAGGGTGTAAAGAGTCCTCCATCATCTTCATCAGCTTGTGCAGTATTTCTTTTTGTACAATCAGCTCCAGAGTTACACCCAGCACAGATCCAGCTTTCCTGATCAGTTTGTTGATTCTCTTCAGGTCTCTGGTTCTGGTGCTGCTGCCCCAGCAGATGGCTGCAAAGCTGATTGCATTTTCAACAACAGACCTAAAGAAGATGTGCAACATCTTGGTGCAGACATTAAAAGATCTCACCTTTCTTAAAAAGTAGAGTCTGCTCTCACCTTTCCTGTAGATGTATTCTGTGTTGCATTTCCCCTCTAGTCTGTTGTCAAGCTGAACTCCAAGGTACTTGTATCCTTCCACCACCTCCACTTCCTTTCCCAGAATGGAAACACTGCTTTATTTAACAATATAATAAGGTGTAGATTAATTTATTTTGATTTTCACTTCATTTTGTTACATTCATGCTGTCAATCTGGCCCTTCAAGGGCCACCATGATGCTGATGTGGCCCTCAGTGAAAATGAGTCTGACACCCCTGACCTAGGGTTTCTGGATCCTCCCTTCCATGCAGAGTCTCTGGTTCAACAGCTGAACCATGGGGGGGGGGGGGGGGGGGGGGGGGGGGGGGGGGGGGGGGGGGGGGGGGGGTCTAGAGACCGTAAGACAGAGTCCAAATATTTCACCAAGAGAGGACGTTTTAGGTCACTGCTCTCACAGCTACAACCAACAGCGCCCCCGGTTCTCTAAAGGTTATGGTCCAACACAATGTCCATGAGTCCAACCTAAAGGTTTACACATTTTGATCTTAGCGCAGAGAACCTGGAGAAGATGTGCTCTGGTTGCCCCCGTACCACACATTACCTCACCGCCGTCAGGTAGACCTTGATCAGAGGTCTGAGGTCTCTGGAGGTCTGGATGGACCATCACCTGGAACGTTCTGTTGAGTTCAGATGAATCAATGTTCCAGAAGATTTTTGCAAAAAATGGGCAACAAAAACACGACCAGGGGACGTTGAATAATGTTTTATCTCGTATGTACATTATCCACACTGTCCCAACTGTCCTAACGCTAACCCTGTCCCAACTGTACCAACCTTAACCCTGTCCCAACTGTCCTAACCCTGTCCCAACTGTCCTAACCCTAACCCTGTCCCAACTGTCCTAAACCTGTCCCAACTGTCCCAACTGTCAACCTTACATCTGAGATGTCCCCTTCTGATTCAGAGGGGCTCCAGGAACAATGGCTGGCTCCCCACACCGATTCCAGCCTAACAGACACCCACGTACCTTCCGCTGAAGGTGCAGGAAAAGGCACTTATCATTGGGGATTCAAATCTTTCCCGTATTCCTTCTTTCAACGATCCACATATTCAAGTAGACAGTTTACCCGGAGCCACCTTTCATCACATCCATTCTTAAAAAAATTGCCATCTCAACACAAATTCACTCAAGTTTCTGCAGGTCTCAATAATTGTCTTTCCGAACATAAACCCTCCACAATTTTCAAACAGCTACAGCTAATGTGGAGCACAAGCCAAACCACCTACCCAAATGCAACCATCTACATCCCTGTCATAAACTTTTCACTTAAACTGGACACTCACAAGAAAACTTTACTCACCAAACTCAATAACATCATAGTTTCCAAATATAATCACATTCCAGAAATCAACCCGTTACTTTTCCAGACAGATAAGGACAACATTCATTGGACCGTCCAGACGGCCGATATGTTATTCAGGTACTGGCTACAACAATTAAACATGTGACGGGAGACAACTGTTCATCTCCCCCTCAACAGTCTCACAATTCAAATATTACCAACCTGTCTGCTGTCTTCTCCCTCACAGCCGCACAACTTGAGATATTGGAAAAAGGCCTAACCTTCATTCCCACCCCCAACCCTCCCACCCGACTGGAGCTCAGGGGGGACCTCCACAACTTCCATCGAAGACTCAAACCTCAAACAGCGACCCGGCCCTACCCTTGTTCCTCTGGTGGTCACCTTCTCAGAAGGCATAAGAGAATTGCTGGCCACCATAAAGAGCAACTTTGAGGGGGCAAGGGCGGGCTGTGTGTCGCTGGGGGACTGCCGGCTGATCTCTGCCTTTCGACACAACAAGAACCTAAAGGATATTTTGGTTCATTCCAGACGAAAGAACCAGAACCACCCTGGGGAGGCGCCTCAAGGCTTGGCAATTAGTTTTATCCCCCACATTTTTAACCCATATGCTCAGAAAGGCACAAACCTATGGTAAGCCTTAAAACCTAAAACTAAAAATGCAGTATATGCCATCAAATGCAAGGCTTGCCATAGGCTACCATATATGTGGGGGAGACTAGAAACACAATTGAAGAGAGGATAAAACAACATTTTAACATCATGAATAACGGGAGTGGCAGCAGTGTCCTTTATACACATTTTAAACTCCACAGCCAACAATGTTTCTAGCATGTTCCTGGAGAGCAGTGCTGGTTGGACCACGGGGCAGAGACGAGGTGGATCCATCTTCTGAAAACTGTAGACCCCACGGGTCTCAATGAAAAATATAATTGATGGATCCACCTCCATTTAATAAAAATAGTTTTTGAAACATCCATTAGGAATGTATTCTTTTTGTCTCTGAGCTCCTGAGAGAGACCCATTCTTTCACAGATGTTTCTAGAAACAGTCTGCATGTCTAGGTAAATTATTTATACACCTGTGGACATGGAAGTGACTGGAACACCTGGTTCTGATCATCTGGATGGGGGAGTAAATATTTCTGGTATTATAGTGTAGATGTCATCTGCTCATGAAGCTGCTGAGCTGCTCGCTCTTCCAAGTGTGTTTTGTTTAGATGGGAATAGTTTTGAGAGCATCAAAGCTGAGTTTTCTCCGTTCATTTGTTGTGCTTGTGTGGATGTTGTCTCCCTCGTTGTGTGATTAACGGTGTCTTAAATCATCTCTGCATCATCCATCCAGGAGCTCTTATTAGGCTCAAGTTCAAGTCTACAGAACTTCGTGGAAATGTCACATTTTAAATTCAAATAGTGTGAAGCTTCATGAGAAGCGTTAGCACCTCAAACACAGATCCTGTATTGATGTGTCTGCGCTCTACTCCACACAATAATGAAGTTTATTGACATGATTTCATCTCATCAACACAGCTGACCTTTGGAGCACGGTACCACCTCTGAGACGTGTTACGACGCGCTACAACAGGAAATGGAGAGTAACAGGTTTATATTAAACTATCATCAAACAGTGATGGGGCCTCCTCCACCAGCAGGACCAGACAAGCTGCTCAGCTAGAGATAATGGAAGACATCATCCATCTGGAGATACTGGAAGACATCATCCATCTGGAGATACTAGAAGACATCATCCATCTGGAGATACTGGAAGCTCCGCCTGCGCCTTTCACCTATTAGAGCCAAGTGATGGTAGACTGGCACCAGTGACTGTAAACTGGCACCAGTGACTGTAAACTGGCACCAGTGATTGTAAACTGGCATCAGTGACTGTAAACTGGAACCAGTGACTGTAAACTGGAACCAGTGACTGTAAACTGGAACCAGTGATTGTAGACTGGCACCAGTGATTGTAGACTGGAATCAGTAATTGTAGACTGGCTCCAGTGACTGTAGACTGGTACCAGTGATTGTAGACTGGCACCAGTGATTGTAGACTGGAATCAGTAATTGTAGACTGGCTCCAGTGACTGTAGACTGGTACCGGTGATTGTAGACTGGCACCAGTGATTGTAGACTCACACCAGTGACTGTAAACTGGCACCAGTGATTGTAGACTGACACCAGTGACTTAAACTGGAACCAATGACTGTAACCTGGAACCAGTGATTGTAGACTGGCACCAGTGATTGTAGACTGGCACCAGTGACTGTAAACTGGAACCAGTGACTGTAAACTGGAACCAGTCACTGTAAACTTGCACCAGTGATTGTAGACTGGCACCAGTGACTGTAGACTGGCACCGGTGATTGTAGACTGGAACCAGTGACTGTAAAATGGCACCAGTGATTGTAGACTGGCACCAGTGATTGTAAACTGGCACCAGGTATTGTAGACTGGCACCAGTGGCTGTAGACTGCCACCATTGACTGTAAACTGGGACCAGTGATTGTAGACTCGAACCAGTGATTGTAGACTGGCACCAGTGACTGTAAACTGGAACAAGTGACTGTAAACTGGAACTAGTGACTGTAAACTGGAGCCAGTGACTGTAAACTGGAAACAGTCACTGTTAACTGGCACCAGTGACTGTAAACTGGAACCAGTGACTGTAAACTGGAAACAATGATTGTAGACTGGCATCAGTGACTGTAACCTGGAAACAGTGACTGTAAACTGGAACCAGTGACTGTAAACTGGAAACAGTGATTGTAGACTGGCACCAGTGATTGTAGACTTGCACCAGTGATTGTAAACTTGCACCAGTAATTATAGACTGGCACCAGTGACTGTTTACTGGTACCAGTGACTGTTTACTGGCACCAGTGACTGTAGACTGGGATGTTTACAGTCAAAGCTTCTGATGTTCATCGTTCTGAATGTATCTTAGTTTAGTTCTACCTCCTTCCTGCTTCTTTAATTTAGTTTTTTTTTTTTTAAGAAGTCATAATGAGACAAAAATGGATTTAGATTAGTTTTGTGTTTCCTCTTTTGGGCGGAGCTAAAAACTCTGCCGTCTGATTGGTCAACAATCACTTTCATGTTCCAAGATAAAAGAGCACAAGATGCAACTATTTTAACATCTTTAATGTTTTTCAGGACTGAAATGAACAGTTTAATGTGTTTAAACAAGCTAAATGAGTAGGTGAGAACAAACATTTTGTCTATAAAGAAATAAAAGTTAGCTAAAGTCACAGTGATTTTTATATTTTTAATGTCAGACCAACTTCTGATCTGAAACAGAAACCAGATCAACCTGGTCAACGTCCTGGTTTAAAGAAGCTCATCACAGCCTTCTTTTCAGCAGATGGAGTTAAGATGTTCAGAGGTGAGAGTGTGGGTTAGATGGTTCCTCTGCAGGGGTCCAGCAGGACCAGCAGGACTGGCGGGACCAGCAGGTCCAGTGGGTCCCGCAGGTCCATCAGGTCCAGCAGGTTCGGCAGGAGCAGCAGGACTGGTGGGACCAGCAGGTCCAGCAGGTCCAGCAGGACCAGCAGGTCCATCAGGTCCATCAGGACTGGTGGGACCAGCAGGTCCAGCAGGTCCAGCAGGACCAGCAGGTCCATCAGGTCCATCAGGACTGGTGGGACCAGCAGGTCCAGCAGGTCCAGCAGGTCTTGTGTGGCTCTCAGTTGCCGGACTCTCCCGGCAGCTTCTTCTTCCCCTCTGGAACCGCTCCCAGAACAAACGGAGTCTTGATGTTCAGCCGGTCCCGCTCTGCCTCCTCGTCCTCGTCGTACGGCTCGTCCTCATCGTTGTCCTCCACGTCACTGTGGTGGGGGGTGGAGTGGACGGAGGCTGAGGGGGAGGGGGGCACCGAGTAGGGTCTGGGGTACCGGAAACCCTCCTCCTGAAAACACAGCTGGAGTTACTGGACAGACCTGGACAACAGGTTTGGGTTTTAACTCGTCCTCCGTCCTGGAAAACTGAACCTCTGTTTCTTTAATCTAGTTAAAGTTATCTGGTTCTGGTGAATTTCAACATCAACAGCAGCTGTTTCTAAATCTGTTACACCAGAGTTCCTGACCTTCAGCCAACTCTAAACACCATCATCCTGCTGAAGAAACATCTGGAACATGTGACCTGTGGCTGATCTCCAACCTTAGTTCAAACTGAACCAAGGTCTCTGGTTTGGAGCTCAAATGTCACATCAGTGATCAGTTGTTTCACCAACGTTTCCATGACATGAATACATCACTGATCCAGATGTTGGGCTGCCAGTTGGATTCTGACTCACATCTGTGAACATCTGTTAAGCCAACAGCTGCTGCGGTTCTCATGCTCAGGTGTGTGCAGGACTGGAACTCTTCTCACCTTCAGGGGGGCGTTGGGGTCCATCTTGAACTTGTCTGGGAACGCTCTGCTCAGGGCCAGATGACGGGCGTGAACATAGAACTGTCAATCACAGATCAGACCATCATCAGAGACGGGTCAACTATCAATGAGACATGTCTGAAAAAGCTGGACAGCAACCAGCCACGACCCGTTTCTGGAGACTGACCCGGCCCAGGTATCTCCAGTCCAGCAGGTCCGACAGCCGCTCAGTCCGGTTCCGCTGGATGATCCGCTGACGCCGAGACTGCTGGCAGAAACTGAACATGAACTGGGTAAGCTGGTTGCAGGACTCCTCCGGGGATTGGAACCGTCGGTCCACGATGTACATCCCTGAGGAGAGGGGGAGGGAGAGGGGGAGGTCTACAGTCTGATCTTCTCACGTTTCTGTGAAGACGTCGTTAACATTAACAGTCATGTGACCGTAGTGGATCTTGGTACCAGACCAGAAGCTGACAGGAGGAACTCCTGACTGGGTCTCCAGAGGACCAGCTTCATCCAGCTGCTGCTGATCAGTCCTTCATCAACTGATCATCAGCAGAAGGCAGATGTATTTACATTCAGGTGTGTGTTAACACCAACCCAAGAGGGAAAGACATCAGCACCGGTCTGGTTCTAAAACCACGTCCCAACTAGTTCCAGTTCAGTGAGAAGGTTTATTCACAAGTGGAACATTCAAGAACATTCAGTCTTCCAGGAGTGGACGTCCCGGCAGATTCACCCCAGAAATATGAACCAGAATCTGCCTGAGACCTAAATTCACCACGGTCACATGACTTCATGATGTTTCATTCAGACGAACTGCATGACCTTCAGACCTGTGTGTTCTCTCACCGTAAGCAGCCGGGTCTGACACGTGCTCCTCCATGAAGCAACCGAAACCGGACAGGTTGGTGGTCACGCTGGGAATCCCCATGACGGTGCATTCACCTGAGGAGAGACACATCCGTGTGACCAGAGTCCTGATTGGTCAGGAGATCAGGGGTCTGATCAGAGTCCTGATTGGTCAGGAGATCAGGGGTCTGATCAGAGTCCTGATTGGTCAGGAGATCTGTGGTTGACCAGGGTCCTGATTGGTTAGGAGATCAGTGGTTGACCAGAGTCCTGATTGGTCAGGAGATAGAGGATAGACAGCATGCAGGAAAATCACGTTAGTAGCAATGGCTGCTCCATCCACGGGTGGAGGACAAGTGACCCCATCTGGGTGAGGTACTTTGTGTTCCCTTGTCTCCATGTGTGCTGCTGAACTGCTTTAGATCAGCCATTCCCAAACTTCAGAATACCAAGGCCCAATTTGAAATGTGCAAAATCACGGGAGCCCACCCAGACCTTTGATCAACAACCTTAACTGGTTTGTTTTATTTACTTCTTAATGTTTTTTAAATAATGTCATGAATATTTTACAGTAATTAAAAAATATTTAAAAAAGATCGAGGATTTAAAACATATTTGTTTAATTTGAATGGCCTCTCGCGGCCCACCTGCATTACCACAATGGCCCACCCTTTGGGAACCACTGCTTTAGATAAACCCTGTTCTCCAGGACGTTAGCAGTTGCCCTTGACAACGTAGGGCAGGTTTCCATTAACAGGGATCTGGGATAAAACCATGAAGGACCTCCTCCTTGGTCCTTTCAGCAGCTGTATCTCCATCACAGTGCAGGACCTGGGAGGATCTACTGCCCAGAAAATTAACTCCAGACCACTTGATGGCAATAATTAATAACCCTATTAATGGTTCAACATTGGTGGTTCAACGTTGGTGGTTCAACGTTGGTGCTTCAACGTTGGTGGTTCAACATTAATGATTCAACATTGGTGGTTCAACGTTGGTGCTTCAGCGTTGGTGGTTCAACATTGGTGCTTCAACGTTGGTGGTTCAACGTTGGTGCTTCAACGTTGGTGCTTCAACGTTGGTGATTCAATGTTGGTGGTTCAACATTAATGATTCAACATTGGTGGTTCAACGTTGGTGCTTCAACGTTGGTGATTCAACGTTGGTGGTTCAACATTAATGATCCAACATTGGTGATTCCACATTAATGGTTCAACGTTGGTGGTTCAACATTATTGATTCAACATTGGTGGTTCAACGTTGGTGGTTCAACGTTGGTGATTCAATGTTGGTGGTTCAACATTAATGATTCAACATTGGTGGTTCAACGTTGGTGCTTCAGCGTTGGTGGTTCAACATTGGTGCTTCAACATTAATGGTTCCACATTGGTGGTTCAACCTTGGTGGTTCAACATTAATGGTTCAATGTTGGTGTTGCAGCTGCGTTAGTCAGGTGTGTTTGTGTGTTACAGCTACCAGGTGTGTAGCCCCACGGCTCATAGTAGGAAGGAAACACCCCAAGGTTACATCCACGGACAAAGTCCTCGTAGTCCATGGGCAGCAGAGGACTGGTGGAGGATAGGAACTCTGGATGGAAGATGATCTGACAGGAGAACACAGACAGAATGCTCAGAAGCTTCTGCATCAGTTGCAAGACCTCGACACCCAGAGATCAGATGTCACGATCTGGTCAAATTTAAAGGTTTACAACATTACTGTTTTACAAAAGAAGTGATTGTACAAGGAAAAAAAAGGGATCTTTGGATAAAAAGTTAAAATCTTTGAAAGTCAAGCATTTTAGGATAAAAGTTGTTCATTTTCAGTAGTCGTGTTAAATTTGAATGATGTCTCCTCTATATTCATGTTCTTCCACTGATTTCAGCCAAACCACATGTTTGGTAGATATTTGTGAATTTCATAAATGTCATAGCACCTGATCCAAGCCTTGATGTTTCCCTCAGAGGACATCTCTACAGCCTTTACAGAAAACAGTGTTTACGTAACAGTAAACACACTGGGGTCCTCTGGCAGGACCAACGGTACCAGTGCAGGGCTGCCCGTGGAGCCGCCTGTCTGATTATCAGCCGTTATTACAAAAATCCTCTGGACAGAACCAGTCAGATGTCAGAACCTGAACCAAACAGCTATATAAACTGATTCTGACTGTTATCTCATATCTCCAACATCATCACATCATGACCAGAACCAGACGGCTGGACGTCAAAGTTCATTTCTGGACCGAGTGCTGGTGGAGCTACCTGCAGCAGACGTCTGTTTACCTTGACGCGGTCGTTCCTGGAGTTGAAGAGGCCGATGCGCCGGACGTTTGAAAGGATGGGATCCGTGGAATCATCCAGCATGTTGTGGGTGGTCACCGGAGGAAGGCTGTGTCTCTGACAAACAAACCAGGAGACCAAGAGAGTCAGACCGGTCTGGATTCTCAGTCTGGATTCCTGACTGAGGGGAAGGACGATTATTGATCTGTGGTTCTCACTGGACCAGTCAAGTTACCCAGTTAAACTAGAGCTGAACCAAACCAAACTAGATATGAACAAAACCAATCTAGAGCGGAACTAGAGTTGAACCAAACTAAAATAGAGATGAACTAGAGTTAAACCAAACCAAACTAGAGCTGAAGTAGAGCTGAATCAAACTAGAGATGAATCAACCCAATCTAGAGCGAAACTAGAGCTGAACCAAACTAAAATAGCAATGAACTAAAGTTAAAACCAAACCAAACTAGAGCTGAACTAGAACTGAAACAAACTAAAATAGAGATTAACTAGATCTGAACCAAACCAATCTAGAGCAGAACTAGAGCTGAACCAAACTAAAAAAGAGATAAACTAGAGCTGAACCAAACTAAAAAAGAGATGAACTAGAGCTGAACCAAACTAAAATAGAGATGAACTAGAGTTAAACCAAACCAAACTAAACTGAACTAGAGCTGAACCAAACCAAACCAGAGCTGAAGTAGAGCTGAAACAAACTAGAGCTGAACCAAACCAAACGAGAGCTGAAGTAGAGCTGAAACAAACTAGAGCTGAACTAGAGCTAAACCAAACCAAATTAGAGCTGAAGTAGATCTGAATTAAACCAAACTAAAACTGAACTAGACCTGAAAAAAAACAAACAAACTCGAGCTGTACCAAACCAAACTAGCACTGAACCAGAGCTGAATGAATCTAGAGCTGAACTAGAGCTAATTCAAACCAAACTAGAGATTATCTAGAGCTGAAACAAACTATAGCTGAACCAAACCAAATCAGAGCTGAACTAGGGCTGAAACAAACAAAACTAAAACTGAGCTAGACCTGAAAATAAAACAAACTAGAGCTGAAACAAACTAGAGCTGAACCAAACCAAACTAGAGCTGAACTAGAGCTAATTCAAACCCAACTAGAGATTAACTAGAGTTGAATCCAAACCAAACTAAAACTGAACAAGAGCTGAACCAGACCAAACCAAACTAGAGCTGAATCAAACCAAATTAGAGCTTAAGTAGATCTGAAATCAAACCAAATTAAAACTGAGCTAGACCTGAAAAAAACAAATTAGAGCTGAAATAGAGCTAAGTCAAACCAAACTAGAGATTAACTAGAGTTGAATCCAAACCAAACTAAAACTGAACTAGAGCTGAACCAAACCAAACCAAACTAGAGCTGAAGTAGCGCTGAACCAAACTAGAGCTGAACTAGAGCTAATCAAACCAAAAAAAACAACACTCTTGGTAGATATCTTTTTTCTACTATTTATTTAGTGCTTTATTTATGTGTGTATTATGTGTGTGCCTGCCGGGAGTCGTGCAAAATTTCATTATGCCTGCATAATGACAATAAAGAGACTTGAATCTTGAATCTTGAACCAAATCAAACTAGAGCTGAACTAGAGCTAATTCAAACCAAACTAGAGATGAACTTGAGCTGAAGCAGAGCTGAACCAAACCAAACTAGAGCTGAGTATGTCATCCAGATGTTGCTTTGAAGTATTTCATCATATACATCTTTTGTTGGAGTTCAGAGCTGCAACACATCCCAACAGTGTTGGTCCTGAACTGGAGAGAGCTCTGGCTGAAACATCTCAGAAGGCGTTCAATGTTTGTGTTGTGCTGAGGTCTGACGTAAAAGCGTAATGGGTGTTAAATAATGTTCATCTATTGTGAATAAATAAATGTCTCAGTGTTTGTGAAAAGTGGAGGAGGGACAAGTGATCTTTCAGAACCCTGGTGAAAACGAGGTGAAGCTGATAGATACGACAGAAATAATGAACGAAATCATCTGACAGCGTTCCTCCTGGATGGCTGGAATCAATCAAACCTGTTTTTTCTGTAATTTGTGAGGCTTGTTTTAATCTGGACTGAGGCTTAAATTTAACCCTGGTGAAAACGGCCTGTATTGAAGATACAGAGCGTTCCTCCGGCCACCAATCAGGAGGCTGGACTCCAAACTCTTCATCGACAGAACCTGCTGCTTCAACCTCTGAAATATTGCTTTGAGCTTTTATTGCAGTTTTTTTATTGGCAGTTTGCTCATCTCCACCCTCAGTCTGAAGTCTGAACTCAGAGGTCACTTTCTGACCAGTCTGGATGCTGGCAGCAAAAGAAAGCTAAGTTCAACCACAGACGTTTACTTCCTCTCTGCTGTTTTTACATGGCTGTTACACAAGTGTGTCACAATGGAGACCTGCATACACAAGCAGATCTAATCTGGCTTTTCTACGGACCTCTGATAAAATAAAATAAAATAAAATAAAATAAAATAAATAAAATAAAAATAAAATAAAATAAAATAAAATAAAATAAATAATAAAAATTATGAAAAATTATGAAATAAAATCAATATAAAAACAATGAAATAAAATAAAATGAAGAAAAATAAAAAAATTAAGATTAATAATATAAAATAATAAAATTGAATAATAAAAATGAGAAAAATAATGAAATAAAATAAATAAAATCAAGTAAAATAAAATAAGTAATCAGTATCTTTTGAAACATTTTTTTGAGAAAGACACATTTTTTCATAAAATTTTAAACTTTACCAGATTGCTGCTATTTGTTGTAAATCTGATGCTTTTTGTTGTATCACGATAGTTCACTGTACAATCATCAATTTTAAAATGAACTTAACTTTGTAATTTTGTTATAAAATATCAACTTTTTTAAAATCATAAAATAATAACTTTGTTGTTGATAAGTTAAAAGTTGAAAACAGTTGGAATAATAATAATTAGTAATTTCAACTTTCTGTCCAGAAATCAATAATTTTATATGATAAAAATCAAACCTTGATTTTTATAATATCACAATTTTTGGTGGAAAAAGCAAATATTTGTCATAAAACGTCCAATTTGGTAAAACCTGGACTTTTTAAACATAAAATTACAAATTTATGCCATAAAACGTTTTTTGTCATAAAACCACAAACTTCACCAAATTCTGACTTTTTACCTCTAAATCAAAACTTATTTTGATTTTATTTTCTAAAATCACCTTCAGTTATAAAAATTCAAAACTTTGTTGTATAAAGAGATTTTGTTTTCAAAAGAATCATAGATTTCATAAATTTACAAAATCATGATTTTGTGTCATAAAGGAAATCATAAATTTAACAAAAAGACTTTTTGTTTTAAATCACAACTCTCTACCTTTATATTTTTGTCTTAAAATACTGACTTTTGCAAAATCTCAACTTTTTAAGATAAAATTACAGTCATGTCATGAAATCGTGAATTTCATATAACTTTAAAATCATATAATTATAAACTAAGATTTTTTAAGTAATTAAAAATTTAAATTGTCACTAATATTTAAATTAAATAGTCATAAATTATAACTTTAAAAATGTGAATTTCACAGCTTTTTTAAAATTGTAACTTTTTGAAGAAAAATTACAAATTCATATTCTAAAATCACTAATTTTTATTGTAAAATCACAAATTTTACAATATTGTCATTTTTGTCAAAAGTAAATTTTTGTTGAAAATGTTCAAATTTCAGAAAAACTATGGGTTTTAAATTTTCTTTTGTTGTGACTTTTTATCAAAGTCACAACATTTACTAAACGCCCAACTTTCCCCAACATTTGTTTAAAATCATGAATGCACTGTAAAAAGTGACTCGGGCCAAACCAAACTTGATGACGTCAGCTGATAGACAGTCCTTCTGGAAGGATGCCAATCAGGTCGGAGGTCACGGGGGAGGAGCTTGAGCCCCACCTGGGGTCTTCCTGTGCAGGTGCCCGATGGAGCACTAACTCTTTGCTAACGTGGGGTTTTGTGAAGGTTTATGCTCAGTGAAGCAGTTTTGACCAGGACCAAACACCTGAAGGAGAGTTTCTCTGCCGTGGACAGTCATTCATCTGCTCCTCCAGGTGGTGATTACACCATCTGTTCAGGTACCTGAGACATGCTAGGCGAGGGCAGTTATGAAAAAAAAGCACCTTACCCTAAAAAAATTGACACAAAAGGTTTCTCAACTGTTTTTTGTAGTGTTAGGTGTCCTGAATAACATACTAAAAGTTTACCAAAGTTTGACCACCCGAAAGGTGTTATTTTCAAGATGGCGTCCATGGCCAGAAAAAAAACATAAAAATCTCCTAACTCCTTCATTATTTATCATAGAAACATATTATTTGTATCTAACCCTATGTTTTCATGGCTTCTGAATCCAGTGGACTTGCCCAAATGACAGAGATAAAATTAGATCATTGTGAAATCCCATATATATGTGTGTGACTCTATTAAAACTATGAAATGGACTCCTGTTTCCTGGATCTCCTGGATCTCATTCAAACGAAAAGACCGGGTAAAAACCCTTGCAGATGAGTCTAGTGTCAAAGTTTCCCATGACCGAAAGATAGATCCTGCCCTCTTGTTCCAGCGATTTATCATTATGTCACAAACTGGAGACCTTTCACTGGAAGAGGTAATGACCTATGAACTCAGCCCATTCCCTGCAGCTCTGTTTGAAGCCAAAGCAATATTGCGAAAGGCTGACAAACCCCAATTAGCACAGGCAGTGGCTGAACTGTCAAGCAAGGAATCAAACAAAACTATACTGGATTCGATCCCACCAACTGAACAGTATGTCCTTGACGGTGGCTCCCTGATTCATCGCTTGCCATGGAAAAGTGGTGACAGTTATGGTGCCATTGCACAGTCTTATGCCGACTTTACTTTAAACCATTATGGTAAAGCAGCTGTGGTTTTTGATGGCTATAGTGACACTCCTTCCATCAAAGACAATACCCATCAGCGACGTGGCCAAATCACCCACCCAGTCATTAGCTTTACTGCACAAACCAAGTTTGTGGGAAGAAAGGATGACTTCCTCTCCGTATCTTCTAACAAACGAGGGCTTATTATGCTAGTCACCGAGGGACTGCAGAAAAAGGGCTGCACTGTTATCAATGCACCAGGGGATGCAGACGTGGAAATTGTCAAGGTTGCAATCAAGGCGTCACAACATCAGTCCACAACCTTGATAGGGGAAGACACAGATTTGCTCGTTCTTCTTCTACACTATGCAGAGACGAACAATATCAGAATCAGAATCAGAATCAGAATCAGTTTTATTGCCAAGTACGTTTTCACATACAAGGAATTTATCTTGATGTCTGGTGCAGAACATATAAACATATAAGATATAAAAAATATAAAAATATAGGAAAATATAGAAAAATATAGAACAAGTACTAAAATGGAATAAATGCACAATAGAATGACATTGAAATATTATAAAGTGAAGGTACCGGCATGGACAGTATGGGAAATGTGGTTATTGTTTGTAATGGCCTGTAGTCCACAGGTGTGCGTTAATGTAACGCAGAGGGATGTATACTTTACGTTAATATAACGTGTATGTGTGTGTGTGTGTGTGTGGGTTGGGGGGGGGGGGGCAGTCAGAGTCAGTGGGGGTCCTGGGCCTTGTTGATGAGGCCCACTGCAGTCGGGAAAAAACTGTTCCTGTGGCGTGAGGTTTTGGTCCTGATTGACCGCAGCCTCCTGCCAGAAGGGAGAGTCTGGAACAATTTGTGACCAGGATGGGAGGAGTCGGCCACAATCTTCCCTGCACGCTTCAGGGTCCTAGAGGTGTGCAGGTCCTGCAGGGATGGCAGGTTGCAGCCGATCACCTTCTCTGCACAGTGAATGACACGCTGCAGCCTGCTCTTGTCCTTGGCAGTGGCAGCAGCGTACCAGATGGTGATGGAGGAGGTGAGGATGGACTCAATGATGGAGGTGTAGAACTGCACCATCATTGTCTTTGGCAGGTTGAATTTCTTCAGCTGCCGCAGGAAGTACATCCTCTGCTGGGCTTTTTTGGTGAGGGAGCTGATGTTCAGCACTTGAGGTGATGATGGTCCCCAGGAAGCGGGACGACTCCACTGTGACAACAGGGGTGTCGCACAGGATGATGGGTGCAGGTGGGGCTGCGTTCCTCCTGTAGTCCACAACCATCTCCACTGTCTTTAGAGCATTGAGCTCCAGGTTGTTCCGGCTGCACCAGGTCCAATAGAGGCCTCTATTTCCGTTCGGACAAATCCAAGGACACAAAAGTGTATGACATCAGCGAGATTAAAAAAGTCCTGGGTAGAGACTTGTGTTCTCAGTTGCTGTTTGTTCATGCTTACACAGGATGTGACACAAGTTCGCGCATTTTTGGTGTTGGCAAAAAGATAGTGTTCCAGAAGCTTGTGAAGGGTGAGTCAACCATTCAGACCTGTGCAAATGAGTTTCTGCTCCCAAATCAAGCAAACAATGTCATAGAAGACCATGGGAGAGAGGCGATGGCAGTTATGTTTGGTGGCAGGAGTACAGATTCTCTTGCGTCTTTGCGCTACAAACTTCTGAATAAGAAAATTGTGTCTGCCAAATCATTTGTCAACCCAGAACATCTCCCTCCTACAGAGTCCTCGACTAAATATCACTGCCAAAGGGTTTATTACCAGGTCATGGTGTGGACTCAAATGGAGAGTGGCATGAATCCAGTTGATTGGGGATGGAAATTGGAGGACAATCACTTTGTTCCAGTTATGACTGATATAACTGCTGCCCCAGAAAGCCTCCTACATATGGTCCACTGTAACTGCAAAACCGCCTGCCGAACACACCGCTGTAGTTGCAGACGATACGGATTGCCATGCATGCCTGCTTGTGGACCATGTCAAGTTCAAAATTGTGAGAATCCACACAATCAACTTGTATGGGAGGAAGAGCGAGGAAGACTAATTGTCAATCTGGTGTGGATCCCCCCCCCCCCCCCCCAAAAAAAAATAGAGGGGTTAGCGGTACTGAGCCTTCACGTACCGCTAACGAAACCTGTTCTAACTAATTTTACAGTACCACAGTAATAATTTTAGTAGTATTTTTTTTTTCATTTATATGAGGTAAATGGATTATTAGATAACCAAAATATAGGTTTAGACACCAAAATTACTCGTCTAGGATGAATAATGGTGGAGTAATGGTCTTTTGAGTACTGGTGGCGGCCATCTTGAAAATAACACCTTTCGGGTGGTCAAACTTTGGTAAACTTTTGGTATGTTAATAAGGACACCTAACATTACAAAAAACAGTTGAGAAACCTTTTGTGTCAATTTTTTTAGGGTCAAACCATATCTGCCCCCAACTATCAGAAACCCTCCTGAACCAGATGAACCAGAGAGTACAACCAAACTGACACTCCTGTACCTGAGTTGCAAAGATGGCCCTCTTCATGATGGTGAAGTCATCTCGGTCCAGGATGGAGTTCATGTCAGGGATGTTTCCTCTGAGGACAGAAGAGTCACATGACTGTCGTCCATCACACGTTAACCTGACACAGATGTGAGTTCAGGAGCTTACTTCAACAGAGCGTCGTAGAGCTTTTTACCAAACTTCTCCTTCACGGTCTGAGCTGTGTCCCTGTGAGACAGGAAATGTTTGAACGTCAGTGATGAGCTCTGAACGAGATACGACTACAGCAGAGGATGTTTCTATGGCAACACAGAAAGAGGAAGAGATTTCTGGGCCGGGTTAGGCAGAGGATGGTTAACCTAGACAAATTCAGGTCAGGTTAGTGTTAGGAGGTTAGGGTTAGGATCTTAGATTAGGAGGTTAGGATTAGGAGGTTACTGTTAGGAGGTTAGGGTTAGGAGGTTAGTGTTAGAAGGTTAGGGTTAAGAGGTTAGTGTTAGGAGGTTAGGGTTAGGGTTAGGAGGTTAGGTTAGGAGGTTAGGGTTAGGGTTAGGAGGTTAGTTGGGTTAGGAGGTTAGGTTGTTAGGAGGTTAGAGGTTAGGTTAGGAGGTTGTTAGGTTAGGTTAGTTTAGGGGTTAGGGTTAGGAGGTTTGTTAGAGGTTTTCGGAGGTTTGTTAGGAGGTTAGGTTTAGGAGGTTAGGAGGTGTTAGGTTAGGAGGTTAGGGTGTTAGGAGGTTGTTAGGGTTTTAGGGTTAGGTTAGGGTTAGGTTAGGTTAGGAGGTTAGGAGGTTTTTGGGTTAGGTTAGGTTAGGTTGAGGTTAGGGTTAGGAGGTTAGTTGTTTTAGGGTTAGGGTTAGGGAAGTTAGGTGTTAGGAGGTTAGGGTTAGGAGGTTAGGAGGTTCGGTTAGGTTAGGTTTAGGTTAGGAGGTTAGTGTTAGGAGGTTAGGTTTTAGGAGGTTAGGAGGGTTAGGGGTTAGGTTTTGGGTTAGGGTTAGGAGGTTAGGTGTTAGGAGGTTAGGTTAGGAGGTTAGGGTTAGGAGGTTATTGTTAGGGAGGTTAGGTTTAGGAGGCTAGCGGGTTAGGGTTAGGTTAGGTTTTAGGAGGGTTAGTGTTAGGAGGTTAGGGTTAGGAGGTTAGGTTTTAGGTTAGGGTAGGAGGTTAGGTTAGGAGGTTAGGGTTAGGAGGTTAGGTTTAGGTTAGGGTTAGGTTTGTTTAGGAGGTTAGGGGTTAGGTTAGGTTAGTGTTAGGAGGTTAGGTTAGGTTAGGAGGTTGGTTGTTAGGAGGTTATTGTTAGGAGGTTAGTGTTAGGAGGTTAGGGTTAGGAGGTTAGGGTTAAGAGGCTAGTGTTAGGAGGTTAGGTTTAGGAGGCTAGCGGGTTAGGGTTAGGTTAGTGTTAGGAGGTTATTGTTAGGTTAGGTTTAGGAGGTTATTGTTAGGAGGTTAGGTTTAGGAAGTTAGGTTTAGGAGGTTAGGGTTAGGGTTAGTGTAGGGTTAGTGTCATCTTAAATCCTGACCAGAACAGAGCAGTTTTGTTCAGGTGTCCTAGCGTCAGAAGGACGTCACCAGTGTTGAAGCACCACCTGATGAACCTGCTCATACTGGATCCTCAGCATCACCTCCTCCATTGCTGGGTTAGGGTTAGGGTTAGGAGGTCCAAACATACCAGAGCTGTTTGCGTATTGCCTGGCCCTTCAGTGACTCCACATTGAAGTTGTTGGTTTTAGCTGGCATGATGAAGAACACCACCACCGTCATGTCGTTTCTGTGGACCTGTAAAGAAGATGGAGGACTCTGGTGGGTCCTGAGACGTTTGAACATCAGTCATTGCATATATTTACTGAGCTGAAGGTCCTGACCCGCAGCAGGTAGTTGAGTCTGGACAGAGCCTCCAGGAAGATATCAGCTCCCTTGTTAGAGAACTCGTAGCGTCCAGCAATGAAAAAGAAGAGTGTTTTGTCCAAGTTGAAGTCCAGGTGGCTGCAGGATAAATGGGGTTAATAAATGTGATCGGTTGATGGATCGAGGTCAGAACTGCAGGGTTGCTGCTGCAGGGCTACCTGCTGGGGTCACCCACCCGTAGAAGTGTCCCCGGACGAAATCCTGGATGCGGGTCTTGTTGGTGGAGTGCAGGTTCTGGAACTCATGCATGGCTGAGAACTTCTTCACATTCAACCCGTTTGGGGTCACCACATCTGTACCAACACAGAAATGAAACTCTTTCACCCTCTTACAACTCTAACCTTCAGAACTTAACTTAAAACACCTCCTGACCCTCCGCAGGTCTTAAAAGAGGACTGAACCAGTTTGTCTGGAAGGGTTTTCCATGGAAACACAAAACTGCATCTGCACAAGAAAACCAAATAAAATATTCTCCATCTCAGCAGAAACACCTCCAACCTCGGTGTGATACACCTGGGTGGTAGAGGGATGATTATGTGGGGACAACAAACACGTGGTCCATCTGTCTGACAGCCCATGATTGGCTGAAACTGGGTCATGTGACAGGACAGTGATCCCAACACAGCAGCAGATCTCCATCAGAATGGATGAAGAAGAATTTGGAATGTTCTAGTGAATGTCCAGACCTCACCTGGTTTAGTGCAGTGGTGGACCTTCAGAGAGCTGTGGAGAAGTGAAGGTCCAAGAAGCTGAGCTGAAGCAGCATGAGCTTCTGACATAAGACAAAAGACTGAACAGGTCTAGAGTGGGTCCTTTCCACTGAATCAGACCAACAACAGGAGGCAACGTTCATCCACAATCATGTGACAGACTGATGATGTCACACAGGAGACCACAAGAGAGAAGCACTGCTACTGAAGCTGCTTTTCACACACTAACACTAACCCTGATTTGAAGACCTGGGAAAGACCTCTGTAATTATGTGTAATGTAAATAGAACAGTTAGACTTTCTGAATCACATGACAGATATCCTGGTGATGATGTCTAGAGATTATCCAGAATAATCCTGGTTCTTCAAACTGAAAGGAAAGTGACACCAACCAGCGAAAGAACATCAGTAACCTTCAACAAAACTTCAGTCCTGTGGAGTAAAGCCAGCACCCAGACTCAGCCTCTACCTGGCTTCCTGTGCAGCATATGGTTGGCTTCCACCGCTGTAATCTGGGACACCGTGGTGAAGACGTGAGCACAGTGGACAGCTGCTCGCTCCAGGCAGTACCGGTGGTAGATCTGCCGCTCTCCAGCCTCCTTGTCGATGTCAAACTACAGCACAAGATCACATCAGAGAATTCAAAAAATGAATTGGAGAACTAAAACGTAGAGTAAATAGCAGAGAGGAACAGCAGCCTCTAGTGGTCCGTAGAGGAACTGCAGCCTCTAGTGGTTGGTAGATAAACTGCAGCCTCTAGTGGTCAATAGAGGAACTGCAGCCTCTAGTGGTTGGTAGAGAAACTGCAGCCTTTAGTGGTCAATAGAGGAACTGCAGCCTCTAGTGGTTGGTAGAGAAACTGCAGCCTCTAGTGGTTGGTAGAGAAACTGCAGCCTTTAGTGGTCAATAGAGGAACTGCAGCCTCCAGTGGTCATTAGAGGAACTGCAGCCTCTAGTGGACAGCAGAGGAACTGCAGCCTCCAGTGGTCGGTAGAGGAACTGCAGCCTCTAGTGGTCGGTAGAGGAACTGCAGCCTCTAGTGGTCAGTAGAGGAACTGCAGCCTCTAGTGGTCAATAGAGGAACTGCAGCCTCAAGTGGTTGGTAGAGAAACTGCAGCCTCTAGTGGTTGGTAGAGAAACTGCAGCCTCTAGTGGTCAGTAGAGGAACTGCAGCCTCTAGTGGTCAGTAGAGGAACTGCAGCCTCTCGTGGTCAGTAGAGGAACTGCAGCCTCCAGTGGTTGGGGTTGAAGAGGGTTGAGGGTTGAACCTGGAAGTGGAGATGTTGGCGCCTGATTCAAACCTGTTTTGACTCCAGAGCTAAAGTAACTACCAGGTCAAACCAGGTCTCAAGCTATTGGGACCTGGTTTGAAGAGTTTGGTGTGGAAGAACTGGACCAGTCCATTAAGAACCCTAACCCCAACCCTATCCAGAACCTTTTGGATTAACTGCAGGAGAGATTGTGATCCAGGCCCTCTGGTCCATCATCAGTTAAACTGCTCCAGAAACAGTCCAGATTCTGATGGAGAACCTTCTTTGAAGCCTAAATCTTTCAGAGCTTTGTGTATCCATGTTTGTTAAATTAGCTCTTAAATCATCTGACATGAACAAAACTTTCCAACAAAAGTGTCCAGATTTGTTGTGATGCTGTGTTTAGGACATTGCTGTTAGATGAAGGAGGTACGTTGATTCATGCTGGTTCACATCTCATCAGAGGTTTGTTTAACGATGCTGCAGTCGTCTCCACTGACTCATTAAGGCTCTAAATCTATCTTGATACTGATGGATGGGTGAAGCTCCCTGGACCTCCAGTCATCAGTCAGGTTCACGCTCAGCTGCTTAACGACCTCCAGCTCCGTGCTGACCTTTAGACATGAGCTGAGTGGAGTAATTACGAGCTTCACGCTGACCTCCTCATTACTAATGACCCTCCAGGTTATCGTGAAAGATCCCGAACCTTTAGATGAGTGAATAAATGTGACAGCAGATCAACAATGAACCTTCAGCTCCTGGACTTCATGGAGGTTCATTCCAGCCATCATCCGGCGTCAGATCAGAGACGTTTGAGACGCAGCGGAAAGTTTACAAGAAAATTCACTGCCTCTAACACTGTGAACAGCTCAGTCATGCTGAGGGACCGCCCCTCCCCAACCTCTCACCTTGTCCAGGTTGTTGTAAAAGTCCACATTCCCAGCGCAGAGGTACCTGCCCAGCAGGGTGGCGTGCGTTGTGAAGACCGTCGCCATGGGAATCTTGCGGGAGCGAGCCAGGATGAGGCCGGGACCGGCCTGCCACTCATGGAAGTGAGCGATGACGTTGGGTTTGTCTCCGAGGTTGTCCGTCAGCTGAGAAACCAAAAAAGATGACTTCATTAGTGTGACGCTGGCCCTTTAAGAGCGTTCCAGGTTCCTGGAACCCCTAGCCCTAAAGGGCCGTGTATACTCTCGCGGCAATGTGTCGCTGTCAGCTTGTTGCAGAGATGCTGCCGTCACTTTTGATTTATACTCACACGGTATCCGCTATGTTTTTCCACGCCACAACGGAAGATGGACAATCACGAACGAGCTAAACTTACTAAACTTATCTCTTGCATTTTTCCTCTTCTTCACCGTCTCGGCCGTATCCAGACTCACATTCATCGCTATCTCCCTCCATAAATTACTAGAATATGTGTTGTCTTTGTGGTGTGGAGAACCAGAATCGTACAGATGTGGGTACTTCCTCATTTCTTCAATGCGCTCTTTTCTATGCGGATGTAGAATTGACCAATCAGAGGCCTCATTTCTCTCCTCTCTGCGACACTGTCTGCTTCGACCTACAATTTTTGGTGCGTAGGTGACGCAGATGACCTGACGTTCGAGTATAAATCAGGCTTAACCCTAATCAGCAGTCTGAACTGAGTCACTGGACCAGTGGAGGTCATGACCTTCTCAACGACGGTGGGACCTTTGAGGAGTGTTATACTGAGTTAAAACTAAATCCAGATTATGGTTTAGATGAAACTGGTCTAGTCTGGTCTGGTCTGATCTGGACTGGTCTGGTCTGGTCTTGTCTGTTCTGGACTGGTCTGGATTGGACTGGTCTGGTCTGGAATGGTCTGGTCTGGACTGGACTGAACTGGTCTGATCTGGACTGGACTGGACTGGACTGGACTGGACTGGACTGGACTGGACTGGACTGGCCTGGACTGGTCTGAACTGGACTGGACTGGTCTGGTCTGGTCTGGTCTGGACTGGTCTGAACTGGACTGGTCTAGTCTGATCTGGATTGGTCTGGATTGGACTAGTCTGGTCTGGACTAGTCTGGAGTGGACTGGAGTCTGTACTGAACTGGTCTGTCTGGACTGGAGTAGTCTGGACTTGACTGGAATGGACTGGATTGGTCTGGACTGGACTGGACTGGAACAGTCTGGTCTGGACTAGTCTGGAGTGGACTGGAGTCTGGACTGAACTGGTCTGGACTAGTCTGGAGTGGACTAGAGTCTGGACTGAACTAGTCTGAACTGGACTGGACTGGTGTGGACTGGTCTGGTCTGGACTAGTCTGGAGTGGACTGGAGTCTGGACTGAACTGGTCTGGTCTGGACTGGAGTAGTCTGGTCTGGACTGGAGTAGTCTGGACTGGACTGGACTGGTCTGGTCTGGACTGGAGTAGTTTGGACTGGACTAGACTGGTCTGGTCTGGACTGGACTGGACTGGTCTGGTCTGGTCTGGTCTGGACTGGAGTGGTCTGGACTGGACTAGACTGGTCTGGACTGACTGAACTGGTCTGGTCTGGACTGGAGTAGTCTGGACTGGACTGGACTGGACTGGACTGGACTGAACTGGTCTGGACATGACTAGTCTGGTCTGGACTGGACTATTCTGGTGTGGACTAGTCTGGAGTGGACTGGTCTGGATGAGTCTGGACTGGACTGAACTGGTCTGGACTGGAGTAGTCTGGACTGGACTAGTCTGGTCTGGACTGGACTATTCTTTTGTGGACTAGTCTGGAGTGGACTGGTCTGGACGAGTCTGGACTGGACTGAACTAGTCTGGGCTGGACTGGAGTAGTCTGGACTGGACTAGACTGGTCTAGACTGGACTAATCACGTCTGGACTAGTCTGGACTGGACTGGTCTGGACTGGTCTGGTCTGGACTAGAGTAGTCTGGACTGGACTGAACTGGACTGGACTGGACTGGACTGGACTGGACTATTCTGGTGTGGACTAGTGTCGAGTGGACTGGTCTGGACGAGTCTGGACTGGACTGAACTGGTCTGGACTGAACTGGTCTGGTCTGGACTGGAGTAGTCTGGACTGGACTGTACTGGTCTGGACTTGAGTAGTCTGGAATGGACTAGACTGGACTGGACTGGACTGGACTGGACTGGACTGGACTTAACTGGACTGGACTGGTCTGGACTGGACTGGATTAGTCTGGACAGGACTAGACTGGACTGGACTGGTGTTGCCAGCAGGCCTCTGTCCTACCTCCTTGAAGAACCAGGCGATCATAGAGCCCATGATGAGGGAGTCGTTGGCCTCGCGGTCCTGATACGGCAGCCCGATGCTGCAGGTCTGCCACAGGTCCCCCTTCCAGCGGTCCAGGTTCCAGGCAGCGGAGCTGATGTCGAACAGAATCACGTAGGGACTTCCCTCGATCAGCCAGCGACCAAAATAAACCTGCAGCACAGAAACCCGGTCAGACGTTTAAAATTCACCAAATATGGTCATGCTAATACCAGAACATGAGAGTTCACGGGTCCACATGGGTCCACATGGCTCTAAATGGGTCCACACTGGTCCACATGGGTCTACATGGGTCCACATGGGTCTAAATGGGTCTGCATGGGTTTACATGGGTCTAAATGGGTCTATATGGGTCTACATGGGTCCACATGGCTCTAAATGGGTCTACATGGGTCCACATGGGTCAACATGGGTCTAAATGGGTCTTCATGGGTTCACATGTGTCTAAATGAGCCTGCGTGGGTCTACATGGGTCCACATGGGTCCACATAGGTCCACATGGGTCCACATGGGTCTATATGGGTCCACGTGGGTTTAAATGGGTCTACATGGGCCTACATGGGTCTAAATAGGTCCACATGGGTTTTCGTGGGTCCACATGGGTCTAAATGGGTCCACATGGTTCCACATGCGTCTACATGGGTTCACATGGGTCTACATGGGTTCACATGGGTCTACATGAGTCCAGATGGGTCGAAATAGGTCCACATGGGTCCACATGGGTCTACATGGGTCAACATGGGTCCACATGGGACCACATGGGTCTACATGGATCAACAAGGGTCCACATTGGTCCACATGGGTCCACATGGGTCCACATGAGTCTACCACATGAGTTTTCTGTTGCTAAAACGTCTGATTGGTCATCTCAGAAAGAGTTTGCTAGCTGATATCTTATCAGACAATTGTTTTCAGGAGAAGACACAGTAGGACCACACAGTTATAAAAGTAACCAGAACGTTTCTGGAGAAATGCTGGAGACGTGACAGCTGTTCTGACATCAGTAACAGATGACCGAGGGGAGGAGCCAGGAGACTTTGGAGCAGCTGTAGAAGGAAAACCAGCAATTTTATACGAAGACGCTTTGGTGAATGTTGTGATTTTACAACAAAATTCATGAGTTTTACAGCAAAAACACACGACTGGCTGGTTTTTCTTGTCAACAAGTAGTGATTTTACAACAAAAACAAATGCTTTATTTTTAAAAGAAAAATGTCCAGATTTTTCTAAAAGTGCAGTTTTTTCAAGAGTGATTTGTGATTTTATTTTCTGAAGCATCCAGGTGTCAGAGCTGCTCAGGAGTCTCACTGGGGTCTTTTCATCAATCTGCTGACCTGGATCATCTCGTCTCTTTTACTCCTCAGTCAGTGTCTGAAGTTTTAAACCAAGGTAATCTTTCTGTTTTACTTACGAGCCAGACAACATGGACCAGACTACATGACCAGACTAAATGGACTAGACTGGAAGGACATGGACCAGACTACATAACCAGACTACACGGGCCAGACTACATGGACCAGACTGGAAGGACATGGACCAGACTACATGACCAGACTAAATGGATCAGACTGGAAGGACATGGACCAGACTACATAACCAGACTACATGGGCCAGACTACATGGACCAGACTGGAAGGACATGGACCAGACTACATGAACCAGACAACATGGACCAGACTGGACGGACATGGTCCAGACTACATGACCAGACTAAATGAACCAGACTGGAAGGACATGGACCAGACTACATGACCAGACAAATAGATCAGACTTGAAGGACATGGACCAGACTACATAACCAGACTACATGGGCCAGACTACATGGACCAGACTGGAAGGACATGGACCAGACTACATGAACCAGACAACATGGACCAGACTGGACGGACATGGTCCAGACTACATGGACCAGACTACACAAACCAGACTACATGGACCAGACTAGAAGGTCATGGACCAGACTACAAGAACCAGACTACATGAACCAGACTACATGGACCAGACTGGAAGGACATGGACCAGACTACATGACTAGACTACATGACCAGATTCCATGAACCAGACTACATGACCAGACTTCGTGGACCAGACAAGTCAGCTCCCAGAGACTCCTGAGTCTTCCACTCGCTGGCTCTTTAAACTGAACCACAGAACATCTGAACTCAGCTGCAGCTGAAGCTCCAGGACCTGGAAACAACAGCAACATCTGGCTGCAGGTAACTGTTATCAAGCAAGCTTATTGATAACTGTGTTATCAATAACTTTGTTAACAATAAGAGTCTGCGTGACATGTTTCAGATGTTCCAGATGTTTCAGGTCAGAACTGTAATGGTTAATGGTTTTGTGATGTACACAGGAACATTTGTCATGTATCCTGTAAACCTCAGTAAGGATGAATTCCAGTTCCTCCCTTAACCCTCAATCCTTGACCCTCAATCTTTGACCCTCAGTCTTTCACCCTCAATCTTGGTCCTCCAAAGTCAGCGTCAGGACGATCTTGTGACTTAGAAATGGGACACCCTCCTTGATTGCAGTTACGGCTTCAGACTGTGGGGGGCGGCCTTACACAAAAGCTACGTCCAGTCTGTCAAGAAGACGACGATGATGACGACGAAGAAGAAGAAGAAGAAGAAGAAGAAGAAGAAGAAGAAGATGAGGCATTTCTATTTTTATTTTTTATTTATTTTACTTATATTTTCATTTACTACGGAAATACTAACATTTGTAGCTTTTTGTCGCCATCCTTTTCAAAGATGTCTTGGCGAAAATATACAATGCCTTCTGGGTAGCCCTTATTTCCAAGGGTGGTGCTGGAGAACCTCAACATTGAGGGCGATACAGTCCTCAAACTTGTCCCTCAACTGGACGTTCTAAGAATCGGGACACTTGGACTTCACGGCAGGATGGCATTTTTAAAAGTGAGGGTTGAGATTGAGGATGAAGGGAGGAACTGGAATGTACCCTAAGTGCTGATGTCTTGGCCTGGACAATTTTAGAAAACAGATGTTTAAATCTCAGGAGTTCCTGTGGTGAAATGAAGGTTCAGTAAATAACTACACAGATGGATTATTGTTCTCATCTGGTTCAAAGGTCTTTATCATCCAGGATTCCTGAAGCTGCAGGAGCTGAAAACATCCAAATCCAACAAGTTAAAACAAAGTTGTAAGGATGTATCTGAAGAAGGTCAGTGTCCATCATACTCTCAGAGACTGCAGGAGGTCCTTTCAGCAGACAGTGACACTGTCGGTGTGTGGACGCCCCCTGGTGTCCAGATGGCCTCATCAGGCCTTCAGCTCTCTTTTCAGTCAGAATTTAATTCAACACATTAATCCAGGGGTGTCTAACTGATTCGTTAAAGGTCCGTGTGGCTGCAGGTTTTTGTTCCAACCAGCAGAAATACAGCTGACTGGTTTCATTCAATCAACTGAACTGGTTCAGGCCTTTAGTGAAGACAACTAGTTGACTGACTGAAACAAGTCAGCTGTGCTGCTGCTGGTTGGAACAAAGACCTGCAGCCACACGGCCCTTTAACGGATCGGTCTGACACCTGTGGATTAATGCATCATGGATCATCTCAGAGAGTTAGAACTTTATTACACAGGACCTCCAAACAGAACCTGGCACATGACCTCCATGAAGCCAGAGACCAGCATGCAGTGAGGAGGCTTCTTCTAAAGCTTGTTCTTCCTCCCAGACGCACCTGGCAGCCGTTGTGGATGAGGGCGTCCATGGCCTTCCTGATGGCGGGGTTGGGGGGCTCGCAGCCCTCTACCTGCGTCTTGAAGTTGTGTTCAAAGTAGGGTCCCATCATGAAGAAGTTCTCCCCCCACTCATCCACGGTGATCTTGGCCTTGGACTGGATGACGGTGTAGATCCCTCCAACTGCAGAGAAAGCACATGTTACATTATTTAACAATGAGGAAGCGATGATCATGTGGGCAACACTAAGTACCCCCATGATTCAACAGCAGGTCCTTCAGCAGCAGCAGCTTTCAGCAGTGTCTCCTGGTTCTGGAGGTGTTCTGCTTCACTTCACTGAGGTTTCTCTCTGAAGGTCCACCTCAGCATCTCAGTCAGGTCTGGACTTGAACTAGAACATCCCAGAACCTTGATTGTGTTGTTCTTCATCCATCTGATGTAGATCTGCTGCTGTGTTTGCTGTCAGACTAATTTTATTTCAGCATATTTCTTCTGTTTGCATCCCTTCTATGTTCCATTTTATCTCTTAAACCCAGAGGGAGCACCCAGGAGGAATCGATGACTCAGATGTTTAAAACCCAAAGAGCCTCGCTGGATGGGGTTCATTTAGTTCTGAAGGTTCAGACGGGGTCTCTGATGCTCTGACTGTTTTGTAGGAGGAGCTCTCTGTCTCAAACACTCGGGGGTTGATGACGTGTGTCCTGCATCAGAGCGCAGCACTCGGGTCAAAGGTGAAGGCAGAAGGCAGAGTAAACACAGGATGATCTCAGTCCACATCAACAACGTAGAAGCACTCATCATCTACTGTTATGGAAGCGGGGCTCTACTTCCATGTGGACTCAGTGGTCCCAGGACCCCCAGGCTGATGGTGGTGGTAGACGGACGGACTGGAGACCGGCTCAGGCTCACTATCTTCACATTAATGTTTAACCTCAGAGGGAGCAGAATCCAGGCTCAGCTAGGTGTTTACTCTGTCAGAAGCTCTGAGGAGATTTTAAAACATTATGACCCCTGAACAGCCTAACCCTAACCCCTAACCTCTAACCCTAACCCCCAACCCTGAGCCCTGCAGCAGCAGAGCTCCTACAGAACCAGCAGAACTGAACTGTTATGAGGAAGCTTCTTCACTAAAAACTTTCAGTTTCAACAGAAATATCTAAAGGCTGAAACAAAAAAACGTGTCTTTCAAACACCAGAAAGCCTCTGGAGCAGAACCAAATCCTGCCAGAACCGGACCACAAACTGAACACTGAGCTCATTGTGTCTGTCAGTCTGGTGACTGAGGAGATCCTGACCTTTGTTGGTGACCTCCCAGGCAACCTCGAACAGCAGCAGGTCCTCCACGGGCAGCTGCTCGTCCTCCCAGGCCGGCAGCACGCCACTCAGGGACGACATGGACAGGGACCGGGGCAGCGGCATCGTACCGGGGGTTCTGGTACAGACAGGAGTCCTCTGAGCTCTGGACACGAGTCCTCCAAAGTGGTCTGAGGCTGGAGGTCCGGGAGGACGAGATAACAGAGGCTTCCACTCCGCCTACTGACCACAGCCACACACATGTAGGGTAAAGGTTCGAGAGATCGACTGAACGATTGTGAAACAGGCGGAGACTGACGGTCGCTCAGTCAAGACTGTTGGAAACTGAACCGGTCAACTGGTAAACTGGTCAACTGGTAAAAACTAAACCGGTCAACTGAGGAAAAACCAAACCGGTAAACTGATAGAAACTAGATAGATAGATAGATAGATAGATAGATAGATAGATAGATAGATAGATAGATAGATAGATAGATAGATAGATAGAAAAAAAACACAATATTAAATAGCAATATAAAAAACAGAAAGTATTCCTATTTACAATATAAAGACATAAAAAACACACAAGAGGAATAAAAATAAGTGTACGTAGAAGAAGTAGTGCAATGAGCTGCAGGTGCAGTGAACTGAAAGGTGCATTGAATTAAGGTGCAATATGTGTTATGAACCACAGAAAAACATCAGGCCAGAGGTTTATTATTCAGGTCAATGACTTGTGGCAGGAAAGATTTCCTGAATCTGTCCCTTCAACAGCAGATCTGTAACAGTCTGTTAGAGAAGATGCTCCACTGTCTGTCCAGTGTGAGGTGGAGAGGATGCTCCTCATTGTCCATGATGGAGAGCAGTTTTACTGAGTGTCCTCCTCTCCACCACGGTCTCAAAAGACTCCAGCCTGAGAGCCACTACAGAGCCAGCCTTCTAGATGATTCTATCAAGTCTGCTGGTGTCTCTGGCTCTGATGCTGCTGCCCAACATACAGCAGCAAAGAAAAGGGCGCTGGCAACAACAGACGTGTAGAAGATCTCTAACATCTGCACACGTTGAAGGATCTCAGCTTCCTCAGGAAATAGAGTCTGCTCATCACCTTCTGGTACACAGCATCCATGTTAGATTTCCAGTCCAGACTGTTGCTGATCACCATTCCCAGGTATTTGTAGTCCTCCACCTCCTCCACCACCCCCCTCTGATCTGTAGAGGCTGTGAAGGCTTCTTCTTCCTCCTGAAGTCCATCACCATCTCTCTGGTCTTGTTGACGTTCAGCCTCAGGTGATTCTGCTCTGTCCACTCTACAAAGTTGTCCACCAGTGTCCTGTACTCACTCTCATCCCCCCCTCTTATACACTGGTAGAAACTAAACTGTTAAACTGGTAAAAACTAAACCGGTAAACTGGTAGAAACTAAACTGGTCAACTGGTAAACTGGTAGAAACTAAACCGATCAACTGGTTAAAACTAAACTGTTAAACTGGTTAAAAACTAAACCGGTAAACTGGTAGAAACTAAACCGGTCACTGAAAAACTAAACCGGTCAACTGTAAAAACTAAACTGTTAAACTGATAAAACTAAACCGGTAACTGGTAAAAACTGGTCAACTGGTAAACTGGTAGAAACTAACCGGTCAACTGGTAAAAACTAAACTGTTAAACTGGTAAAAACTAAACCGGTCAACTGGTAAAAACTAAACTGGTCAACTGGTAAACTGGTAGAAACTAAACTGGTCAAGTGGTAAAAACTAAACCGGTCAACTGAGAAGAACTAAACCGGTCAACTGGTAAAAACTAAACTGTTAAACTGGTAAAAACTAAACTGGTAAACTGGTAGAAACTAAACCGGTAAACTGGTAGAAACTAAACCGGTCAACTGAGAAGAACTAAACTGGTCAACTGTTAAACTGGTAAAAACTAAACTGGTAAATTGGTAGAAATTAAACCGGTCAACTGAGAAGAACTAAACCGATCACTGGTAAAAACTAAACTGTTAAACTGATAAAAACTAAACCGGTCAACTGGTAAAAACTAAACTGGTCAACTGTAAACTGGTAAAAACTAAACCGGTCAACTGGTAAAAACTAAACTGGTAAACTGGTAAAAACTAAACCGGTCAACTGGTAAAAACTAAACTGTTAAACTGGTAAAAAACAAACGGTAAACTGGTAAAAACTAAAACAAACCGGTCAACTGAGAAGAACTAAACCGGTCAACTGGTAAAAACTAAACTGTTAAACTGATAAAAACTAAACCGGTCAACTGGTAAAAACTAAAAAAGTAAACTGGTAAACTGTAACTGGAAAAACTAAACCGGTCAACTGGTAAAAACTAAACTGGTCAACTGGTAAACTGGTAAAAACTAAACGGTCAACTGGTAAAAACTAAACCGGTCAACTGGTAACTAAAACTCAAACTGGAAAACTAAACTGTTAAACTGGTTAAACTAAACGGTCAACGAGAAGAACTAAACCGGTCAACTGGTAAAAACTAAACTGTTAAACTGGTAAAAACTAAACCGGTCAACTAAGAAGAACTAAACCGGTCAACTGGTAAAAACTAAACTGTTAAACTGGTAAAAACTAAACCGGTCAACTGGTAAAAACTAAACTGGTCAACTGGTAAACTGGTAAAAACTAAACTGGTCAAGTGGTAAAAACTAAACCGGTCAACTGAGAAGAACTAAACTGGTCAACTGGTAAAAACTAAACTGTTAAACTGGTAAAAACTAAACCGGTCAACTGAGAAGAACTAAACCGGTCAACTGGTAAAAACTAAACTGTTAAACTGGTAAAAACTAAACCGGTCAACTAAGAAGAACTAAACCGGTCAACTGGTAAAAACTAAACTGTTAAACTGGTAAAAACTAAACCAGTCAACTGGTAAAAACTAAACTGGTCACTGGTAAACTGGTAGAAACTAAATCAGAATCAGAATCAGAATCAGAATCAACTTTATTGCCAAGTACGATTTTACACATACGAGGAATTGATGTGAGGTGAGGTTTTCAGTAAAACATAAATTTTCAACATGTTTGTGAGTTTTTACGTCAGAAAAGAGCAGCAGCAGGTAAATTCAGCAGCAGATCATAAACGCTGCTATTTTCTCAACGACTGACGTGTTTGTGAACGTTTCCCAGAACAGCTGCTGAATGATGCATGTGAGCGTCAGCCGAGTGCTCTGATTGGCCGAGAGCTGCAGGAGCAGAGGTCACCTGCAGGAGAACAAAACTGGGAGGACAGAGGAGACCTCCACGGCTGAGCTCAGATCAGAGAAGATGAAGGTGGTGCTGGTTCTGCTCCTGCTGAAGGTGGGTCTGGATGCAGCCGGACCGAGACCCAGACCTGGACTGAGACCCAGACCTGGACCAGGTTCTCCAGACACAGGTGAGCTACCTGACAGAGCTGTTGAGGAAGTGACTGGAGCAGATGTTGGAACTTCAGACAGCTGAAGGAAAGTGGTCCAGTCTGAATTTACAGGCGTTTATAAGGAAACGAGAAAATCCAGTTGGATCAAGATAAAGATGAAAAAAATCTGGATCAATTTAAAGGAAATAAAACAGAATTTAAAGTGCATTTTAAAATCTGTGTTAAAGTTTAAAAATCAAACTGTGGATGATATTCTCTTATCTTTTTGATGTGAAATCAGAACTTTAATTTACCTGAATGTTCTTTAATAACTACAAACCTGATGTAAACATGAATTTAAAGGAGAACTGTGCTAAATTTAGAATAAAGGAATACAAATATAAATTCAGCTGGTGCTGGGATTCTGGCCCCGCCCTCTGGGTTTAACTCCTCCCTCTCTGTGTCCTTTGGGCCGGGGGGGGGGGGGGGGGGCGGGCTCCTTCCCATCCGTGGGGTGGTGGTGCAGGTGTGGGGGGGGGATCCCCCCATCCTCGTGCTGTACCCTCAGAGAAGCAGGTGTGGTCCAGATGTGCTGGCTGGTGTCTTCCTGCCCCCTCTTCTGTTTCCTCTGGTGGGGGGGTCTCATCACCTTGACTTGTTCCTGGTGGGGGTTCTGACCTTCTGGAGGTAAATCCGGTCCCTGGTGGGGGTCTGGCCAGATTGGAGGTAAATCCAGTCCCTGGTGGAGGTTCTGGCCAGACTGGAGGTAAATCCGGTCCCTGGTGGGTTCTGGTGGAGGTAATGGGTGGAGGTTCTGGCCAGATGAGGTTGGGTGGACCCTGGTGGGGGGTTCTTGCCGACTGGAGTAAATCCAGTCCCTGGTGGAGGTTCTGGCCAGACTGGAGGTAAATCCGGTCCCTGGTGGGGGTTCTGGCCAGACTGGAGGTAAATCCAGTCCCTGGTGGAGGTTCTGGCCAGACTGGAGGTAAATCCGGTCCCTGGTGGAGGTTCTGGCCAGACTGGAGGTAAATCCGGTCCCTGGTGGGGGTTCTTGCCAGACTGGAAGTAAATCCAGTCCCTGGTGGAGGTTCTGGCCAGACTGGAGGTAAATCCGGTCTCTGGTGGAGGTTCTGAGGTCTCTGGTTGATGCTGGAGGTCCACATCACTGCTCTGTCTGGCTGGACTGATGAGGTTCTGGGGTGGATACGGACCAACACAGACCACATAATCTCAGTCTGGTTAGGGGTTAGGTCTTCTGTCCTTTGGTCTCCACTGAGATTTCAGTCTCTGAGTCAGGGTTTGGTGGATGAAGTCTGTCAGAGGATGAATAACCCTGAGACCTCCTGCAGGACTACACCGTTCTGGATCTGGTTCTGGATCAAACAGTTAATATAAATGCAGACAGTTGTTAAAAAAAAAGAAACAAACTTAAAACCTAAAAATAAAAGAACTTAACATTCAGAATGCTGGAGGAGCAGCAGATGTGAAGGTTTGGTTGAAACCTCCAGAGGTCTAAACAGATCTGTTGAAGGAATGTTCCTGTTGCCTGGAATCCACTGAGCTGATGACGTCTTCGACAGGTAGAACAGGTGAAGTCCATCAGGGTGCAGAGAAGCTCCTTCACAGTCCAGAACTACAACAAACTCCTGCAGTTACTCCTTCAGTCTGATTCCAGTTAGACTCCAGTCTGACCACAGTATCAGTCATGTCCCAGGTGTGTCTCAGGTGTTTCTCAGGTGTTTCTCAATCATGCCTCAATCATGTCTCAGGTGTTTCTCAGTCGTGTCTCAGTCATGTCCCAGGTGTTTCTCAATCATGTCTCAGGCGTGTCTCAGGTGTTTCTCAGGTGTTTCTCAATCATGCCTCAGTAATGTCTCAGGTGTTTCTCAGGTGTGTTTCAGGTGTTTCTCAGGTGTTTCTCAATCATGCCTCAGTCATGTCTCAGGTGTTTCTCAGGTGTGTCTCAGGTGTTTCTCAGTCATGTCTCAGATGTCTCTCAGGTGTTTCTCAGTCGTGTCTCAGGTGTTTCTCAGGTGTGTCTCAGGTGTATCTCAATCATGTCTCAGTCATGTCTCAGGTGTTTCTCAGGTGTGTTTCAGGTGTGTCTCAGTCATATCTCAAACATGTCTAAGGTGTGTCTCAGGTGTGTATCAGGTGTGTCTTAGGTGTGTCTTAGGTGTGTCTTAGGTGTTTCTCAGATGTGTCTCAGGTGTGTCTCAATCATGTCTCAGTCATGTCCCAGGTGTTTCTCAGGCGTTTCTCAGGTGTGTCTCAGGTGTTTCTCAGGTGTGTCTCAGTCATGTCCCAGGTTTTTCTCAGTCGTGTCTCAGGTGTTTCTCCGGCATGTCTCAGGTGTTTCTCAGGCGTTTCTCAGGTGTGTCTCAGGTGTTTCTCAGGTGTGTCTCAGTCATGTCCCAGGTGTTTCTCAGGTGTGTATCAGGTGTGTCTCAATCATGTCTCAGTCATGTCCCAGGTGTTTCTCAGGTGTTTCTCAGGTGTGTTTCAGATGTGTCTCAGTCATGTCTCAATTATGTCTAAGGTGTTTCTCAGGTGTTTCTCAGGTGTGTATCAGGTGTGTCTCAATCATGTCTCAGTCATGTCCCAGGTGTTTCTCAGGTGTGTCTCAGTCATGTCTCAGGTGTTTCTCAGGTGTGTTTCAGATGTGTCTCAGTCATGTCTCAATTATGTCTAAGGTGTGTCTCAGGCATCTCTCATGTGTTTCTCAAGTGTGTCTCAGTCATGTCCCAGGTGTTTCTCAGTCATGTCTCATGTGTCTCAACCATGTCTCATGTGTTTCTCAGGCATCTCTCAGGTGTGTCTCAGGCGTGTCTCAGCTGTGTCTCAGGTGTGTCTCAGGTGTTTCTCAGGTGTGTCTCAGTCATATCCCAGGTGTTTCTCATGTGTGTCTCAGGTGTTTCTCAGGTGTGTTTCAATCATGTCTCAGTCATGTCCCAGATGTTTCTCAGTCGTGTTTCAGGTGTTTCTCAGGCATCTCTCATTTGTGTCTCAGGCATGTCTCAGGTATGTCTCGTGTTTCTCAGGCATCTCTCAGGCGTGTCTCAGGTGGGCCTCAGGTGTGTCTTTGATCTTCTTTAGGTGCCGTCCTGTCATTCCTCCGGAGGAGCAGTCCTGGAAGTTTCTCTGCAGAAGAACCCAGTCTCTGCCTCCACCTGTGGGAGCGGGTGGAGCCTCTGCAGCTCTGCAACGACCGCCGCAGCAACTTCAACTACAATCCGTTCGGCCTCCGCTTCGGGAAACGCTACAACAAACGCTACAACAAACGCTACAACAAACGCTACGACAGCTTCATGTACAGAAGAGCCATAAAACGGGCCAGAACAGAGACATTTCTGCCCCGTCTGGTCTCACGGGAACTGGAGGTGCCCACCTGAGACTGGGGGGGGTGGAGATCTGTCAGAGACTGAGGAGGGCCAGCGTTTGGACGTTTCTATGAATAAAGCTTTTGTACCTCCTTCAGTGTGAATTTATTTTCAGGTTAACAACTTCAGACAGAAAAGGAGACATGAAGTCACTTCATGTTTTGGTCAAATTCACTTTTAAATATTGAAAAACCCTTCAGCATCAGGATAAGTTCCTGCAGTACCTCAGTTACATCACTAGATGGAGCTGCTGCTCAGGTTAATGATTTCAGACCAGTGTTTTATTCACATGTAACAAAAATGGTTTTATTCTACAAACACACTTTCTTCCTCCATAAACATGAAATCTGAGAATCAGAATGAGAAAAATAACAGAATTTTGTACTAAACTGGTCAGTTTTTCTCTGTTTAAATTATCATTTTAATTTCAATAAAGAAATTACATTAAACTGAATTTAGTGTTCAGTTAAATTTAAATTATAACATTTAATATTGTCCCAGTAGCCAGTTGTCAGTCAGAAATACTGAAATAGAAAAACATTTGCACCTTAAGGACCTGTTTTTGTCTGATAATAAAGACCATTTGGCAGCAAGTTTTTCCTCATATTTTCAATCTACTGTAGAGAGGAGCTGAAAGGGAAATTTTAATGGGCTGATCCTTCAATGCTGATGTGAACCCTGGTTGGTTCAGGATTCTGATTGGACACATAGGGCCCGATCTTCCACCTCCTGCTACCTACTACCTGCAAATTGCAGATTTAGGAGCCTCTGCCAACCGCTAATGCAATCAATCTTCCGCTCCCTAAACCTGCTACCCATTATGCCGACTCCCTTACTCACATTGTAGGCGCGGCAATGGGCGTGTCTCTTGTGCTTTCCACAAATTCGGTATCTTGCGGTACCTGTATCTGGCAGATTTCGGATAGAGGGTAGCAGGTGGTCTGACCACCCACTACCCTCTATCCTAAATCTGCGAGATACTGGTACCGCAAGATACCAATGTCGGCGCGTAAAAGAGCGCGTCCACCCAGTCACATGTGGACTGCACAACCGGCTTTACCTCTCAATTTTGCATCACTGTATTACTTGCATACGTTATTATTCTCTTAAGGGCAGATGATGTCTGTACAGCTGTGGCATGATCTCATCCAGATGTTTGCTGTGGAGGAAACGAGGAGATCACAGAACTCTGTTGTGGAGTTTCTTGTTCTGTGCTCGTATCCCTCTGACCCCCTCCTTGAGCTCGGAACACCTGAGATGCGATCACTGGTAGAAGGTAGATGTCATCATACGTGTTCATCTGGCTCAATGCTCATCCAATGATCCGTTCTGCAGTATTTTAAAAAGCACCGCTCCCAGCGGCTGTGCGTCTTGGCAGAGGGGATATGTTCAAGATAACTCAAAAAGTTATGGATGGATTTTGATGACATTTTCAGGAGTTGTCAGAAATGTGAAAAGGAAGAACTAATTTTATTTTGGGTGTGATCCGGAAGAAATCCTGGATTGTGGATCACTTTCAAATTTTCGATAACATTGCGCTGTTTCGTTGTTTCTTGAACCCTAAAGCAACCACAATGGAGACAGGAAGGGAGTTCTGGAATTTTAAGAGTTTAATTCTCTCAGAAGTAAAAAAAAAAAGGAGTTCTGAGAGAATTAAACTCTTAAAATTCCAGAACTCCCTCACATCAGCATTGAAGGATCAGCCCATTAAAATTTCCCTTTCAGCTTCTCTCTACAGTAGATTGAAAAAAAAAGGAGTTAAGAAATGCTTTCCTGGAAGTTCACTGGCTCTAGTTTTTTTCTGAGCAGTTTGTTGAAACTTCTTGGAGTACAAAAGAAATGATTAAATCATTTGCTCCACATTAGTTAGAGCCAGTTATGTATATATCAGTGCAGAGGAGGAGGAGGAAAAAAGAGGAGGAAGCTCTACAGCAGAGTCCCAGACCAGCTGCCCATGAGAGCTGCTCCGATCTGGGTGAAAAGACGCTCCATAGCAGTTTGCAGGTAGCGCAACCTGCTCTTAAAGGAAATGGCTACTGATGCACTGATTGGTTAAACAGGTGGAACGCCCTAACCACTCCCATGCATAATGTGTGCATAATATAGCGGTTAGCGCAGGTAATATTACAGGTTTCAGGAGGTGGAAGATTGCGTTCTTTGCGGGGGAACGCCCCTCCTGCTACCTGCTATCCCTTAATAGCAGCTTTAGGAGGTTTAGCGCAAGATAGGGCCCATAGTTTCAGATAAAATAGATAAAATAATTGTCAGTGGTGTAGTATATTGGCATCATTCTGACAACCGCTCACAGCAAGATTAAAAAAAATTTAAAAAAATAAGAACTAAAAATGGTTTTTGAAATGAACTGAACTAGTTTGTCTAGAAAGTGATCTTGGCCAACAGTTACCATGGCGACATCACAGGCATGTCAGTCAAGAGCAGCTTCCATATTTAGCAGCTGTAGACAAAGATTCACATTAATTCAGTTTTAATTAATCATCTTATCAGTGCTGGTCTACAGAGGTTTACAAAGGTCCACCAGAGCACATCCATCCATCCATCCATCCTCCCATCCATCATCAACAGTCGTTCTCCAACAAACCACTCTACAGGCTGTTTCCATAGTGATGTTGAGGTTTATTGGGTTTCACAAACAGGTGGATGAACAGCTGATAAACAAGTGAATCTTTAACACCATCAGAGCGTCTCCTCCGTCCACCGCCCTCACAACCACAGAGGTGGTTTCAGGTAAAGGTGGGGTTCAGGATGTGGACCAGGAGGCCACGCCTCACCTGGAACACCGGCAGTAACTACACCAGGCTGGAACACAGCAGGCTGCGCCGCTAAGGGGGCGGGGCCATCAGAGAGGGGTGGGGTTTACATAAGGAGTGTGTGTGGGTGCGTGTGTTCTCCGTGGGGGGCGGGATCACAGGTCCTTCAGGTCCTTCTGGATGCCCCACAGCGTGTCGGCGCTCTTCTTCAGCTGGGCCACCTCGCCGTCGGTCAGCGTCATGTTGACCACGCTGCCGACGCCGCTGCCGTTCAGGACGCAGGGCAGCGACAGGAACACCTCCTCGCCGATGCCGTACATGTCCTGGAACACAGACGCAGCGGTCAGAGCACCGCAGAAGAAGAGCGGGGGTCGCCGGCCCGTCCGTCGCTACTGACCTTCACCATGGTGGAGACCGGGTGGACCCGGCTCATGTTCTTCACGATGCTCTCGGTGAGGTCGGCCACGCTCAGACCGATGGCCCAGTTGGTGTAGCCCTTCAGCTTGATCACCTCGTAGGCACTGCAGCGGAGACAGGAGACGTTAGACCATGGACATGTTCCTCAGGTCTCTGAGGACACCACGGAGAGACCAGAGACAGGAGACGTTAGACCATGGACATGTTCAATCACGGACATGTTAGACCATGGACATGTTCCTTAGGTCTCTGAGGACACCATGGAGACACCAGAGAAAGGAGACGTTAGACCATGGACATGTCCCTCAGGTCTCTGAGGACACCATGGAGACACCAGAGACAGGAGACATTAGACCATGGACATGTTAGACCACGGACATGTCCCTCAGGTCTCTGAGGACACCCCGGAGAGACCAGAGACAGGAGACATTAGACCATGGACATGTTAGACCACGGACATGTCCCTCAGGTCTCTGAGGACACCACGGAGAGACCAGAGACAGGAGACATTAGACCATGGACATGTCCCTCAGGTCTCTGAGGACACCACGGAGCAACCAGAGGAGGAGACGTGGGACGGAGGTGGAGACGTGAGACAGATGTGTGCAGATGCAGCTAGTAGATGCATCTGCAGAACCAACGGAGGAAACCTCATGTCTGGGTGTCTACAGGAGCTCCAGACGTCAGCAGGAGCTCCAGACGTTCAGCAGGAGCTCCAGACGTCAGCAGGAGCTCCAGACGTCAGCAGGAGCTCCAGACGTTCAGCAGGAGCTCCAGACGTCAGCAGGAGCTCCAGACGTCAGCAGGAGCTCCAGACGTTCAGCAGGAGCTCCAGACGTCAGCAGGAGCTCTGTTCTCCTTCACTACCAAACACTGATCACAAAGGAGCAGGAGGAAGTTCCCCATGGAGACGTCCGGAGGTCTGCTGGACCGGATCTGAAGCGGATTTACCAGGGGTCTGGACCTGTGAAGCGTCAGGTGCAGCAGGGCGTGTCCCTCTAAGAGCTCACCTGTCCACCACAGCCTTGTGGGTAGCCTTCCACTGCTCCTTATCGCCGTCAGTGCCGATCTCAGGGTTCAGCTTCTGCAGGTTCACTCCGGCAACGTTGGCGCCGCTCCACACGGGAACTGGAAGGAGAAGAGGCGGAGTCAGGACCACCGACGAGGAAGCAGGTCCATCAAGACCGAGACAAAGATGATGAGACATGGTACCGTTTCATGGTAAACTGCAGCTCAGTTTTACTAAAATAAATCAACATTTCATCTCAGATTTGTTTCAAAGGTTGATCAATCTGAGATCTTCAACGATAGTTCGTGACGTTTCACAGAAAGTTCTAATGTTATCGTGATTTTACGACAAAGTGATGAAATCTGTTTCATGATGACATCAGTTTCACCTTCATGTCAACTTTGAAAAGAAATTCCTGTAAAAAGTTGAGATGATGTGAAAACCCCGTTAATGTTCTGACTGAGAACCCGCAGAAACGTCTGCCCTGTTCTGGGTTCTGGTTCAGCCGGTCCAGAGACCCGGCTTCCTCTGGTCGGCGCCGACCGCTGCTCACCGCTGGTGTCGCCGTGCTCGCCCAGAACCCAGCCGTTGAAGGAGCTGGAGTGGATGCCCAGGCGTTCGGCCATCAGGTAACGGAACCGGGCCGAGTCCAGGTTGGTGCCGCTGCCGATGACGCGGTGTTTGGGCAGACCGCTCAGCTTCCAGGTGACGTAGGTGAGAACGTCCACTGTGAAGGCAGAGAACACGTTAGTGGACGGTAGAAAGCTGAGCGGAATCGGTCCCAGGACCAGAACCAGTCCCGGGACCAGAACCGGGGCGCTGGTCCTCACCGGGGTTGGACACCACGATGAGCGTGCAGTTGGGGCTGTACTTGATGATCTGTGGGATGATGGACTTGAAGACGTTGACGTTCCTCTGGACCAGGTTGAGGCGGCTCTCGCCCTCCTGCTGGCGAACGCCGGCCGTGACCACCACCAGACGGGAGTTGGCGGTGACGGCGTAGTCTGGGAGGACCACAGAAACCGGATCAGAACCACGTCTGGGAGTCGCCGGAGCGTCCAGAGCAGCGGCGCTTCTCACCTTTATCCGCAACGATCTTGGACGTCTTGAGGAAGAGGCTGCCGTGCTGCAGGTCCATCATCTCTCCTTTGAGACGGTCCTCCATCACGTCCACCAGAGCCAGCTCATCACACACAGATCCTGGACCAGAACCAGAAACCACATCACACACAGAACTGCTACAGAGCTGCCACAGAGCCTTCAGGTCCAGCTCAGCAGCAGGACTGGACCATGAAACCATCTAAGGAAGGACCCAGTAGTGGATCAGTCCTCAACATGTCCTCAGGACCTTCTCTGCTCTGCAGATCTGGAGCCCTGAACCCTGCTGATGTTCTCAGAAGTTCTTACCCGCAGCAGGATGCTGACGGCGCAGGCCATGCCCACCTGACCCACACCGACCACCGTCACCTTGTTCCTGGGGGGCTCAGCGGCAGAGCTGGCCACGGGGCTGATGAGCTTCTGGAGCACCGAAGACATGATGACTGTGGAGGAGACAGAGTTAATGAGCTGAGACCTCCTCAGAGACCTCCTCACCACCAGACCCTTAAAACCGGGCTTCATTAACGTTAGACCAGAGGAGTCCAGACTCAGTCCTGCAGGACTGAGATGTTTCCATCACAACAGTCTGACAACAGTCGAAACTCCAGGTTTTAACACTGCAGGTCTGAAACTTAACAATGTTTTTAGATTAAACTGGTTTGATGACGATGAAGTTCTGGTTCCACCTACAGGAACAAACATCTGGACATCTGAGTTAAATGAAGGACGGCAGAGACAAGAGACCCCACACCAGGACCTGGTCCCCCCCAACGACACACCAGAACCTGGTCCCCCCGACACACCAGGAACTGGACGCCCCCCAACGACTCACCAGGAACTGGTCCCCCCCGACACACCAGGAACTGGTCTCCCCCAACGACACACCAGAACTGGACACCCCCCCCCCCCCCCCCCACATCAGGAACTACCCCCCCAGACACACCAGGAACTTGTTCCCCCCCACCAGGAACTGGTCCCCCCCCCACCAGGAACTGATCTCACCACCGACAGACCAAGAACTGGTCTCCCCCCAACGACACACCAGGAACGGGTCCCCCCGACACACCAGGACTTGGACCCTCCCACACCAGGAACTTTGTCCCCCCCGACACCAGGAACTTTGTCCTCCCCCCCAGACCAGGAACTGGTCTCCACCCCCCCCCACGCACACCAGGAACTGGTCCCCTGACACACCAGGAACTGGTTCCCCTCATCGACACACACCAGGAACTGGTCCCCCCGACACACCAGGAACTAGTTCCCCCCACACACCAGGAACTAGTTTCCCCCCACACACCAGGAACTGGACCCCCGCCCCCCAAGGACACACCAGGAACTGGTCTAGGGCCCTATGGAATCCTCGATCACGGAATCGCGGATGGAATCGCGGAATTGGAGATTAAAAACGGAATTCAGTTTAAATGCGCAATATAACAGAACTGAACGCAATTTGCGTAAAAGTTTGTTTTTTTTCTCCCGGACTAAAAGGAACTTTTCTTTCGAGAAAATGTTCCAACAGGGGTCACGAAAAGCTGGGACACTGCACGCTTCTCTGCCTCCTCCTGCCCCCGCTTCCCTCATTAATTAAAAAAAAAAAAAAAACACAACACGTCGAAGCGGCCACCTGAGAAACCGGCGAAGAAGCGAAGGAACTACCGGCTGTCTCCCAGGTACAGAAAGAGCAGTTTCTCCGAGATTATTATGTGTCTGGTGATTCAGTGTTCTGCTATTTTAGCCCCACACCGATTAAATGGACACGAAAAGATACGTGCGAGGATCACTGACGGTGAAAAGCACAAACAAAAAAGCGGAATCCCTCACTGATCAAAACAAAAAAGGCTGTAACAGCTGGAACACCTAAAAAAAAAAACACACACTGACACCACCGGTTCAGTGTTTTTCGATTTCATAGCATCTACACAGCTGTAGTAAATATAGTTTTTTCTGTTACCAGATACGCAGTTTGTCATGACGTACCTGAAAAATGTCAGGTACGTCATGACAAACTATGTGTCACAGAAGACATTAAACAAGCTAAAATGATAAGTTTACTGCTGTTGAAATTTATTTTTTTCACTTTAAATGGATATCACCTACTTGACTTATTTTTTCTTGAATTTTTTTCTTTGTCAAAAAAACATGTTTTATTGGACACAATATGTTTAAATGTATGAAAACATTAAAGTTTACAGTTAGAATTGCATAAATTGTCTATATTTCCATACTTTATATACTGCCTTTGGGTCAAATTTGCATAAAATGCTTAAACGGATTCTGAAAAATTAAAAACCGAAAAAAACCGAAAATGAAAAAAATTAAAACGGAATTTGAGAAAAAATAAAACGGATTTCATAGGGCCATACTGGTCTCCTCCCCAGCGACACACCAGGAACTGGTCCCCCCCCACACACCAGGAACCGCAGCTGTAACTGGCCCCCAGCCGCACTAACTGGTTCCCTGACAGTACTAACTGGTAGGGCTGGGCGATATATCGATATAAAAATTATATCGATATATTTTTAACCGGGATATGGAATTAGACTATATCGTATATATTGATATAGTTCAAATTTGCGCAATGATCATTGCTCTGCTGACCTGGAGTCACTGAGCAGAAGCTCAGTAATTTGGAGATGGTTTAGTTTTTAAAGTATCAGATGAGCAACAAAATCACATCATATGTAGGGAGTGCGATAAACAAGTTAAACAAGCGCTACAAATCTTCTTCACCACCTAAAACAGTTGCACAAACTGTAGTACGAAGAGTTTGTGAAGCTGCGCGCTGCAGAAGCTCCAGCCACAAGCCAACCACATCCTGGAAAAGCTCCAGCTGAAACAAAGCCCACTGCTAGCCTCGTTTTCCTCCAGTGTGCCTTATGAAAAGAAAAGTGACTTGTTGTGTACTATAACGAAAGCGCTGTCCTATCACATCGCTAAAGACACGGTCCCTGTTGCAACTGTGGAACAAGTCAGATTCAAAACGCTACTGAAAACTATGAACACGATAAGCACTGCAGTATTTATGTTTCCATTTTATCATTTGAACAACTGAGCATTTTTTCATGAACCAGGTGAAGAAACCTGTTTTTTTATTTTTTCATTTGATTTTGCCACTGTTCACTGAAATAGCCGGTATCAATAAAACTACTTGTGACATGTCATATTTGGCTTTGTCTAAACATTTGCTCCCACTTTGCAGAAAAAATATCGAGATATATATATCGTATAATGATATTCAGCGTAAATATACCGGGATATGACTTTTGGTTCATATCGCCCAGCCCTACTAACTGGTTCCCCGCAGCACAAACTGGTTCCCCGCAGCACAAACTGGTTCCCAGCAGCACTAACTGGCCCCCAGCCGCACTAACTGGTTCCCCGCAGCACAAACTGGTTCCCCGCAGCACAAACTGGTTCCCTGACAGTACTAACTGGTTCCCCGCAGCACTAACTGGTTCCCTGACAGTACTAACTGGTTCCCAGCAGCACTAACTTGTTCCCCGCAGCACTAACTGGCCCCCAGCCGCACTAACTGGTTCCCTGACAGTACTAACTGGTTCCCAGCAGCACTAACTTGTTCCCCGCAGCACTAACTGGCCCCCAGCAGCACTAACTGGCCCCCAGCCGCACTAACTGGTTCCCTGACAGTACTAACTGGTTCCCAGCAGCTGTAATTGATTCCCAGCAGCACTAACTGGTTCCCAGCAGCACTAACTGGTTCCCTGACAGTACTAACTGGTTCCCTGACAGCACTAACTGGTTCCCTGACAGTACTAACTGGTTCCCTGACAGTACTAACTGGTTCCCAGAAGCACTAACTGGTTCCCTGATAGTACTAACTGGTTCCCAGCAGCACTAACTGGTTCCCAGCAGCACTAACTGGTTCCCTGACAGTAGTTACTGGTTCCCAGCAGCACTAACTGGTTCCCTGACAGAACTAACTGGTTCCCAGCAGCACTAACTGGTTCCCAGCAGCACTAAATGGCCCCCAGCCGCACCAACTGGCTCCCAGCAGCAGTAACTGGTTCCCAGCAGCAGTAACTGGTTCCCTGACAGTACTAACTGGTTCCCTGACAGTACTAACTGGTTCCCTGACAGTACTAACTGGTTCCCTGACAGTACTAACTGGTTCCCTGACAGTATTAACTGGTTCCCAGCAGCTGTAACTGGTTCCTCACAGAGCTGCTCCTTCACACCGACACGTCTGGACTTACAGGATGAGGAGCGGATCGGCGTCAGGAAGCGGGACATCATGATGTTGTAGCTGCAGGAGCTCCGGTCGACTGACTGCAGCCAGAACTCATCTTTAAGTAGCTGAGTCTTATCAGAACCGTGAGGTCCACCCTCCTCACCATCTCCACTACTCAGCCAGCCCGGTCAGAGCCTGGTATTAGAACCTGGTATCAGAGCCTGGTATCACAGCATGAATCTGAGGGTGAAGGCGGCGTCTCCGGGTTTATCCGGTCGTTGTGTCCGTCTCTACGGCTGAAGCGGTGACAGCGGTTTATATCTCTGCTGCTGCCGTCACCTCCTAAAAAAAGATGTCATTCTGACACTTTTATCACTAGAAGACCATGTTCTGAGACGCCCGATGTTCCTACACTGATATCATCTACACACAACGTAGCTGCTTTCAAACACTCTGAACTTTCACCAACATGAACCAGTTCTGAGAAAACAGTTTCACCTCATTCTTCAACCCAGACCAGAATCTGAAGAAGCTCTGATGATTCCATTCACTTCTGATTTTCAGACACCATCAACCCAAAATACTGCGTGTAAACTGTCAGCCTGACCCTAACAAGTTAGAGTTTAACCTTCTGCTCATCAGTAAGTTCAAGGACATCCAGAGTTTGGATTACAGGATCTGGTTACCAGACCAGCAGACCTGGAAACCAGCAGACCTGGAAACCAGCAGAAGTTCCAGATGAAAACCTGAGAACTGGCTCCTTCTGAGGCTCTGAGGCGTCTGAACAGAAGATGAATCCATCAGATCAATGAGGAAATCACCCACCAGCCAGAGAGCTGATTCTACCTGCATCAGGTTCAGTTCTATAGACACCAAATTATTCTGCAGTTTCTCCACCGACCACCAGAGGCCGCAGTTCCTCTACCGACCACCAGAGGCCGCAGTTCCTCTACCGACCACTAGAGGCTGCAGTTCCTCTACCGACCACCAGAGGCTGCAGTTTCCTCTACCGACCACCAGAGGCTGCAGTCCTCTCCACCGACCACCAGAGGCTGCAGTTTCCTCTACCGACCACCAGAGGCTGCAGTTTCCTCCACCGACCACACAGAGGCTGCAGTTCCTCTACCACCCTAGAGGCTGCAGCTCAGAGGACCACTTCAGTTCCTCTACCGACCACCAGAGGCTCCAGTTCTCCTCCGACCACCAGAGGCTGCAGTTCCTCTACCGACCACCAGAGGCTGCAGTTCCTCTACCGACCACTAGAGACTGGAATTAGGGTCTCAATGGTTTCTGGCAGATCCGCCTGTCCCTCAAATCCCCGTACGGTGAACTTCCAGTAGAACATCAGGGATCATCGCCTGTAAAAAGTCCAGAAGATCTACCTGTTCAAGTGATTGTTGCTCCTCTAAAGTCCTCTACAGCAGCAGTGATCAGAAAACTGAGCTAAGAAAGAAGCAGGTGTGGAGAATTTCCATCAAAAACAGAACTAAGTCTAAAAGCTGCTTTAAACTCAGAAGAAGAGTCCAGCTGAGCAGCAAAGATCTTCTCTGTGATCTTCAGAGGCTTTTTTCTTCAGAGGAGGCGTCAGTTACCAGATTCAACAGTAAATGAAGGTTCCTGTTTACCCATAAATCTGACCTTCAGAACAAAGCTGCTGAACTTCTTCTAGGCCTTCAGGCTGTTGCTGGTGTGATGCTCCTCTCCAACGGGTTCAGCAAGTTTCCTGATCAGGCTCAGACGCTCCACTCCATCTGGAGGTCTTTACAGCTCAAAGCTCGTTTATTAGAACCTAAGTTACAGCTTTAGTTATAAATTAAACCTGAGAGTCCATCCAACACTCCAGAGAAACTCAAAGATCTTGTTCTCTGCTACCAGCTGGTGCCACTGAGAGCAGAGCTGCTGCCCATCAGCTCAGGACCAGGACCGGGACCGGGACCAGTGAGGTCCACCTAGAACCAGGACCACCGAGGTCAGACCAGGACCAGGACCAGTGAGGTCTACCCAGGATCAGGACTAGGACCAGTGAGTTCCACTCAGGACCAGGACCAGTGAGGTCCACCCAGGACCAGGACCACTGATGTCAGACCAGGAACGCGATTTCAAAACTCCATGGGAGCGACGGTTACATTTCAGGTGGCTGATCAGGTTTGACGTATTAAAGCTTGTGCTATTTTTCCCTCCTTTGCTTGGAGCATTTGTCACAAATAACCAGCGAACTATCTTCTTCTGAAACATTAAAGAAGTTTCCATACAATCACCACCATGTTGTTTGTTTTGGCTGCATTCAAGGTGTAATTCCTCCTCCGTTCCCGTTCCCTCGTTGCTAGTCGTTCTTTTTTTTCGCCCTTTTCTATTTTTTTTATGTGTAACATGTGGGAAAATACTACAAATATGAACTAAAGTCAGCAACTACCAAAATGATGAGCTAGTTAAGTTGTTTTCTGACATGAGGGAGTATTCTTGATTTTCCTTATTGAGAGGCCGTTTTTCTGATTATGACGACGTCACTTGAACATAACATTCACTGCTGGGTCTCAGAGGGAGCGAGACACTGCTGTGTTGACAGAAATATATATGTTATCGGGGCTGTTCGTCATGATATCTGATTTATGGGAATGACATCATCATTTCCTGTTATCGCCCTGATACTTATCAGGCCGATAATTATCGTGCACCCCTATTTATTTCACAGTTTTCACGCCGTCTGCTTGAATGATCTCTGCAGGTCCACAGCTGAAGGTCCTCACCTCCAGGAGGAACCCCGACCCTGGATGACTCCAGCAGATCACACTCAAACCAGATCCACTTATTGATCCTTTTCCTTTAGTGATCAATGTGGGAATTTTATTTTTTATCTTGGAATTAATAAATTAGTCAATTTTGATTCAAAACAGAAGCCAGAGTTTCCAAAACCACTATGTCTAACAAAGCTGTAGGTCAGCTCTCTCATCAGGCTCATGCTGCAGAAGAGGGGCGGGGTAGAGGTGTCTGACTCCGCCCCCTGAGAGCAGAGCTGTACAGGTGTGGGTCCATTGGCAGCCGTTCAACTACATGATTATTTTTACCAAAACATGTCAGTCGTTTGATTTAGACCTGTTGAACTTTCATACGTCTTTTTTTTTTTTTAAAGAGTGGGAAGAACAAATTAAACCAAAGCAACTAATGTAAAGACACCAGACTTTTTTAAAGAAACCAAATGTGTCATTAGAGGAACCACAGCTAGGAAAATGACTGTGTTCATGTGAAAGAGGGAATGACAGCTGGAGGATGAGGAGAGCAGTGAAAGTCCAGTCTGGAGCCCGCTGACCCGGGTCAGAGTCCAGCAGACCTCCAGTGCATATTTAGAGGGACAGCTGCCTCCATGTTCACATACCAGCACCTCAAGGTCAAAGGAGCGGTGGAGGAGGTGTCCGACCCCACCTCCTGGATCCAGGAGACAATGGCCTCCAGATCCCACGGCTCAGTTTACAGTTGCATAACTGACCCACAGAGTTCTGTTCCCAACTGAGAAGCCAGCCTCTGTTTGCTCCTGTCAGGAGGTTCAGACAGAACCAGCTCCCTCCACAGCTCCTCTGAGCCCTACCAGACTCCAGCTGGAAAACTGCACTTTTAAAGTTTAACCCTACACAGCTAGAAGCAGGGCTGGAATTTAATAATTAATTGATGTGGTTTCATATATTTGATCCATGGGCTACATGTCGGCTCTAGTCACTGTCGGGGGGGGGGGGGGGGTGTAAAGGAGTTAGCTGTACAGGGATCTGGGTCTGAGTCCTGCCAGACTCCAGCTGGAATACTGCACTTTTAATGTTTAACCCCACACATCTAGAAGCAGGACAGGAATTTAATGATAAAATAAAGTGATTTCATATATTTGATCCATGGGCTACATATCGGCTCCAGTCACTGTGGGGGGGGGGGGGGGGGGGGGGGGGGGGGGGGGGGGGGGGGGCGGTGTAAAGGGGTTAACTCTACAATCTGGGTCTGAGTCCTGTCAGACTCCAGATGAAAAACTGCACTTTTAAAGTTTAACCCCACAAATAGAAGCAGGACATCATTTAATTTTACAGTGCATCCACATCCTTCGTGCATCTGCTGACATTCGTCTGAAGTCGATGCACGATTTTCTTTTATTTTTTCATGTAGAGCTACAGAGTGAGCTGGGCCTGAGCCCTGCCAGACTCCACCTGGAAAACCGCACTTTTAACGTTTAACCCCACACAGCTACAACAGGAGACATATTTAACGAATAATGAATGTTTCAACATCTGTGAGGCATCGGCTACAGTTTGGCTGAAATTACTTTTCATAAAGAAAACCCGTGGAGAAAGTAGAAAATTAAGACACGTCGACGCAAAAGAGGCGGAAATGAAGTCCGCGTGCTGGTGTGGAAGCACCGACAACCGGGCCGCTTTTAACCGTTTTAACGGCGTTTAACGGTCATGCAGGCTGAGAAACGGCTCGGTAAAGACGCCTCTAACGTCTCCGTGACTTGCAGCCTGACCTCGATCACGACGCTCACGAGCTCCGAGCATCCATTTGCTGCTAACGCGCACTGCACGCGGGACGGCGCGGGGCACGCACTCAAACATGTGGAATAAAAAAAATTAAAAATCAGAAAAAGAAAAGAAAACACTTACAAATTCGAGGAGGTGGCTGATAAATGATATCTGCTGACGACGAAGGAGGCGAAGCGACGTGCGACCGACCGATAAGAAGAGAGGAGGAGGAGGAGGAGGAGGGAAGATGCAGGGGGAGGAGTGGGGGGCCGAGCCTCCACCAGGGTACATATATATATAACTGCTTCTGACCGACTCAATGTCACCAGTTAGATAAGATAACAGGTCCTGGAGGGTCGAAACATCAAACACTGAGGTTTGTGTCCCAGCAGTGATTCAATCAGAACCCCCCCCCCCCCCCCCCAACACACACACACACGCACACACCCCACTATCATCATCAAAGAATTAAAGAATTAAAATTATAGGACAAAAAACATCCATCAGCGGTCACCTGTCCTCCAAACTCATCACCAACAACCTTGACAGACACGTCAGCTGACGTCATAAATGTTCGTCATGACGGAGCTACGTCATCATCACTGAAATAGTTTCTACACTTTTAAACTCTTATTATTTATTAACAGCCTGGAACAGAAACACCTCTGATCTCCAGACCATGACAACTGCAGCTCATCGGGCTGAGCTCACAGACAACAGTAACAGTTACCTGTCAATCAAATATTTGATTGATGCAGCAGCTGAAATGAGGAATTCTGGGAAAATAAAATAAACTCTGGGGAAATAAAACTAACTTCTGGGGAAATAAAACTAGTTTCTGGGTAAATGTGACTCAATGCTCCTGAAATCATCTGTCCATGCAGATTTTTTTGAAGAAAATACTTTAATAATGTTTTCCATCCTGAGCTCCTTGAGCTTCTGGATGTTGGACCGACATGACTGCAACATCATCAGCATATACATGAGAGTCAGTAGTTCTGGTTCTGGTATCTCTGGAGTCCCTGGTCAGGTCTACGTAGCGCTGCTGCAGAGGAGAGTTCAGTCGAACCTCAGATCCAGGAGGACGGGTTAGTCCTGGTCCAGCTCCAACATTGGACTGGCTTGAGACCCTCACTGGGGTCCTGGAGGAACCACAGGAGATGACCCAACCGGTCCACTCATTGACCTGGAGGAGACATCCTCCTGGGTCTCCTCTGGGTCTCCTCTGGGTCTCTCGGTCTCCTGGGTCTCCTTGGGTCTCCTTTGGGCCTCCTCTGGGTCTCTTCTGGCTCTCTTCTGGTTCTCCTCTGGGACTCCTCTGGGACACTTCTGGATCTCCTCTGGGTCACCTCTGGGACTCCTCTGGGTCTCTTCTGGGTCTCCTCTGGTTCTCCTCTGTGTGTCCTCTGGATCTCTTCTGGGTCTCCTCTGGGACTCATTTCTGGGTCTCTCCTCTGGTCTTCTCTCTGGTTCTCCTCTGGGGGTCTCTCCTCTGGGTCTCCTCTGGGTCTCCTCTGGGATCTCTTCTTGGTCTCCTCTGGGTCTCCTCTGGTTCTCCTCTGTGTCTCCTCTGGATCTCTTCTGGGTCTCCTCTGGGACTCATTTTGGTCTCTTCTGGGTCTTCTTTGGTTCTCCTCTGGGACTCCTCTGGTTCTCCTCTGGGACTCCTCTGGGTCTCTTCTGGGACTCCTCTGGGTCTCTTCTGGGTCTCCTCTGGTTCTCCTCTGGGACTCCTCTGGGTCACCTCTGGGTCTCTTCTGGGTCTCCTCTGGGACTCCTCTGGGTCTCCTCTGGATCTCCTCTGGTTCTCCTCTGGGACTCTTCTGGGTCTCTCCTGGGTCTCTTCTGGGTCTCTTCTTGGTCTCCACTGGTTCTCCTCTGGGACTCCTCTGGGTCTCTTCTTGGTCTCCTCTGGGGCTCTTCTGGGACTCCTCTGGATCTCCTCTAGTTCTCCTCTGGGACTCTTCTGGGTCTCCCCTCTGGTTCTCCTCTGGGACTCCTCTGGGTCTCTTCTGGGTCTCTTCTTGGTCTCCACTGGTTCTCCTCTGGATCTCCTCTGGTTCTCCTCTGGGACTCTTCTGGGTCTCTCCTCTGGTTCTCCTCTGGGACTCCTCTGGGTCTCTTCTGGGTCTCTTCTTGGTCTCCACTGGTTCTCCTCTCTCTCTCTCCTCTGGGTCTCTCCTCTGGTTCTCCTCTGGGACTCCTCTGGGTCTCTTCTGGGTCTCTTCTTGGTCTCCACTGGTTCTCCTCTGGATCTCCTCTGGTTCTCCTCTGGGACTCTTCTGGGTCTCTCCTCTGGGACTCCCCTGGGTCTCTTCTTGGTCTCCTCTGGTTCTCCTCTGGGTCTCCTCTGGGTCTCTTCTGGGACTCCTCTGGGTCTCCTCTGGGTCTCCAGGAGTGTGGGGTCCTGGATCCGTTGTTCCGGTCTGTCCAGTCCCGTACTAAGGGAGTGAGAGCCTGGTCTTCGTGGCTGGTTGTAGGTCACCGTAGCCTCCAGCTGGACCGGTCAGGGCTGATCCTTGTCCCTGATCCTGAACCAGTATGGACAGACCTCCTAGGAGCAGATGATGTGGTCCTGCTGGCTTCATCGAGCTGTGATCTTCAGGAGTTCAAGGACCCACATGAAGTTGAAGATGTAACAGATCTGTTCAGGGTAGATTTAAGACCAAACATGAGCTCCAACATTCAGCTGAGCTAAATCATCACGTCCTGCTCTAAGATTTCAAGTCTCTCCAAGAACAGAACGCTTTAGAGGTGGGAACAACCTGAGGTGGTGGTCTGGTCTGACCCGCGGGTCTCCAGTCTGGTATCAGTGGGGACAGACGGACAGAAGCCCCTCAGACTTCTTTATTACTGGAACAGGAACCACTTCCATCCAGCAGAGCAGACACGTTAATCAGCGTAATTAAACCTGTGGTTAATCAGGAGAAGCTCTGCTGGGACCTTCTCCTCTGACCCCCCTCTGCTTCATCAGCTCTGCTGGGACCTTCTCCTCTCTGACCCCCCTGACCCCCCCCCCCCCCCCCCCCCCCCCCCCCTGCTTCATAAGCTCTGCTGCAGAGTAAATACCAGCAGACAGCTCCTCATTGTTTCATCATCAGCTCTTATCTTCACGGAGCTGAACTCAGGTGGACTTTGACCCGGTTGTGTGTCGTAACGCCTGGAGGACAGTCTGGTCCCACATGCCGACCCCGTGTGACCCACATTAATCTGAACTGAACGTTATTTGTCTCCTGGAACCAGATCCACTCGGACTAGAATGGGACTAGACTGGGACCAGACTGGGACTAGACTGAGACCGTCTGGGCTTCTGAACGTCAGACTGGTTCAGATGTCAGCAGGGTTTGTCTCCAGGTTCTTATGGTCAAAGGTAGCAGGAAGTGATTTTACAGTCAAACATCTGCAACGGTTCAAACCACCACCTGTAGGAAAGAACTGGACAAACCCTCTGTGATGTCACCCACAGGGTCCTACAGAGAACCGAAGCCTGGTCTTCCTCCTGCTGCAGGGAACTGTGAAGGAAAAGGTTCTGCAGTAGGACTGGGAGCAGACCAGAACCAGACTGGAACTAGACTGGAACTAGACTGGAACTGGACTGGAACTAGACTGGAACTGTACTGGAACCAGACTGGGACTATGGGACTAGACTGGAACCAGACTGGGACTAGACTGGAACTAGACTGGAACTAGACTGAGACTGGACTGGGACTAGACTGGAACTAGACTGGAACTAGACTGAGACTGGACTGGAACTAGACTGGAACTGGACTGGAACTGGACTGGAAGTAGACCAGAACCTGACTGGAACTAGACTGGAACTAGACTGGAACTAGACTGGAACCAGACTGGGACTAGACTGGAACTGGACTGGGAAACAACACTAGTGGCCTTTATTTATAGGGTATAGCTGCAGGAGGATCACAGTCTCCATACAATGGCGGTCGAGCCAACTGCGTCTATAATGGACAGCTGACCAGGTGTCCATTATAGTTCCCACTGATGGTTGTTTTTAAATATATCTATTTATGTTGTGTGTGTGCTATCAATGTATTTAAAAATTATATTTATTGTTTATTAGGAAATATAATATGTGTAAAAAGAAAAAAAAAGATCTGCAAGAATAGTGGTTTGGAGGAACTGCAGCCTCTAGACTGGAACTAGAGGAACTGCAGCCTCACTGCCTCTAGTGGTCGGTAGAGGAACTGGAACTAGTGAGTCACTGAACTGCAGCCTCTAGTGGTCGGTAGAGGAACTGCAGCCTCTAGTGGTCAGTGGAGGAACATAAACATTTTAGGTAATTTGGCAAACAACTTTTTGTCATTGTGCTTGGTAATGTACAAGATGATCTTCAATTTAAATGTTTTAGAAAGTAAAGGTTATTAAGTTATAAGTGAAAACATGTTGCAACTTTTCTATCATATTTGTTCAAAGCAACGGTAAATTGAGTGATACATTCCATTGGATCTTGACTTGCTCTCCCCTTTTTTTTAACATATTTTCAGAGGCAGTTATTAGATCATTAGATGTTATTCCTCTGGATGCATCATCAATAAAAAAGTGAACCATTACTTTCAGCATTTTTCCATGTTTTGGGTGGTTACTTAATCAACATTCAGAAAACCTCCATCCTTTGAGCTGATCAAAGGATGGAGGAGACAAGGCAAGTTTATTTGTAGAGCACATTTTGTGTACAAAACAATTCAAGGTGCTTTACATAAAACACGTTGACCCCTGGTGCTGTGTCATGTGAGTTCATATAACTGACGTGCTGATTGAAAACGGGCAGTTTTTTTAAAGCGTTTTTATCAACGGCTTTTTTTTTTACACAGATATGCGAGTGGTTGAGTAATCGTTAATGATTAATAATTAGATAATGTTCCGCAAAAAACGAGCACAAGCATATTTTCAAGTCACAATCAGATCAGTCATCACGGCCACTAGGTCCGCTGTGGCTGTTGCTCCGGTTAACGGCTGGTGTGTTGGAGCGCGTGGACAACTGCTTTATGGCCGGTGTCTCATTCGTGACAGTGAAGAGCTTTTTTGTGGCTAGTTGCATAGACTAGCTTCTTGGAGCACAACACACAAACACAGGTACCAGGCTGTCTTAGCTTCTGGATCCCAAACGGCTAACCGTCTCCACCCTCCTCCTCCATCCATGTCCAGAGACACTTGTTGCCTCCATTCAAACAACCACCGGCTCACCTTGGATGCTGCATTCAAGACCACTCAGAGATAATGGGTTTCTGTTTGTGTGTGTGTGTTTTTCCTGAATCACACACACACAGAGTCAAATGCCGGAGATCTGGCACGGTGCCGGAATACTATAAGCCCTGAGTCTCTAGTGGCCGGTAGAGGAACTGCAGCCTCTAGTGGTCAGTAGAGGAACTGCAGCCTCTAGTGGTCATAGAGGAACTGCAGCCTCTAGTGGTCAGTAGAGGAACTGCAGCCTCTAGTGGTCGGTAGAGGAACTGCAGCCTCTAGAGGTCGGTAGAGGAACTGCAGCCTCTAGTGGTTACAGTAGAGGAACTGCAGCCTCGAGTGGTTAGTAGAGGACCTGCAGCCTCAAATGGTCAGTAGAGGAACTGCAGCTTCGAGTGGTCAGTAGAGGAACTGCAGCCTCGAGTGGTCAGTAGAGGAACTGCAGCCTCTAGTGGTCAGCAGAGAAACTGCAGCCTCGAGTGGTCAGTAGAGGAGCTGCGGTTTATAGTGGTCAGTAGAGGAACTGCAGCCTCAAGTGGTCAGTAGAGGAACTGCATCCTCTTGTGGTCGGTAGAGGAACTGCAGCCTCTAGTGGTCAGTACTGTAGCCTCAAATGGTCAGTAGAGGAACTCTTGAATGTTAGTAGAGGAACTGCAGTCAATGGTCAGTAGAGGAACTGCAGCCTCTGGTGGTCAGTAGAGGAAGGCAACCTCTAGTGGTCAGTAGTCTAGAGGAACTGCAGCCTCAAATGGTAGTAGAGGAACTGCAGCTCAAATGGTCAGTAGAGGAACTGCAGCCTCTAGTGGTCAGTAGAGGAACTGCAGCCTCTGGTCAGTAGAGGAACTGCAGCTTAGTGGTCGGTAGAGAACTGCAGTCAAATGGTCAGTAGAGGAACTGCAGCCTCTAGTGGTCAGTAGAGGAACTGCAGCCTCAAATGGTCAGTAGAGGAACTGCAGCTTTGAGTGGTCAGTAGAGGAAATGCAGCCTCGAATGGTCAGTAGAGGAACTGCAGCCTCTAGTGGTCAGTAGAGGAACTGCAGCCTCTGGTGGTCAGTAGAGGAAGTGCAACCTCTAGTGGTCAGTAGAGGAACTGCAGCCTCAAATGGTCAGTAGAGGAACTGCAGCCTCGAGTGGTCAGTAGAGGAACTGCAGCCTCAAATGGTCAGTAGAGGAACTGCAGCCTCTAGTGGTCGGTAGAGGAACTGCAGCCTCTAGTGGTCGGTAGAGGAACTGCAGCCTCTAGTGGTCAGTAGAGGAACTGCATCCTCGAGTGGTCAGTAGAGGAACTGCAGCCTCAAATGGTCAGTAGAGGAACTGCAGCCTCTAGTGGTCAGTAGAGGAACTGCAGCCTCTGGTGGTCAGTAGAGGAACTGCAGCCTCAAATGGTCAGTAGACGAACTGCAGCCTCGAGTGGTCAGTAGAGGAACTGCAGCCTCAAATGGTCAGTAGAGGAACTGCAGCCTCTAGTGGTCAGTAGAGGAACTGCAGCCTCTAGTGGTCAGTAGAGGAACTGCATCCTTGAGTGGTCAGTAGAGGAACTGCAGCCTTAAAATGGTCAGTAGAGGAACTGCAGCCTCTAGTGGTCTGTGGAGGAACTGCAGTCTCTAGTGGTAGGTGGAGGACCTGCAGCCTCAAATGGTCAGTAGAGGAACTGCAGCCTCTAGTGGTCAGTAGAGGAACTGCAGCCTCTAGTGGTCAGTAGAGGAAGTGCAGTCTCTAGTGGTCAGTAGAGGAACTGCAGCCTCTAGTGGTGAGTAGAGGAAGTGCAGTCTCTAGTGGTCAGTAGAGGAAGTGCAGTCTCTAGTGGTCAGTAGAGGAACTGCAGCCTCTGGTGGCCTGTGAGGACCTTCTGGGTGGTGTTTGTCTGATCCTGATCCAGTCTCTGGTTCTGTCCTCTCATGGAGGAACTAATGTTTTGAAGACACGTTTGCAGGAAGGTGAAGACAACAAAATCAGCTTCTCCTGTTGTTTGTACTGGTTGTTCTGCTTTTATCATCAGTGTGTCATCATTCGTGTCTGTAGATGACAACATGACAGATCTTCACTGTCTGTCTCCTTCTTCTGGACCTGTTGAAGCTCTACCTCTGAGACAGAGCGTCTCCTGTTGCTCTGTCTCTCTGGGTGACTGACATGGACTCTGAACTGTGTGAGGGCGTTCATGCATTCATCCTTTGTTTTTCCAGCCAGTTTTGGAGGTCACCCTGAAACAGCGAGCTGCTGTTCCTGGTCACATGATCCAGGGGGCGGGGCTTGTTATGCCCTGAGGAAATTCAGAGGCCTGAAGAGCCTGTTGATGAACGGATAATAAGCCATCCAGGGATGAGACTGTTGCTCACAGACATGAGACAAGATAGAAGCAACATCACCGTCATGTCTGTCAAATCATCATGAAATCAAATATAAGATACAATCAGCAAATGTAATAAAATTAAAAAAATTGTGATAAAATAACAGACAGAATTAAATCATGTTAGTGTGTAAAACCTTACAGACATTTAACGGGGTTAGAGTTAATCTGTCTGTCATGGTGACGTCATTGAGGCTTTAAACAGGTCATGACACACATCACCCTCAGCAGAACCACAAACCTTTTAGACAAATCATCACTTTATTTACGTTAAAATCAGGACTTTATTTACGTTAAAATCATTACCCTATTTACAATAAAATCAGGACTTTATTTACGTTAAAATCATCGCTTTATTTACGTTAAAATCATCGCTTTATTTACGTTAAAATCATCACCTTATTTACGTTAAAATCATCACTTTATTTACGTTAAAATAAGGACTTTATTTACGTTAAAATCATCTCTTTATTTACGTTAAAATCATCTCTTTATTTACGTTAAAATCAGGACTTTATTTACATTAAAATAATCGCTTTATTTACATTAAAATCATCACCTTATTTACGTTAAAATCATCACTTTATTTATGTTAAAATCAGGACTTTATTAATGTTAAAATCATCGCTTTATTTACGTTAAAATCAGGACTTTATTTACATTAAAATCAGGACTTTATTTGTTAAAATTGTGACCTTTTTCATGAAAACACAACGTTTTTGTCTCCTACTGGGAAATGTCTCTAAATCGAGATGTTTTGTCCTAAAATCTCAGTCTAATGTTGCCTTTTTTTCGTTTTCGCTGGACTGGAACCTCTAAATGAAGCTCGTTGGCATCTTTAATGATGACGTCAGTCGTGTTTCTGGGTGAGTCTCCTGTCTCTACTCTCATGTCTCTGTCAGACGTCCTCGGTGAAGGTCCTCTGCTTGGCGTCGCGTGTTTTCCCTCCACCGGGACACGTGACCTGCTCCCACATGTCAGACTGATGCTGCTGGAGTTTAATGCACCTCACGGATCCGTCATTAGAGCCATTTACAGCTCGAGGCTTCACGCAGGTGTTTGTGTCTGCAGGAAGAGTTCCTGGGAGGTCATGGGAAATGGAGTCCATTAGCGTGGTTGAATAAAACATCAGCAGCAGCGCCGGCGTCCTCGTTCTGCAGGCCTCAGCTGTAATTTCCACTCCGAGTGTCACCTGTGGGTCCGTGGACTCGTGGGTCGGTTCCAGTGACCCGGATCGTCATCTGCTGACGGATACGGGCTTTTATCTGCATCATTTCCCAACGAGCCCTGAACCTGCAGGTGTGAGGACATTTCCTGCAGGATGTTTGTCTGGAAGGCTGGTTGATCTCTAAAACATGAAGAGATGAGTGAAGAGATATTTATCCACATGACGAATTCATCGTGTTGTTGCAGAAGAGACAAGAACAAACCAGTTAGAAACGACTTCGGTTCCCATCACAGCCCTGAATCCTCTGTCTATCTATCCATCCATCTGTCTTCCTGTCTGTCCATCCATCTATCCATCTTTCACCTATCCATCTCATCCCTCCATCTGTGTCTGAGTTGGAGCAGGGGGTGCTGCATCCTTCCATCTGACCCTCATGGCCCTGTTTCTAATCTGTCTAATGGTCCAGAAGCTGTTAAACATTTCTAAGTGTTGGATCCATTAAGGTTCAGTTTTTAACAGACACACAGGTCTGCTGCAGGTAAACTGAACAGCAGCAGCAGAACATCTTCATCCTGATGTAGATGTTCATCAGCAACCATGACAACCACCAGTTAGCAGGGAAACACCCTCAGCAGCTGGAAACAGCAGCTCCAGCTGCAGCTCTGCTGCCATCTAGTGGTAGAACCTGGTAACTACACTGGCTCTCAGCTGGGACGTACCCGGCTTCACTCACGACGCTGAAGTTAGCATCCGATTCGCCAGCGCCATCCTCCTATTCAGCAGGCTCAGGTCAAAAACTACTAACCTAGACTTCTCAAATCTGGACTAAATTTACAGACCCTGAAGATCATTATAACACAGGTCATCTGTGAAACATTTATTCGATTTGTGAAAATGTAATAAAGACGGACTTCGCCGTTTTTTTTTAGCATAAATATCACATTAGAACCTGGTCCACAAAAACCACTATACCTGACTTCTCAAATCTGGACTAGATTAATCTATAGACCCTGAAGAATCATTATAACACAATGTCTGATCTGTGAAACCTTTATTCGATTTGTGAAATGTAATAAAGACGGACTTCACCCAGCCTCCGATTCAGCACTTAAAGAGAAGGGGAGATGAAAACAGCGTCCAGCTTCCGATTCGCCATCCTCCTATTCAGCAGGCTCCAGGTCAAAAACTACTATACCTAGACTGCTCAAATCTGGACTAAATTAATCTACAGACCCTGGAGAATCATTATAACACAGTGTCTGATCTGTGAAACCTTTATTCGATTTGTGAAAATGTAATAAGACGGACTTCACCGCCAGCCTCCGATTCAGCACTTAAGAGAAGGGGAGATGAAAACAGCGTCCAGCTTCCGATTTCGCCATCCTCCTATTCAGCAGGCTCCAGGTCAAAAAACTACTATACCTAGACTGCTCAAATCTGGACTAAATTAATCTACAGACCCTGAAGAATCATTATAACACAGTGTCTGATCTGTGAAAACCTTTATTCGATTTGTGAAAATGTAATAAAGACGGACTTCACCGTTTTTTTTTAGCATAAATATCACATTAGACCTGTCCACACACATCAAAACCACAATACCTAGACTTCTCAAATCTGGACTAAATTAATCTATAGACCCTGGAGAATCATTAAACACAGTTTTCTGATCTGTGAAACCTTTTTTTCTATTCTATTCGTGAAAATGCAATAAAGGCACATTTCACTTTTTTTTTCAGTATGTAGACCACATTAGACCTGGTCCACATCAAAAACCACGATACCTAGGCTTCTCAAACCTGACTGGATTATCCTAAAGAGGCTAACGTTCATTATAACACAGTTTCTGATCTGTGAAACCTTTTTTCTATTGTGAAAATGCAATAAAGGCACATTTCACTTTTTTTTTTTCAGTATGTAGACCACATTAGTCCAGGTCCACACCAAAAACCACGATATCTAGGCTTCTCAAATGTGGACTGGATTTATCCTAAAGAGGCTAAACATTAATTATAACACAGTTTCTATCTTGTTTTTGATCACAGTTTCTTGAATTGTGCGCATATCTCTCTGTGCGCTGGCCCGCTACTTGCGCTCGGAGCACCTGAGATGCGCATCTCAGGTGCCTCTCTGTGCAATAGTGTAAAAAAAACTCCTTTAACTTCGAACTTCAACCAAGCGCAACTCAAAAAAACCAATCACGAAGCAGTGACAGTGACTGAAATAAAAGGCGGCACTTTTAAAATCAACCAAGGTTGATTTATAAAAAATAAAACATATAAACTTATGAATATAAAAAATATAAAATTATAAAAAATAATTTACTTTTAATTCAACCAATCAACACCATGTGAAACGATCAACGCTCACCCTCTTTATGGACAATAATAATAATAAAATGTGTGTTAACTGCTAACGTGTGATATAATGAATATCTAGCCTCTTTTGGATAATCCAGTGCGCTACGGCTTAATGGGGCTTTTTCACAAATAAAAAAAGGTTTCACAGATCAGAAACTGTGTTATAATGAATGTTTAGCCTCTTTAGGATAATCCAGTCCCATTTTGAGAATCCTAGGTATCATGGTTTTTGGTGTGGACCTGACTAATGTGGTCTACATACTAAAAAAAATTGAAATGTGCCTTTATTGCATTTTTACAAATAGAAAAAAGGTTTCACAGATCAGAAACTGTGTTATAATGAATGTTTAGCCTCTTTAGGATAATCCAGTCCACATTTGAGAATCCTAGGTATCGTGGTTTTTGGTGTGGACCTGGACTAATGTGGTCTACATACTGAAAAGAAAAGTGAAATGTGCCTTTATTGCATTTTCACAAATCGAATAAAGGTTTCACAGATCAGACATTGTGTTATAATGATTCTTCAGGGTCTATAGATTAATCTAGTCCAGATTTGAGAAGTCTAGGTTTTGTGGTTTTTGATGTGGACCAGGTCTAATGTGGTCTACATACTGAAAAAAAAAAGTGAAATGTGCCTTTATTGCATTTTCACAAATAGAAAAAAGATTTCACAGATCAGAAACTGTGTTATAATGAACATTTAGCCTCTTTAGGATAATCCAGTCCACATTTGAGATGCCTAGGTATCGTGGTTTTTGGTGTGGACCTGGACTAATGTGGTCTACATACTGAAAAAAAGTGAAATGTGCTTTATTATTGCATTTTTCACAAATAGAAAAAAGATTTCACAGATCAGAAACTGTGTTATAATGAACATTTAGCCTCTTTAGGATAATCCAGTCCATATTTGAGAATCCTAGGTATCGTGGTTTTTGATGTGGACCAGGTCTAATGTGGTCTACATACTGAAAAAAAAGTGAAATGTGCCTTTATTGCATTTTCACAAATAGAAAAAAGGTTTCACAGATCAGACACTGTGTTATAATGATTCTCCAGGGTCTATAGATTAATTTAGTCCAGATTTGAGAAGTCTAGGTATTGTGGTTTTTGATGTGGACCAGGTCTAATGTGATATTTATGCTAAAAAAAACGGTGAAGTCCGTCTTTATTACATTTTCACAAATCGAATAAAGGTTTCACAGATCAGACACTGTGTTATAATGATTCTCCAGGGTCTGTAGATTAATTTAGTCCAGATTTGAGCAGTCTAGGTATAGTAGTTTTTGACCTGGAGCCTGCTGAATAGGAGGATGGCGAATCGGAAGCTGGACGCTGTTTTCATCTCCCCTTCTCTTTAAGTGCTGAATCGGAGGCTGGCGGTGAAGTCCGTCTTTATTACATTTTCACAAATCGAATAAAGGTTTCACAGATCAGACTGTGTTATAATGATTCTTCAGTCTATAGATTAATTTAGTCCAGATTTGAGAAGTCTAGGTATTGTGGTTTTTGATGTGGACCAGGTCTAATGTGATATTTATGCTAAAAAAAAACGGCGAAGTCCGTCTTTATTACATTTTCACAAATCGAATAAATGTTTCACAGATCAGACACTATGTTATAATGATTCTCCAGGGTCTGTAGATTAATCTAGTCCAGATTTGAGCAGTCTAGGTATAGTAGTTTTTGACCTGGAGCTTGCTGAATAGGAGGATGGCGAATCGGAGGCTGGCGAATCGGATGCTAACTTCAGCGTCGTGCTTCACTCCTGGAAATAAAAGATCACTCACAGTTTATTTGTTCAGGAAGAAAGAGAAATAAAACAGAGGAGGAGTGTAACCTGACAGAGAAACAACAACGTTGACCAGCAGCTCTCTATTTCAGTTTAAAGCTCCTGTATAAGACTGATTCTTGAACATCTGTACAACCACCGTCTCTAACTGACTTGTTCTGATGAAGTTGCAGCTGGACGTCACTGAACAAAACCAAAGAAACATCCATAAAATTACTGAATTACGACTTTGATGTTGAAAGAAGCAGCAAAGAAGGGATGGAGGCAGAGATTCAGTTGATTGGATGATGGATGGATGGATGAAGGGTGATAGATGGTGGAAGGATGAATGAAGGCTAGATGGATGGATGATGGATGGATGAAGGATGGATGAAGGATGATGGATGGATGATGGATAGGTGAGGGATAGATGGATGGGTGGTTGAAGGATGGAGGATGATGGATAGATGAAGGATGGATGAAGGATAGATGAAGGATAGAAGGATGGAGGATGATGGATAGATGGATGATGGATGATTATCTCTTTAGAAGGATATTGGATTTGATGGATTGATGATGAAGGATGGATCGATTGGATAGATGGATGATGAAGGATGGATGATCTCGATGGAGGATGGATTTCATGATTGATGGCTGAAGGATAGATGGATGATGGATAGAAGGATGATGGATAGAAGGATGAATAGATGAAGGATAGAAGGAAGGATGGAGGATAGAAGGATGGAGGGCTGCTGCTGTGTATCATTGTAGCCAGTCAGAGACGTCCTCTCTGGCCCCAGGAGGCCCCTGGAGGCTCCTGGAGACCCCTGGAGGTTCCAGGAGGCTCTGGGAGGCTCCGGGGGACTCCAGGAGGTTCGAGGAGGCACCAGGATGCTCCAGGAGGCTCCAGGTGGCTCTAAGAGGCTCCAGGAGGCTCCAGGATGCTCCAGGAGGCTCCATGAGGCTCCGGGAGGTTCCAGGTCGCTTCGGGAGACTCCAGGAGGCTCCAGGAGGTTCTAGGTTGCTCCGGGAGACTCCAGGAGACTCCAGGATGCTCTGGGAGACTCCAGGAGACTCCGGGATGCTCCGGGAGGCTCCAGAAGGCCCCGGGAGTTTCGGGTGGCTCCGGGAGACTCTAGGAGGCTCCAGGATGCTCCAGGAGGCTCCAGGTGGCTCCGGGAGACTCCAGGAGACTCTGTGATGCTCTGGGAGGCTCCAGGAGGCTCTGGGAGGTTCCATGTGGCTCCGGGAGACTCCAGGAGGCTCCAGGATGCTCCAGGAGGCTCCAGGTGGCTCCGGGAGACTCCAGGAGACTCCGGGATGCTCCAGGAGGCTCCAAGAGGCTCCAGCAGCGTTAATGTAGCCAGACTCCAGTCAGAGCAGCAGACATGAAGTTAAAGTTAAGTCGTCTCCTGGAGTTGGTTCTCAGTTCTCTGTCTTCTCCCTAGAAATCCACAGCAGCGTTTGTGTCTCTGCAGGTCTGATGAAGGTCCCAGAATCACTGATCAGGGTGGGATTGATCCGTAGATAAAATAGATCCACAGATTTTTGTTTTTTCTTCTCACGTTGCAGCTCTGTATCCAGGCTCGTCTGCTGACAGCGTTAATTAGGTTAAAAGCAGAATCTAATTAATGTCAGAGAGCTGGTGAGACAGTTGGGAGCGTTTCTGGATGTGATAGCGGTGAGTAATGAGCTCTGAGGTCAGCAGTCACTTCGTCACTGCTAAACTTCAGGAACACAGATGGAGAGGACCTCCACGGCCACCAGGGGGCATCCAAGCTGCAAACTGAGCCTCAGTATCCCAGAAAGAAGCCCTGTCCTCGGTCAGCTCAGTCCAGATCCTGACCTCAGCGTGATGGAGGCCCTCAGAGGGTCCACGGTGTCAGTCACCTCTGGACCAGAGAGAAGAAGGATCTTCCAGACTAGTCTGATCGACCAGTCCAGCAGATCATGTTCAGGGACAACTGCGTCTGCTTTGAACATGTTGGTGTGTTTTCAGCTGCAGCCATGAGGCTGTGATGTCAGAGCCCCCCCCCACCACCACCATAATTAAGTCAGTGTGAATCAACACAATCAGGGCTTTGACCTGCAGCACTGAGCTCCCAGAATGGAAATTAAGCTGCCGATGAAGTGACTTGTTGGGCTGACGATCTCGGGCCTGTACAGCATCAACGAGGACGCTCTTCTGAAGTCCCTGTGCTCCCATTACCTTTGATTTTCCTGTTTCCAGTTACTCCCAGTTACTTCCCATCTTCATGCTCAAGGTGACATGATAACAGCTGGTGGTCACAGTATCTGAAGAGAGACTCTCCTCCACACTGAAGCAGCCTGAATTCAACAGAGACTCTGATTCAGCATCCACACTGAAGCAGCCTGAATTCAACAGAGACTCTGATTCAGCATCCACACCAATACAGCCTGAATTCATCAGAGACTCTGATTCATCATCCACACTGAAGCAGCCTGAATTCATCAGAGACTCTGATTCAGCATCCACACTGAAGCAGCCTGAATTCAACAGAGACTCTGATTCAGCATCCACACCAGTACAGCCTGAATTCATCAGAGACTCTGATTCAGCATCCACACTGAAGCAGCCTGAATTCAACAGAGACTCTGATTCAGCATCCACACTGATGCAGCCTGAATTCAACAGAGTCTGATTCAGTATCCACACTGATGCAGCCTGAATTCAACAGAGAGTCTGATTCAGCACCCACACTGATGCAGCCTGAATTCATCAGAGAGTCTGATTCAGCATCCACACTGATGCAGCCTGAATTTAAGAGAGACTCTGATTCAGCATCCACACTGATGCAGCCTGAATTCAAGAGACTCTGATTCAGCATCCACACTGATGCAGCCTAAATTCAACAGAGACTCTGATTCAGCATCCACACTGATGCAGCCTGAATTCAAGAGACTCTGATTTAGCATCCACACTGAAGCAGCCTGAATTCAACAGAGACTCTGATTCAGCAGCCACACTGATGCAGCCTGAATTCAAGAGACTCTGATTTAGCATCCACACTGATGCAGCCTGAATTCAACAGACTCTGATTCAGCATCCACACTGATGCAGCCTGAATTCAACAGAGTCTGATTCAGCATCCATTCTGATGCAGCCTAAATTCAACAGACTCTGATTCAGCATCCACACTGAAGCAGCCTGAATTCAACAGAGACTCTGATTCAGCAGCCACACTGATGCAGCCTGAATTCAAGAGACTCTGATTTAGCATCCACACTGATGCAGCCTGAATTCAAGAGACTCTGATTCAGCATCCACACTGATGCAGCCTGAATTCAAGAGACTCTGATTCAGCATCCACACTGATGCAGCCTGAATTCAAGAGACTCTGATTCAGCATCCACACTGATGCAGCCTGAATTCAAGAGACTCTGATTCAGCATCCACACTGATGCAGCCTGAATTCAAGAGACTCTGATTCAGCATCCACACTGATGCAGCCTAAATTCAACAGAGACTCTGATTCAGCATCCACACTGATGCAGCCTGAATTCAAGAGACTCTGATTTAGCATCCACACTGAAGCAGCCTGAATTCAACAGAGACTCTGATTCAGCAGCCACACTGATGCAGCCTGAATTCAAGAGACTCTGATTTAGCATCCACACTGATGCAGCCTGAATTCAACAGACTCTGATTCAGCATCCACACTGATGCAGCCTGAATTCAACAGAGTCTGATTCAGCATCCATTCTGATGCAGCCTAAATTCAACAGACTCTGATTCAGCATCCACACTGAAGCAGCCTGAATTCAACAGAGACTCTGATTCAGCAGCCACACTGATGCAGCCTGAATTCAAGAGACTCTGATTTAGCATCCACACTGATGCAGCCTGAATTCAAGAGACTCTGATTCAGCATCCACACTGATGCAGCCTGAATTCAAGAGACTCTGATTCAGCATCCACACTGATGCAGCCTGAATTCAAGAGACTCTGATTCAGCATCCACACTGCAGCCTGAATTCAAGAGACTCTGATTCAGCATCCACACTGATGCAGCCTGAATTCAAGAGACTCTGATTCAGCATCCACACTGATGCAGCCTGAATTCAACAGAGTCTGATTCAGCATCCACACTGATGCAGCCTGAATTCAAGAGACTCTGATTCAGCATCCACACTGATGCAGCCTGAATTAAACAGACTCTGATTCAGTTCCTGCTGCTGAAGCTCCTCCAGCTCCTGAACCTTCTCCAGCTCCTGAAACCTCCTGAACCTTTTCCAGCTCCTGAATCTCCTCCAGCTCCTGAAACCTCCTGAACCTTTTCCAGCTCCTGAATCTCCTCCAGCTCCTGAAACCTCCTGAACATCCTCCAGCTTCTCCAGCTCCTTAACCTCGTCCAGCTCTTCCAGCTTCTGAACCTCCGCCAGCTCCTTAAACCTCCTGAACCTCCTCCAGCTCCCGAACCTACTCCAGCTCCTGAAACCTCCTCCAGCTCCTCCAGCTCCTGCAGCTCCTGAACCTCCTCCAGCTCCTTCAGCTCCCGAACCTCCTCCAGCTCCTTCAGCCCCTGAACCTCCTCCAGCTCCTCCAGCTCCTGCAGCTCCTGAACCTCCTCCAGCTCCTCCAGCTCCTGAAGCCTCCTCAGCTCCTTCCATCTCTGTCATCTCTGTCCCAGCAGAGCCTCAGAAGTGACAGAAAGCTGAAGCAAAGATGACAGGTGTTTATATTTTATTCTTGGCGCTGTCATCTATATTATGCATGTTTTTGCTGCATGGTGTCTCCAGATGCTCCATCACCTCCCTGATGGCTGAAGAACCCAGCGGAGCATCTGACAGCAGTCTGATCTATGCTGCCTTTCTGTACATGCACATGTACATTTATTCACACAGCTTTTAAAACACTGGATGCAGCGACACCTGAGCAACATGAAGGTAAAAGAATAACGACACCAGGTTGAAGCTCTTCATCTGCAGGTGTTACTGAAGGGGACATCGATCTGCTGTAATGTGTCCCTGCAGGGGGACAGTAATGATGTCCTTCTCTCTGATACAGACTCAGGGTCACCTTCCCCCCACCAGCAGGAAGATGCTGCCATCTCTGCTGTCTGATGGACTGGTGAAGGAGATCTGGAGGAGGATGCCTCAGCTCCTCCCCCTGGAGAGGATGGAGACCACCAGACCTGGTTCTGACATCAAACAGGTTCAGAAAGCTCATCTTTATTAGACGACACAAACACTTCATAGAAGACGGAAGATCCCACATCAAAGGACTCAGGTTGAGCTTTTCCTTTCACTTTCTTAATACTTTTCATCTGAAGACTTCAAAAACGTCGTTGCAGCTGCGCTTGTGATCCTTTGCTTTTATCTGCAGCTGTAGTCAGGAACATTTGTATTTATGGACCAAGTTCTAATAAAACCCTGCTGACGTCACAGTAACGACAAACGTTGTCCTCCACATAGACTGTATAAGAACAACTGGACAAACCTTTTACATCACTGAGGGTTCTGAGAGTTGGTTTTGTGTTTGAGGACTTTTCTTCATCTGGGTCAGAGTCAGGATGTGGTTTCTGTTGCTGTCAACTTCACTTCCTGTTTTATTTTGGCAGGGTGTTTGGGTCAGGGTTCTGAGATCTTCTGGTCGTTTCCACCTGCATGTCGTTTGTCTCTTGGTTTATTTCAGTCTGGATTTTTCTTCTGCTGCTTACTGGTCCATCTGGTTCCCCTGTTTCATGTTCTTTAACGGGTCTGGCGGTTTTCACTTTTGTTCCTTGTTCTTCTTATCGGGGTCTGTTTTTTAACTCTGTTTTTGGGGTACCTCCCCTCGGACTTTTAGATGGATCTCCTGGTCCGTTAGAAGCTGAGCTCTCTGTTTGACTCTTTCATTGAACTTCACAGCATCATGTTGGTGGGAGCTGCCTCCAAACCCAACAAGTCAAAACCAGAGCAGGTCTAGAACCAGGTCTGGAACCAGGTCTGAATCCAGGTCTGGAATGAGGTCTGGAATCAGGTCTAAAACCAGGTCTAGAACAGGTCTTGATTCAGGTCTGGTTCTAGGTCTAGAACCAGGTCTAGAACCAGGTCTGGAACCAGGGCTGGAATGAGGTCTGGCACCAGGTCTAGAACCAGGTCTGGAACCAGGTCTGAAACCAGGTCTGGAACCAGGTCTAGAACTAGCTCTGGAGCCAGGTCTGGAACCAGGTCTGGAATGAGGTCTGGAACCTGGTCTGGAATCAGGTCTAGAACCAGGTCTAGAACCATGTCTGGAATCAGGTCTGGAACCAGGTCTAGAATCAGTTCTGAGCCAGGTCTAGAACCAGGTCTGGAATGAGGGCTGGAATCAGGTCTAAAACCAGGTCTAGAACCAGATCTTAATTCAGGTCTGGTTCTAGACCTGGTTCTAGGTCTAGAACCAGGTCTGGAACCAGGTCTGGAATGAGGTCTGGCATCAGGTCTAGAACCAGGTCTAGAACCATGTCTGGAATAAGGTCTGGAACCAGGTCTAGAATCAGTTCTGAGCCAGGTCTAGAACCAGGACTGGAATGAGGGCTGGAATTATTTCTAGAACCAGGTCTAGAACCAGGTCTGGGATCAGGTCTGAGCCATGTCTCCAACCAGGTCTGAAACCAGGTCTAGAACCAGGTCTGGAATGAGGTCTGGAACCACGTCTGTATAATGAGGTCTGGAATCAGGTCTAGAACCAGGTCTGGAACCCGATCTGGAATCAGGTATGAGTCAGGTCTACAACCAGGTCTGGAATGAGGTCTGGAACCAAGTCTGGACCAGGTCTGGAATCATTTCTTGAACCAGATCTGGAGCCAGGTCAGGAACCAGGTCTAAAATCAGTTCTGCAACCTGATCTGGAATCAGGTATGAGTCAGGTCTACAACCAGGTCTGGAATGAGGTCTGGAACCAAGTCTGGACCAGGTCTGGAATGAGGTCTGAAATCAGGTCTCGAACCAGGTTTAGAACCAGGTCTGGACTCAGGTCTGGAACCAGGTCTAGAACTAGGTCTGGAATCATTTCTGGAACCAGGTCTGGGACCAGGTCTGGAATCAGGTCTGGAATCAGGTCTGGAGCCAGCTCTGGAACATCTCAGCTCAGTTACTACGAGTTAGCTGTTTTAGCTTGGCACTCTTAGCTTATGATGCTTTTTCATATTTCTTTATCTGTTCTGATCAAACTTGTCCAAACGTCCTCATTTCAGATCCAAACTAGGTGTTGTGGGAGCTGAAAGGAGGACCAGCTGACAACCTCGGGTCCATCTAGCTCAGCAGTCCAGACTCAGAGGTAGCGGAGCGGCTTATTGGCTGGTCCGTCGGTGGCGGGACGGTCGAGGTCGCCCAACGATCAAGCCTGGTGTTGACCTCAGGTCCGGGTTGTTGACCTGAGGGCATCTAGAGACGGTCCAGCTGCCGTGCTCTGGAGGGGTTCAGGATTTTGGGTCAACACTGTTGTTAGTAGCAACTCTTCAGTCCTGGCAGTTCTCACGTCAGTCGCCCTCATGTTCATGAGCTGATACATGGAAGCAGGAGGACTGAAGATGTGGATGAAGGATAAATGTCTGATATCATGACGGCGTGACCAACATTCCCAGAGATGTTCTTCATCCTGTGACTTCTGCAGCGTTCTTGTCCACTACGTTTCCAGCCTCTGCAAGCTCCTGAAGATGGAAGCAAACATGTTCAGACACTTGGAGGGTTTCTAGCCATTTCACTCTCAGACCAGTTTGTTCTGAAGTTTCTGGTGGTTAAACATCTGAATGGGTCTCCAGCTCTGACTGGAGAAACCATCAGGGGTCAAACTGACTGGTCCACCAGCAGCAGAGGTCCTCATCCATCTCCAGAGGAACCAGTGCCTCGGACCTTTCCGGACCAACCAAGGACTGCAGGTTTTGCAGTGTTTTCTCTGTATGTCCATTCACTCATGAGAGCATCCATGAGGACAGACAGAAGACCTGGATCACAAAGGTTCTGGATGAGGTTGAGGTTGGGGTCTGTGTGGGTCAGTCCAGTTCTTCAGCAGCATGGACAGCAGCCTCCACCGTCTGATCTCCAGGTCCTGATCCCTCCTGAAGAGCCTGTTTCTTTTTTTTGCACCATGTTCCCACATTTCAGGGATTTCTTCCAGTTCTGAAGAGGCTAAACCTTAAAGTAGAGGCAAGCGTGGGAACATTTCTGCTGGTTCTGGGTGGTGTGGCGACACCAGAGCGCTGGATCAGCGCAGCTCGTCTTCAAAGGCCCAGCAGGAAGTCGGTGGGAGCTTAACGGCTGGCTGGCATGGAGTCAGGACTCCGCTGTCCTCTGCTCTGCTGAGCTTCAAGGAGACTCAGATATGAATGTATTCCTATAAAGCCTTGTTTCTGATGCTACTGTGACCCAAATGCTGCTCTAAGCTGGATGTTGGTGGTGATTATTTAGAGAAAAGATGAACAAAATTGTCTGCTGATGACTTCAGCAGCTACAGAATAAACAGGACAGTGATGGTTTGATGCTCCTGCTGTTTTCATGCAGGGTTTCAGGAGGAGTCCTCCTACCCTCCAACATCAGGAAATGGAGAATAACAAAGACAACACATCAAACAGCTTCCTGTCCTGCTGACATTAAAGCTGACGGAGGCAAAGTCAATGACCTGCAATCATGGTTTTAATGGAAAAAACAGATCGACCTTAAAAAACCACCAGGAAAGATCTTCTGCATATTCAGTCAGTCTGCCCTGGTGGTTGGTGTCGGAACTGTGGCAACTGGTGGTCGGTGGAGGAACCGCGGCGCCTGGTGGTTAGTGGAGGAACTGCAGCCTCTAGTGGTCAGTGGAGGCACCGCGACCCCTAGTGGTCGGTGGAGGAACTCCAGTCTCTAGTGGTCAGTAGAGGAACCGCGGCGCCTGGTGGTTAGTGGAGAAACTGCGGCCTCTAGTGGTCGATGGAGGCACCACGGCCTCTGGTGGTTGGTGTAGGAACTGTGGCCTCTGGTGGTTGGTGGAGGAACCACAGCCCCTGGTGGTCGGTGGAGGAACTGCGGCCCCTAGTGGACGGTGGAGATGGTCCTTGAGTTCTGGGAAGATTACCCCTGGACACTTTCAGGCTGAATTACAACTTTATATTTGTAAGATGATGACTTTTAATATTATTGCTTCATTTATGTTACATTCTTAATTACTTTTATCTTGTGAATAAAATGTATTCTCCCAATTTTCTGTTTTTATTTAATATAATACTCTCTCTTTTTTTGTCTTGTAATATTCTGGCGTTATTTAAATGTTAGTCTTCTTTATTCTCCTCCAGGGCTGGTATCAAACTCTGACCTGGTATCAAACAGTGAAACATCTCCATATTCAGAAATCTCGATCCAAACGCTTCAATCCAGCTGGATCCAGTCCTTCTCTTCCTCCCTCCCCCTTCTGCCAGTCCCGCTCTGTGATTGGCCACCACCAGCTGGTCGGGAACAATCCCGCTCTGTGATTGGACGCCGGCAGGTCGTCGGGAAGAATCCCGCGCTGTGATTGGCCGCTGGCAGCTCGTCAGGAAGAAAGATCTGTTGTGTTGAGGCCGAAAACTCAGACAGTCGACCCAAGACCTGGACGAGTCCGGAGGTAGAGACTCTGAGGAGGCGCTCGGACCGGGACCGGAGGTTCGGAGAGTTCCCGTCGCTGTCGGAGGACCGGCGCAGCTGCCGCCGAGGACCGGGCCGCCGCCTGAGCGTCGCTGTCTGCGGTCAGAACCGTCCGGAACCGCCGCTGCAGACGCAGTAGCGGAGACCCGGGCGGGTTTCCTCCACCGAACCGCTCCGACTACATGGAACTACATTTCTGTGTGAACAGCTGCTCCGGCGGAGCAGGACCAGAACCGAACAGCGGGGTGATCCGGTCTGCAGCAGGTGAGTGCTACTGGGGGGGGGGGGGGGGGGGGGGGGGGGGGGGGGGGGGGGGGGGGGGGGGGGGGGGGCTTCTGCTCTGGTCTGGTGGTTCACTGATATTTACATGGACCAGGGCCTCCACACACACACACACACACACAAACGCGCGCGCCGAGCAGTGCATTCACACCGAACCGAGACGGGAGCTCCTTCAGCTGGTCTCCGGGACAACGGATCAGCTGACCCCTGTTGCCAGCTGTTGCCACATCTGCAGCGGTCACCTGGTCCCTGGGATGAAGGTCTCAGGAGCAGAGACAGTGGAGATGGTTCTGGTTCTGGTTCTGGTTGGAGCTGGAAGCAGATAAACTCCAGAACTTTAATGAGTTACATCAAAGTAATTAAAGGAGCTGGAGCTTCAGGAGGAAATGAAATTAAAACTGTTTTATAAAGAAAAAAAGAAGTCAGAACTACAGTGATCCCTTATTTTTCGCGGTTCATGGAGACCAGCGCGACAATCAGAATCCGCGGTCCTGGTCCCACAGCTGGATCACAGGTCCAGCACCGCTGACCAACAGGAGCAGAACTCTAGTTCCTGCTTCAGTAATGTCTCGTTGGTTCTTCAAAGACGGACGTGACCTTGTGGAGAAAAAGGGAACTGGTTTTATAATGGTTTAATAAATTCCCTGTGACCTGACCTGAAGGATCATCATCTCCTGGTTCACCTGGTTCAGGTCACATGATTCCAGGTGTGAATGTTTGAACTGTCTGAGAAGAGATTCAACAGTTTGACAGGGACCATACTGGGACCAGATCCAGGATCATACTGGGACCAGCTCTGAGACCAGATCATACCGGGACCAGATCCAGGATCATACTGGGACCAGCTCTGAGACCAGATCATACCGGGACCAGATCCAGGATCATACTAGGACCAGCTCTGAGACCGGATCATACCGGGACCAGGTCCAGGATCATACTAGGACTAGCTTGAGACCGGATCATACCGGGACCAGGTCCAGGATCATACTAGGACCAGCTCTGAGACCGGATCATACCGGGACCAGGTCCAGGATCATACTAGGACCAGCTCTGAGACTGGATCATACCGGGACCAGATCCAGGACCATACCGGGACCAGCTCTGAGACCGAATCATACCGGGACCAGATCCAGGATCATACTAGGACCAGCTTGAGACCGGATCATACCGGGACCAGATCCAGGACCATACCGGGACCAGCTCTGAGACCGGATAATACCGGGACCAGATCCAGGATCATACTAGGACCAGCTCTGAGATCGGGTCATACTGGGACCAGATCCAGGATCATACTAGGACCTGCTTGAGACCGGATCATACCAGGACCAGGTCCAGTATCATACTCTGACCTCCAGCCATCGTGCTGCTGGTCTCTTAATCACCATCAGAGCTCCTGATTCAACAGCTTCTAGGTTCATTCAGCCTCCTGTCTGACCTCATCAGCATCTTCATGCTTCTGGAGGAGTTCTGGTCCGTTCTGGTCCGTTCTGGTGTAGATCTGCTGCTGTGTTTGGACCGTCGTCCACGTTCGTCACCAGCTGTCAGACAGAAGGACTCACATCTGTCTGGAGGTTAGAGCAGCTACCAGTGTTGGTCAAAACCTGTCAACGGTCAGCTTCTGCTCAGATGTTTTGGTTTCCTTCAGACATGGTTCTGGACTTGAAGACCAGTAGGTCCAGCTCGGTCCGCTGGTTTGCTCAGATCAAACATCTGGTGATGATGATGATGATGCCTTGCAGTGACACCGCCACTTTTCAGTTGTCTCACTGCAGTGAAGCCCACAGTCTCACCGCTACCTTCATCCAGTCCAGATGGTTCTAGTCCGGACGGTTCCAGTCTGGACGGTTCCAGTCTGGACGGTTCCAGTCCGGATGGCTCCAGTCTGGACGGCTCCAGTCTGGACGGCTCCAGTCCGGACGGTTCCAGTTTGGTTCAAGACCAGTAGGTCCAGTTCAGAAGGCTCTAGTCCAGACAGCTCCAGGCTTTACCAGACCCTGCTGATGGGAACAAGCTCCTGGATCCAGACCTGGGTCTGTTGAGCTGAGACAGACATCCCAACATCGCAGATACGAACTCAGAGCTCTGATCAGAGTGAAGTGATGGAGGAGGAGATGGAGGAGATAGAGGAGCAGCATCCAGAACTGATGTTGGCTGGTTTTTATGTGGAAGGTTTGTGATGTTGCTGCAGTAAAGTTTTACAGCTCTGTCGGAGGGATTTTACTGCTGATTGAACAGCAGGAGGTTGTTGGGAGTTTTTCTCCCTGATTCACAATCTGCTGATGTCTGTATTTAGGAGACGTAGACACCAGTCTGTCCTCCTGCTGGTCCTCACGTCCTGCTGGGAGACAACAGCTGCTTCCTTGTCTTTAGTTTATTCATAAAAAAAAAACAAATTAGGACTAAATTCATCTGGGGAATAGACCAACAAGGTTAGTGAGGAAGAAAGTATACATCTCCTGCAGATGAACTATGATGCCTCAGGATGCATCTGGTTGTTTTATTGTTGCATCACAGTCTGAATGAAACCATATTTCCAAACCTGGTGATCATCTCAAGATGTTCAGTTACCAGTTTCTGTTTTCCTTCAAACTGACTGCTGATCAGAGA
>JAGFBZ010001989.1:75000-126845 GCA_018398805.1 Hirundichthys speculiger | reverse complement strand
GATCAGGTCCTCCTCTTTCTCGATCTTCCTCATCAGCTCTTCGGCCTGTTAAATCAACAGGACGTAAAGAGGAAACAGGACAGCAGGTATTTAAAGACGATAACGGTAATTACAATTAATGCTCAAGGGAGGAGTTAAGTTCTGTTGATGTTCTGTTCAAATATCAACAGACGTGACGTCATCCAGAAATCTCTTACCCTACCTTTAATCGTGAACGTGTGATGCGTCGTAGATAATATTAATGTGACACCTGGCTTCGCAGGAGTTTTGGTTTTTAACTGGGACGTTAATTTATGTATTTGAGATTAAAGAGTGAAGCCTTGAAAAAGCTTTTTGTTGCTGGTTAATTGAAGGTATAAATGTTTTAAAGACAACAGTGTTTCATAGAAAATAATTTTCTTCAGCCACCTTCTCGGCTATTATTGTACTGTACATGTGTGGTCATGTGTCCTACACATGATACTGGACCTGAAGGCATCGTGGAAACACAAACACGAGAAGCTAGCGCTCCTGCACTCTTGTCCTCTTTACCTCCTCGTTTTGGTTGGTCATGATGTGGGACACACACAGGTTGGCGAGGACCCGCGGCGCTCACGTCCAGGATCTACAGAAACACACATGTATCTCCTCGTCAGCTGCTTGTTTAAAACAATTCAACAAAATGCAGACCGGAAACTTCTGACGATGCAGGACGGTTACAGCCTGCACCTGGACCTCTAAGAGCGTCCACTGTGATCGGTTATTTTCTATTTGCTTTTCAGTAAAGAAGACCAACACTCCAAGACCCTCATCAAAGATTATTGTGACTCAATCGTCTGAATCTGGACAAAAGTGTCAAGATAACAGAAAAGAAACATCACAAAAAATAAAAAAAAATAAAAATCCCACACAAGAGCTGCAACAGAAGCATGCACAGAGGTGAAGACACTGCAGAGGACCAGAAACAGCGTCTGGTCTTAATTTTTACCGACGGTTTGCACTTGCAGGGACACTCCTGAACGTTACACTGCTCCACCTGGACAGAAAGCAAACCTCAGACTGTCACAGGTGCCGACGGCTTCGTAAAACTGTAAACTCTACACGTTCAGGGTCCTCGCAAACTCACGTTGTTGTCGTGCTTCTTGACGATGGGGTCGTAGAAGCTGATGGCCTCCTTGTACTTGTTCTGCATGAAGAGCACGTGAGCCACGTTCAGCTTCCAGGGTGTCGTCCTCGCCGCAGAAGAACTCCGCCGACCTCCGGAAGATCTTCTCCACCATCTGGAAGTTTTCCCGGTTCCAGTAGATCTTGGCCTGAGCCATGAGGACCACAATGTACCTGGAAGAGGAATCGATCACCGAGAGGCCCAAAGAAGGATGAGAGAACAGGAGCATGAAGAAAATACAGAAAAGTATGTTTGAAATAAGTGAAGAGGATTTTTTTTTATGCTCCATTTCAACTGTTGTGCATTCATTTGTGTCTCTGATGCTTCAGCTGGAAATCTGAAAAGTCCAACTGACTGAAGTGTCCTCTGGAGTTATGGAGACATGAGTGTGTCTGTGTGCGTCCTCACTTCTCCTGCATCTGGTCGAAGTCATGGAGAAATTTCTTCAGCGCCTCGTCGTCTCGAGCTAGCCTAGCGTCCTGAACCTGAACGCAGACAAAATAAAACCCAACATTCAGGTTCTTGTGTTTCTCAGGATGAAAACTGCAACTTATAACTGGATCAAACGTTGAAGAGGTCATGTAAATCCCTCTGTGACATGAAAACAACTACACGTACGCATCAAGATACAAACATCTGGTCTCCAATCCTCTAACAGTCCATGAGATATTTATTTTTCCCCTGATTTTAGCCTGTAAGGTAACCGGTAAAACTGCACTCAGCCTGGTTCCTTTTAAAAAGTACGATAATAATAATCCAGAAGCTTCTGCAGCTGAAAGAGGAAACCAGACATGATGCTGCTGAAAACTACAGACTGGAAACCTTCTTCCAACTGTTTATCGACGGGACTCCGTTGGGGGAGAAGTTGTGTATAAATATATATATTTACAAGCGTTTATTTTATCAGCTTATCACTCAAAGAATAAAGCAGTAAACATGTCAAACACACTGCAATAAAACTGTGAGTTTTCCTCCAGACAGAAAGAGAAGGCTGAGGTGAACCACCTGCTTTGCTAGCTTGCGGAGCTGCTCTGTCAGTTTTCCGTTCATCTCATCCAACTTTCTGAAATCCTGAAAAAGAAACAGAATGAAAACAGTAAAAATCCAGGATGAGTAACAATCTGACCTGAAGATGCGTCAGGACTCAGCATGTTCAGCTTCTACTGTTTGGGAGCGTCATGGCCGTTTTATGAAATATAAACTAAAAGTATAGCTACTTTTTTTAAAAAATAAAGCACAGTGGAGTTTATGTGGAGTGACGTAAATGAGGGTTTGTTCTGTACCTCCTCTGGTGCTGTCTGGGACGTCAGCAGGGCGTCTAGGAACTCATAATTGTACTGGAAAGGAAACAAAACCCCGGCGTGTAAGAGTAGATTAACAAATTTACAGTTCTACAGGCTTTTAAAAAGAAAATAAACAGCCAGCCCTCGTGTGAACGCAGGGAAACTCACCGGGGACAGGCACTTGTAGGTGAGATGGGCGTTTTCTGCCAGGACGTCAGCTGCCAGGTCGAAATACTGTGAAAAATCCAGCAGGCATTAATACCATTTTAATGAAGCACTTCAAATCCTTTTAAAAACAGCGCAACCCCCCCGCCCGGACCCCCCTGCTGGTGTGCAGGATGCTGGGAAATGCTGACGCACCGGCTCCCTCTGGCACACGGTAATGATGTCCTGCAGACTGGAGTCAGCGTGACAGCAGCCAGAGAGGAGCATCAGACTGTCATCAACCAGACCGACTAAACTTCTGGAAGTCCAGGAACCCTGAGTTACATCCTCCAGAGGGACCCAGTCATCAGATCTTAACGCCTCCTCTGTGACCGCGTTCATCAGAGCTGCAGGTATGCGACCAGACAACCAGGATGCGTAATATCCAGCGTGTGTGTGAACGAATCAGAGCGTGCAGCATCATCTCCACGCGGCGTGGTGGCGGCGGCGGCGGCGGCCGAGTCAGTTGGGGTTTTGAACGTGGCTTCATACCTCATGTTTGCAGTAGAGCAGCAGCAGGTTTCCGAAGCTCTGGGAGGGAAAGGAGGGCAGCTGCAGGAGGAAGGCCAGCTTCTCGAAGCCCTCTGACGGCTTCGTGTCCATGTTCATCAGAGCCTGGTTGTGCAGCGTGACCGGGTCCAGCTCCTGTGGAGACGCACCTGAGTGATCACCTCAAACTGTTTCTTCTGTTTGATTACACATTGTAACAAATAGCCGACCCCTGTGAGTAGTGCTGGGCGGTATACCGGTTCATACTGAATACCGGTGTTTATTTTTCTTACGATATAAATTTTTGCTCATACCGCCCAACACTACCTGTGAGAGCCTTTTAAGATTCTTGACACTGACATGACTTCCTCTCAACAGCGTTATATTATTTTTCCACCAGAGGGCAGTAGTTGTACATTTCTGAATGAAAATACATCAATCCATCCATCCTCTTTACCCCCTGCATCCTAATTAGTGAGGTGGGGGAACTAACCACCGCACCACCGTGCTCCCCGGAACAGTCCTCACACGCACTTTGAATTAAATGAGGCTATTTAACAACCATGAAACTATGCTCATTACCTCCAGGTAACCCTTCCACACCTGCGCCTCTGTGCAGGCTCAGAGAGAGGCAAGTCCATGCGGGTTACAGCAGAATAATTACTCACATCTGAAGAGCGTAGACGAAGCCAAACCCGCTCACATTTATTTCTTGGAGGCTAATCACTCAATCCCCACAGTCGCCTCTTAATCTCAACAACACAAATGACTGACTGAGGTTACGGGAGCTTCTGAAGAGACGCCGGATGCCCAGGTTTATGTCAGTTAGTATGAAAAGCACACGAACTCAGAGCAGTGCCAGTAAATGAGCGACTGTACTTGCCTCGTCTGATCTCGGGGGCATCTCCTTCAAAGTCTCCTGAGCTGCTTTCACTGAAACCAGAGAGGACAGGAAGTCAATTCACACAGCTGCTTCTTTAATAACTTCATGTTTCTATACAGACTGAATTGTCTTCAGCCACTCAGTAGCTGCTGGAGCTGCAAGGAGGGACCTCGAGGCGGGAAACTAGTAACATAAGTCCTTCACAACCGGGCTGCTGGGATTTTCTCTTTAACTGTGTTTTATCTCCATATCTGGCTCATATCTGGCTCATATCTGCTCTCTGCTCATATCTGACTCATATCTGGTATCTGACTCATATCTGGCTCATATCTGGCTCATATCTGCTCATATCTGCTCCTCATATCTGGCTCATATCTGACTCATATCTCTCATATCTGCTCATATCTGGCTCATATCTGGCTCATATCTGCTCATATCTGGCTCATATCTGGCTCATATCTGCTCATATCTGACTCATATCTGACTCATATCTGACTCTCATATCTGACTCATATCTGCTCATATCTGCTCATATCTGATCTGGCTCATATCTGGCTCATATCTGGCTCATATCTGGCTATATCTGGCTCATATCTGGCTCATATCTGACTCATATCTGACTCATATCTGGCTCATATCTGGCTCATATCTGGCTCATATCTGGCTCATATCTGACTCATATCTGGCTCATATCTGGCTCATATCTGGCTCATATCTGGCTCATATCTGACTCATATCTGGCTCATATCTGGCTCATATCTGGCTCATATCTGCTCATATCTGACTCATATTCTCATATCTGGCTCATATCTGGCTCATCATATCTGACTCATATCTGGCTCATATCTGACTCATATCTCATATCTGGCATATCTGGATCATCTGACTCATATCTGGCTCATATCTATCTGGCTCATATCTGACTCATATCTGGCTCATATCTGGCTCATACTCTATCTGACTCATATCTGACTCATATCTGGCTCATATCTGACTCATATCTGGGCTCATATCTGACTCATATCTGGCTCATATCTGCTCATACTCATATCTGACTCATATCTGACTCATATCTGGCTCATATCTGACTCATATCTGACTCATATCTGACTCATATCTGACTCATATCTGGCTCATATCTGACTCATATCTGCTCATATCTGGCTCATATCTGACTCATATCTCTGGCTCATATCTGACTCATATCTGACTCATATCTGGCTCATATCTGGCTCATATCTGACTCATATCTGGCTCATACTCATATCTGGCTCATATCGGACTCATATCTGGCTCATATCTGATATCTCTCATATCTGGCTCATATCTGGCTCATATCTACTCATATCTGGACTCATATCTCTCTATCTGGCTCATATCTGGCTCATATCTGACTCATATCTGGCTCATATCTGGCTCATATCTGGCTCATATCTGGCTCATATCTGGCTCATATCTGGCTCATATCTGGCTCATATCTGGCTCATATCTGACTCATATCTGGCTCATATCTGACTCATATCTGGCTCATATCTGACTCATATCTGGCTCATATCTGGCTCATATCTGACTCATATCTGACTCATATCTGACTCATATCTGGCTCATATCTGGCTCATATCTGGCTCATATCTGGCTCATATCTGGCTCATATCTGACTCATATCTGGCTCATATCTGGCTCATATCTGACTCATATCTGGCTCATATCTGGCTCATATCTGGCTCATATCTGGCTCATATCTGGACTCATATCTGCTCATACTCATATCTGGCTCATATCTGGCTCATATCTGGCTCATATCTGGCTCATATCTGGCTCATATCTGACTCATATCTGGCTCATATCTGACTCATATCTGGCTCATATCTGGCTCATATCTGGCTCATATCTGACTCATATCTGGCTCATATCTGGCTCATATCTGGCTCACATCTGGCTCACATCTGGCTCACATCTGGCTCACATCTGGCTCACATCTGACTCACATCTGGCTCACATCTGACTCATATCTGGCTCATATCTGACTCATATCTGACTCATATCTGACTCATATCTGGCTCATATCTGACTCATATCTGGCTCATATCTGGCTCATATCTGGACTCATATCTGACTCATATCTGGCTCATATCTGGCTCATATCTGGCTCATATCTGGCTCATATCTGACTCATATCTGGCTCATATCTCTGACTCATATCTGCTCATCTGGCTCATATCTGACTCATATCTGGCTCATATCTGACTCATATCTGGCTCATATCTGGGCTCATATCTGACTCATATCTGATCTGGCTCATATCTGGCTCATATCTGACTCATATCTGGCTCATATCTGGCTCATATCTGGCTCATATCTGGCTCATATCTGACTCATATCTGACTCATATCTGGCTCATATCTGACTCATATCTGACTCATATCTGGCTCATATCTGCTCATATCTCTGGCTCATATCTGGCTCATATCTGGCTCATATCTGACTCATATCTGGCTCATATCTGGCTCATATCTGGCTTCATATCTGACTCATCATATCTGACTCATATCTGGCTCATATCTGACTCATATCTGCTCATATCTGACTCATATCTGACTCATATCTGACTCATATCTGCTCATATCTGACTCATATCTGACTCATATCTGCTCATATCTGGCTCATATCATATCTGACTCATATCTGGCTCATATCATATGACTCATATCTGACTCATATCTGACTCATATCTGGCTCATATCTGACTCATATCTGGCTCATATCTGACTCATATCTGGCTCATATCTGGCTCATATCTGACTCATATCTGGCTCATATCTGACTCATATCTGACTCATATCTGACTCATATCTGACTCATATCTGGCTCATATCTATCTGGCTCATATCTGACTCATATCTGGCTCATATCTGGCTCATATCTGGACTATCTGGCTCATATCTGGCTCATATCTGGCTCATATCTGGCTCATATCTGACTCATATCTGACTCATATCTGGCTCATATCTGACTCATATCTGACTCATATCTGACTCATACTCATATCTGACTCATATCTGGCTCATATCTGACTCATATCTGGCTCATATCTGGCTCATATCTGGCTCATATCTGACTCATATCTGACTCATATCTGACTCATATCTGACTCATATCTGGCTCATATCTGGCTCATATCTGGCTCATATCTGGCTCATATCTGACTCATATCTGATCTGGCTCATATCTGGCTCATATCTGGCTCATATCTGGCTCATATCTCATATCTGGCTCATATCTGGCTCATATCTGACTCATACTCATATCTGGCTCATATCTGGCTCATATCTGGCTCATATCTGACTCATATCTGGCTCATATCTGGCTCATATCTGACTCATATCTGACTCATATCTGGCTCATATCTGGCTCATATCTGACTCATATCTGACTCATATCTGGCTCATATCTGGCTCATATCTGGCTCATATCTGGCTCATATCTGACTCATATCTGGCTCATATCTGGCTCATATCTGGCTCATCTCTGATATCTGACTCATATCTGACTCATATCTGCTCATATCTGCTCATATCTGGCTCATATCTGTCATATCTGGCTCATATCTGGCTCATATCTGGCTCATATCTGGCTCATATCTGCTCATATCTGGCTCATATCTGGCTCATATCTGGCTCATATCTGGCTCATATCTGGCTCATCTGGCTCATATCTGGCTCATATCTGGCTCATATCTGGCTCATATCTGGCTCATATCTGGCTCATATCTGGCTCATATCTGGCTCATATCTCTCATATCTGGCTCATATCTGGCTCATATCTGGCTCATATCTGGCTCATATCTGGCTCATATCTGGCTCATATCTGGCTCATATCTGACTCATATCTGGCTCATATCTGACTCATATCTGGCTCATATCTGGCTCATATCTGGCTCATATCTGGCTCATATCTGGCTCATATCTGACTCATATCTGACTCATATCTGGCTCATATCTGGCTCGTCCCGGCTGCAGGACGACACGCAGCAGGTGATGTAGAGTGAGATGTGAGCTTCACAAATCCTCCTCCCTGCTTGTCATCCTCTGAACAATGTTCTTTAAGCTTCTGCCTGATAAAGATGTTTGAGAGGAGTGTCGGTGACCCTGCTGAAGATAAAAGGAGGGTTTATGAGATCTTAACTTCTGTCTTCCTCTCTGGAGGTGAACCTGCTTTGAGACTGAAACACACCAACAGCAGCTGCTGATAAATAAAGTTTAAAAAGGATAGAATGAATATTGTGGTGCTTTCAGAGAGAACTGGATACTTTAAGACTGTGCTCTTACTAAAAAAAAAAAAAGAAGTGCTTGGAGTTTTTTTTAGTGCCTGAGTTTGTTTCTGTGCAGTAGAAACGTCCCTGCCGGTCTCACCTTCATGGTCCTGCTCGGCCCGCAGATTTAGAACCGTGATAAATAAAATCAGCTTTTGTCTCTGGGCTCTGGGGAGAATTTATAAATGTAAAGCCTTGTTTGATTAATAGAAAGTCCCTTAGAGGCCACAGAAGGAAAGAAAATATGATTATGAAACAACAATTTGCTCCGTTAAAATAAAAGAGTGAAGAGACTTAAATCCCGACAGTTACGGCAGCTATTAATTTCCAGTCAGGGATCAATAAAGTATTATTGACCTGAGTATAATAAGGACATTTATATAGCAGAGTTGACTCCACGTGTGCGCTCAGGTAGATTAAACGCCTCTAAAGTGCCCTGAAAACATGACCTGTGGGTTTCTGGAAGGTTTCTAAACACTTCAACACATTTACCGTGCAGCTATATGGAAAAGTAAAACTTCAACACTCGGCCAGTCAGAAGGAATCAGCCCTCCTGGAGAATATTCATTCAGATATTTTAGTTTGTGGTTAAAAAGCAAAACAAATCACAGGTGCGACACAAATATATCGATTGAACAGCTGAACAATCATCCTCTATGAGTGGAGACTCAACATTTTTTTTTTAACCAGGTGTTGCAATACATCCATGATTGTCATGAAACTGGACTTAACACCTGAGACGCAGTCACCGTGTGGTATCAATGCCAAGGCGGGAAACGCTACAGAGCAGGATCCAGCTTTATTCTCCCTGTAAAGCAGTTATGGTTCAGAGAACGAGGTTCTTACTGTTCTTCAGCTGGTATTCGATAGCTGCTTTGAGGTTGAAGGCTTCGATCAGGGCCGACTGCTGCAGCGCCAGCGTGTTGCCAACGCTGCGGACGTCGGTTCCGTCCGCCTTCATCCCGACGAAAAGCTCTGGTGTGCAGAAAAAAAAACCATGCAGGTCAAAAATCTGAATGTTTTTGAAATGAAGTGAGAGTAGAGGGCTGTCAGCTGGTTTTACCTGGATGCTCCTTCCTCCCTCGTTCTATGATCTCTCTGATGTATTTGAGGGCTTGTGGGTAGTTCTTCAGGCTGTAGTAGGTCAGGGAGATGTTGTAGTACAACGCTGACGGGGAGACAAAAACACCAACAGTTAAAGTTAAAGTCCCCCTCTTGTTCAGTGTTAACCATTCAATTCAGTTTTAATTAATAAACTGGAACAATACGGTATCAAAGGAGTCGCAGGAAATTGGATAAAAAGTTATCTCACAGAAACTAAAAATATAATAATAAATCCTAAACAAGGATAATGGCACGTAAAAAACTCCCACAGTGGGTTAAATGGACTTTATTATGAATGTTAAAGGTGCATTTGTACATTTGTAAATCATACTAACATGGATATTTGAAACACAAGCCTAATATCTCATACTGTTGCTAACTGACTTGCTCTTTAAATTAACAATTATATCACAATTTCATATTCAAATTACAATCAAATGCGGTCCAAAAGCTTTTAATTTTCAGCACTAATTCATTCTTTCTCTTCTGAGATTTTTTTTTGGGATATTTGAAGAAAGTGGAGGGATATCTTGCAGTCTCCAACTAAAATTAGTGCCGGTCTTCAATATAAAAGATGACCAACATTTTGGAATAAATGCAATATTTACAGAACCTGAAATAAAAGCTGTTATAATTAAGCATTAATTATTTTGAATTCAAAAACAGACTTCTCATAAACTTTATTTTTGCTACTGCACCTAATTTTTCTGCCAAATCTAAGATGCAGCAATATGTGAACGACGTGAATATTATGTGGATTATCCTGAGTTTAGGCCTAGAAAAGGTGAAAAATGTCAATAAATACATGGAGACCATTTACTATTTATCAGGGTGATGGAATTTTATCAGTTTGCTGCTGCTTCATTGAGACATCAACACTTTACTTTAATGGCTTTTTCTTTTTCTTTACCGGTAGCATCAAGAGAAAATCTGGAGACATTTCTATTTACACATAAATGCACAAATCAGCGCAGACGTCCTCACGTGTGTCTGTGATTGACTACCTGGCCTGTATCCCAGCACCTGCATGGCGGATGTGAACCTCTTGCAGGCCTCTTCATACTTGCCCTCCTGGTAGAGCAAACAGCCCATGTTATAGACGTAGTCTGGGTCGTCCTGCGGCAGCTGCTCCAACAGCGACTAACGAACACACACAACCACGTGGAGTCAGTTTCAGAAGAAAATGGATCAATGTGCATATTTTGGCTGCAGAAAGTACAAATTTCCACCCAGGTGACATAAATGAGTTGACAGATCGTTTGTGAGAGCTCGTCACCTTGGCAGCAGAGTAATCCTCCTCACAGTATTTGATACACGCTTGCAGCTTGACCATCTGTGTTGAACACAGCAGAATAATAAAGATGAAACAGGAACACAAAACTGAAAATGAAATATATGTGTCTTTACGTACATGTTTAAATCTCTGATCCAAATTACCGCTTAAACTTTTTTTTGTTTTAATTTTTTTTGGCACCACTGCACCACCGGGCAGCCCAACTTCCTTTTTTTTTTTTAAATGTTCATAAATTAAGGTTTTTGCAGACTTTTCATGTTTTAGTTCCATTTAAAGTAAGCCTTATGTTTTTCTGGTAAAGAGGCAATCAAATAAAGGCAAAAACATCATGATAAATAAGCTATCATCTGTTCTTAAAGTACAAATTACACTATTATGTGTCATTTAACTAATTAGAGGTTGTTTATTTGAGTGAAGTGGAAAAACCACAACGTGGAGCTTCTGAAACGTCGGTATTATGTGGTAACCACAGTTTCATGTCCTCGTCATCATGCTAAACTCAGGGTGTTTTACGTGCTTTTTGTACCTCAGTGTGGCTGTTAGGGTTGTCGACTACTAACGAGGCTTTGGTGGCTTCAGAATAAGCCCCAGCTTTGTACAGCGACCGGGCGTAGTACACCTTGTATTCCTCCACCTCCGGGTGCAGCTGTGTGAGCTGCTCATAGCACTCTGCAGCGCTGGCGAAGTCCTGGATGTGGTAGTAGCAGTAACCCAGCAGAGACAGAGCCGCCCTGGACTGAGACACAGTGGACAGTAGAGGGAGTTACGCTGACGACCATCAGCAGGAACCACGGCCGTTTATCAGAATTTTACAAAGAAACAGCTCAATATTTCTTCTGTGACAAGTTATAAAGTTCATATACACACATACAGTCATGGAAAAAATTATTAGACCACCATTTTTTCTTCACTTTCTTGTTCATTTTAATACCTGGTACCACTAAACGTCATCATGTGACTAAAACAGACAGAAAAGAAAACACTGAATGCATAAAAGCAGTGTTTTTGGCAGTACAACGCCATAGCTATTGATGTAAAAACTTAAGTGATTTAGGTTATAATCAAGAAAACCATGGAAAATGGTAAGATATCAGCTCTTAAATAAAACTCTTATGAGCAATCTTTGTGGTTATCGTTATGTTTGTCCAAACAAATGTACCTTTAGTTGTACCAGGCATTAAAATGAACAAGAAACTGAAGAAAACAAGGGTGGTCTAATATTTTTTCCATGACTGTATTAACACACAGTTAACTGAGGAGGGATAATTCATGGTGGAAGAATAAAGAAGAGGTGGGGATTTTCCTGCGTAATATAAAGGAATGTATGTCAGTGAAATGGAATCACGTTTAATACACATTTAAATTTCCACACACACATTCACAACTAAAAGACAAAAAGATAAGCAAAAGGTAATAAATAAGCATGTAAATATAAATAATTGCAAAGTCACCAGTTCTGTCTTATTTATCATAATCTCAGCCACAATAATACCACCAGAGGTTTTTTTTTTATAAACCTGTATTCGGTTAATTATGTTACATAAACGTTGCAACAGTCCCTGTCATGTAAAACTCACCTTAGTGTGTTTCTGCAGTTGGCCGTTCAGGATGTGGATTGCTTCAACATACTGAGCGTCTTTGATCTAAAACACAGACCAAAATAATGTTTTATTTCCCCCATGTTGTTTCACTTCAACAGTTACTTGCAGCCATATTAGTAAAACATTTCAACTACATAACGAAAACTCATAAACGTTGCAGAAGGACACATTTACTCAGTGCCTCGGTGGTTTTGAGTATGCCGAATTATCGAGAACACGGTTATAATTTGGCACAGGGCTACAAATCGTGTATTTATATTTCAATAAGAAAGAAACACAAAAATTAAAAAAGATTTGATCGCGGTTCGGTCAACTGTATCGCTACTACTACTGTGCCGCTGTTAAGCTAAGAAGCTAAGCTCAACCAAAACAACGATATTCTCACCAGTCCATAGATGGTAGCCGTGTACTCTCCGTCTCTGATGGTTGTCATGACTTCCGACAAACAGTCTCATAGAATACCAAATTGTTCCTTCTTTTTGGCTTATTCACAAACTCTTAATATTTAGCTAACTTCTCCCGAGTGAACGACGAAGCGTCCGGCTGGAGCCGTTGCTTAGCAACGAAGTATCCCGACGCATACCGGAAAAGGAAATGAACGTCTGTGACGTCGCAGGAAAAATCAGTATTTTTTTTAAACGAAAAGGGAGTTTTGTTATTCGTTTCTTAGTTTTTTTTTTTTTTTTTTACATTTTTGTATTTTATTTTATTTTATTTTGTGAGTGGTGGGTGGGAGGTGTCTCTCTCCTCTGAATCACAGTCACAGTCAGAATTGCTTTACTAATCCCTGAAGGGAAATTTCTATCGTTACAAGCTTCCAAGCAGAGAAAAAAAAAAAAGTCTGAATAGAACAAATAAAATATTCAAATGCAATCTCCATCCCTCAGAGTGATTCTTGCAGTTCAGAGTTAAACAGTTTGATGGAGACAGGCAGGAATGTGCGTCTCTGTGGATCAGTCTGTTACTGAAGGAGGTCCTGTAGCTGACCAGCACATTGTGGAGAGGGCGTGGGAGAGTCCAATGCAGTCTTCATCTTGGATAACATTCTTCTCTCCAACACTGTCAGAGATATGGTCCTGCGTCTTCTGCCCCATTTAGTCCCTCTTTCCTGAATTATCTAAACATTTCTACAGTTCTTTTTTTCTTTCCTTCCTCTCACACGGCAGAGTACAAGCACTGACTGGTAAACTTTGCAAATGATCTCACATATGAAGGATGTATGACGGGGTTTTATCCAGAGGTCAAAAAAAGGAACAGCGCACACACAGACACAAACAGCAGCCAGGGTGCTGGAGCCTCGCCTCCACCAGAAAACCACACTGCTGACCACCGGGCCTCCATAATGATGGGGGAACGGGTACAAGCTGTGCGCATGTGTGTGTTTAAAAGGCTACATTTTTTCGGTGTGCGTATTTGCATGTGCATGCATGCTTGTGTGGTGCAGGGGTGTGTGTCGTGCCTGTCTGTCTTTTTCCAGACCTTTCTGTGCGTCTCGCATGCTTGTCACTGACTCCTGTTGGAGTGAAGGCGAAGCTTTGCAGTAGAGGAGCTGCAGAACTACAGGTATTGATCTCACGCTTTAAATCTTTTACAGGTGAAAGATTACGAAAAAAGGCAAAGGAGTGCTTGTCAGAAGAGAGGAGTGTCTGTTTATCTCCCTCCTCATGAGAACAAAGTATTAATTTATTTTTCGGGCTCTGTGGCGTCGTTGTTGCTGTCATGTATTCATCTTGTATTTATGGTGCATGAAAGCGTGAGCCAGTCTGTAAATGCATGTTTGAAATGAAACTGAATGAATAAATGTCGTGCATGAATTTTAACAAGGCATCTGTCACCCACATATAATTTTTGTGCCGTCCTGCACAGTAAGGTCATGCTTTTTTTAAGATTGTTGGTTGCTTACGAGAGATTCTGCAGCAAATATTCTGGCAGAAAATGCTCTCTGGGGCCAGAGTTGGTGTTCATATCTGCGATCCTGGTGTCTCCTGTAGATCTCAGAAACCTGCTCTAATAGAGAGAAAGGGAAATTTCCTCTAATTATGTTATTTGAAACACATCAAAAGGTTGAAGAGTTTGCATCTTTTAGTAAATGGTTATCAAATGAGATATCGACCTTCAGAGCTGCAGTCGGCTTCTGCATTTTCTTGGAATTTGTTCAAAGATAACTTCCATCTATAGGTGTTAAAGAGACGCCACCTTTATGTGCTTAAGATTCATGAACGTAGCTTGAGGTTAGCACCGTCGTCTCTGCTTCATCGCCCAGACATGTGAGAGTTTTCCTCAAACACACGCGTCCAGTGCGACCAGTTGTATAGTCTACTGGAGCTCCAGCGTATCATTGAAGGCTCCTGTGGGACCAGCGTGAGGTTACCGGGGCGGTTTGTACCCAGCATGCCTCTGCAGCTCTCCTCCTTGTTTTTCCAAGTCGCTCTGACAGTTTGGGTTTGTGCATCGGCGCCCTGATTGGAGCCTGAACTGCCTTTTTAATGTGAGCTGACTGCTGGCGCTGAAGGCCCGCAGCCTCGGGCTGCGCCGCCATCTGACACGTGTGGAAGACGTAGACGTCTCTGCAGCAGCGAGACACATTTCCTCCCTTTCTGCTTTTCCAGGATGGACAAAAAGAAAAGAAAAGAAAAAATGCAAAATAGAAGTTGGTATGAGCTTGTGTGTGCGATTTACATAATCTTATGTAACTTTCATGACTTGCTCGAGTCTAAAAATGCTAAACAGACTGAGTTTCAGTGATTTATTTAATATCATTAAACCGCCGCGGGTCAGTCCTCATCAAACATCGGCTCCAGTTGTTTCTGAAATAAATCACTTGAAAGCAATCAGTTTCAGCGCGCCACAGCTCAAATATGGGAAATATAATTCAAAGAACTTAATCAAAAGTTAATGTCTGCATGAAAGGCCCGTAAATGAACAGGTTAGAACAATTAAACCACACAGGTGCACGTTCTTAACTGAGCTGACCCACATCTGTCTCCTTCCTGCAGGTGCTGGTCCCACGATGGCCTTCAAACTCAGCGTGTTGCTGCTGCTGGCCGTTGCCACGGCGACGGTGCTGGCCCAGAGGCGGCGCCCGCCGCCCAGGCCGTCCAGGCCGTCCAGCGAGTGGAACTACAGGGACGGCGGTGAGCGCCCACATTAACACTCCAGTTCAGGGCTCTGTGTGATGACGTCAGTGAAGCTAATTCCCACCAGCAGAGTGACAAACTCTGCCCACCGTCCTCTTTGTGTTTTATTTAGTCCATGAATTAATAAGCAACAACGCTTTGTTTCAGTTCCTACCTGCAGGTTTTGCTCAGTCAGAAATAAATCATGTTCTGACCGATGAATCATAAAGACAGGAACCGTGCACGCCTGAATTTTTTTTGCATTCAGTTTGTTGGAATTTAGGACTAAAATAGGCAGCCATTCCCAAACTTCAGAACACCAAGGCCCAATTTGAAATGTTAAAAATCTCCTCAGCCCACCGAAACCTTTAATCACAACTGTGATCAACATACAGGACCAGGAACCATGATCCGATATTAATGCAAGGGGTCAACAAATAAGGTGACACTTGTCATATTAAGTTAAGATGACAGTAGAATAACACTTAGCTGGTTTGTTTTGTTACTTTGTAATGTTTTTAAATCATGTCGTTAATATTTTACAGTAATTAAAAACATATTTTAAAAAGATAGAGGATTTAAAACATATTTGTTTAATTTTAATGACCTCTCACGACCCACCTGCAGTGCGACGGCCCACCAGGGGGCCACGGCCCACACTTTGAGAATCACTGAACATAGGTGTAAAAAAGTTGCACAATTCAATCAAGGTCTAATTAACTCATGTTGCACAACATTTAACATGACGTGGTCGTGAAGATTCTCTCAGCAGCACGAACTCCGACTGACTTCCAGCGTCGCTGCATGACGTCTGGTAGACGTGTGGGCAGGTGGAAATAAGAAGTGAGCTACCTGATCATCCGCTACCTTTAATTAATTAAGTCTTTATTCAGTTTAATGTGTTGGACCTGAGTCTGGACCCCCGGTGCAGAGAAACCGTTAGAGACTCAAATTAGCTGACTAGCTCCTCTAGAAACCATAGGAGGATATAAAAAGAACTGGACAAACCCTCTGTGACATCTCTAATCGGTTTTTGTGAGAGTCGCTTTGAAGGAGGTTGAGCGCTACATGAAACACAGTTACCACAAGTTAGCAGTTTGAGTTCAGCTCCTGTGAATCTATGATGCTAACTAACGTTAGCTCGAGCCCCAGTGGTCATCCGAGGAACTGCACCTCCAAGCCGGATGCAGCCCCTCGCCTGAAACACTTTGCTGATGTGATCTGAAGCTGAAGTTAAGCTTTAGTTAATCAGATCTGCTCCTGAAATAGTTTTTTTTTCTCATTAGACAAATGGACTAAAGTTTAAAAACTATTGTTTTACCAAATTGCAAAATAATACGCAACCCAAGAAACATCAGCTTTGTAACTTACGATAGCTTCCCATTTAGTGATGCATAAAGCAACCGTCTCTGTCTGTCTAAACCTGAATTAAATCTAGTTTTAAGTTAATTTTTAGAATAGAATTTAACTTAGTTTTAATTTAACTTTAATAAATTCTCTGCCTGTCAGCGGACGAGTTAAAAACGTGAGACGTCTGTTTTTTTCTGTCCAGCTGATCAGGTCAACATGCGCAACGTGGCCAACCTGACGCAGGTGCTGGACGACTGGAGGTTCGACATCCTGACCCAGATGAGGGGGCTCCTGCAGAACGACCACCAGTCTCTGCTGCCGGACTACGCCAGGTAGGGGCGGGGCCAGAGGGAGGGCGGGGCCTGACGCTGGTCTGGCAGGTCATAGGAGAGGGCAGAAGGTGTTTGCCACTTCCTCAAACTTTATTTCTCACCGTCAAAATTAAACCATTTTATGTAATAACACTTATGTTTGATGATTATAAAAGGAAACATTAAAGCTTGATAAAACAACTAGCTTTGAGCTTTTCTAGCATTTACAGAAACGTTGGTTCATCATTTTAAACAACGAAGGGTAAATGCTGATTAGAGGACTGACAGGTATCAGCACCTGTAACATCTTCCTGTTTTCTCACCTGATATGAGGATGAAACTGTCCTGGTCTGGGGTGGCCACGTCAGCCATTTTAGGTTTTTTTTTTTTTTTACAGTTTATTAGTTTATTACTTTCCCAGAGCAGTGGGGATAAATGTGGCGGGAACGGTGTGACATCACTGCAGCATCACATCCTGCTCTTAAGGAGAAAAGTGTTTTGTTCATGTTTGCGTCCTCCTGCATGTTTCGGATCTGCTGACGTCAACCAGAGATGAGTCAGTCACCACAGGACGTCGGTTTGTCCCTCCGGCTGGAACCGCAGTCGGGGGTTTGTGGAGGACGCCCCGCGGTCGGCGTCGTCACGAGAGACGGCAGCGGATCCTGCAGTTAAAAAGAAAAACAAATCCAAACAGAAAAGAGGTTTTTCAGATGTGTTTCAGAGAAATGCTCTTCCTCTGCCTGTTTCTGTCATCAGTGAATTCATGGACGTCCATTTCTGCCAAGACGAGGAAGTCATGAAGACAAACGTATAATGTTGTTTTGAGATGGTTATTACATTTAGATACTGGCTTGTTATTTTTGGGAGAGTATTTCTGACATATTGAGATCCAGACCAGTGAATGTCCCGGTTCGATCAAACAGTCCCCTTCATCATCCTGGTCACATTTTGACATCACGAAACCCGAGACAACACCAACAGTTGGTGGACAGTAGCTGGACATGGCGAGGCTTCAGACGGGACGCTGCTGGAGAGACGCAGAGAAGATGGACGAGGAAGACGAGAACATGGATGACAGCTGTTAGAGTGGCGAGGTGGGCAGTAGGTGTGACGGAGGAGATCAAGGTGGAGGTGGGACTGCATCAAGGATGACTCTGAGCTGGAGGTCTTCACGGGTCCACTTTCATGGACCCGAACCCGAATGGACCTGTGAAAATTCGACCCGAAACCGACCCGACCCGAGTCTTTAGTTTCCGACCACGAACCAAACCGAGTTCCCCGAATAGAACCGAGACAATCCAGCCCATAGTTGCTCATGTTAAAGTTGTCGTTGAATAAAACTAGATTTTCTTACCTAAAGTTGTCTTCTTCTACCGGTTCAGTTGCTACATAGGCTACGTGATGTAAACAACAATAAATCCATGTCATTGTTTTCTTTGTAGATACAGATGCTACTGGTAGCAACTGCTAACGCTAATAGCCTACACCGGTCAGGACGTGTCGTAAATATGTTCTCTCATCCAGCGTTGTCATGTTGGTGATCCGTTGTGCTTTACAGCTGCCGGGCAAACCGCTAATAACACGCTAATAACACGCTAATAACACGCTACGGCAACACGGTTGTTTCATGATAAACACGCCACGTTAATGAATAATTAATTAAACTGCCCCGAGTCCTGACATTAGCTGCCAGCGCCAATATCTTTACCTCTCTGGAGTAAACGTGGACCCAGCCTGTCAGAGAGCACCGACCGGACCTGAGACTAACTGGACCGATTCAGACCCGAACCTAGAGTCATGTCTTTTGAATGGACCCGAGACCCGATTCGGGTCGGGTCGGAACCTCGGGTTGTTCCACAGACCGCTACTCTGTTGCTATGGTGATGGACAGACTGACAGATGAGGCCAGACAGGAGTCTCTATGCAGGAAGTTTTCCTCTTCAAGGCTCTAGTAAAAGAGACAAAATTATTTTATTTTGTTTATTCATCACTCTTCTTATTGTGCTTTTTGGTTGCATTACCTTTGTTTCCTTCAATACCGAGTTTTCACCTGTTTTTCTCTTTTTTTTCTCGTGGTTTAGGATTCAGCCGCTGTCCGAGGCTTTGGACGACCTCTACAAGGAGTTCAACGCCCTTAAAACCCACCTGGGCGAGCTGACTGAGAAGTTCAGCGGCGTGGAGTCGTTCATCGACGAGCTCAAGGCCGGTGGCGCCAACGCCCCCGCTGCTGGCGGCCCGGCCGCCGGACCCGCCGCCGGCGCCGCCACGGTCCCCAGGCAGGCTGCCAGGAGGGTGATGAGGAAGAAAGCCACCACCTCAACCTAGCTGCTCGACAACCAGCGGCCGCTTCTAACGCCTGCTTCCTCTCAAGCTGTTTGTCCTCTGTCCTCTGTCCTCTGTCCTTATTATGTCTGTCCCTGCTGCCGAGGCATCAGATAGAGTAGTTTGTCCCCTGGCTCCACCAGTTGTGCATTGATTTAGAGTATGAGGGCACCTCTGGTCAATTTGTCGTAAAACCTCCGTGGTGCCACGTCTGTCGGGGGTCGGGTGGTCAGAGTCGGCACCGCCCTTTCCGCCCAAAACTCCTGCATGGATGCATAAAGGTCTCAGAGGTGTAGAAGGTTCTGGATCCATGTCGTAGTTTTAACCTTGATTGAAGACCTCAGCTCTGTCATCTCTGAATCACACGACCAAAACCACCTGCTGAGTGACAGAAAAAAGTTACTGGCTTTTCCCCAAAAAACAATTTTCCAGTTGATCAAATTCTGCAGCCGGAAATCAAAGAAAGAAAACTCTACTTTGGGGAACCACGAACAATCTGAGATGACACCCCCAGGAAAGTTCTTTCTGTTGTGATAGATTTGTCTCTCGGCTTTAACTCAGCTGAAATAAATAATTCAAAGTGAGGCACGTCGGTCATGAGACCCTGAAAACACGACGCACATCATCATGTTCAGACTTCACCCAGCTCTGCTTGTCTCTGCGCTGCATCGTATGAATAAACTCATTTACTGCATCCAAGCGTCGCCTCAGTTGCTTCTTCAGAAAAAAAAAATGTCTTAAGTTATCTTTGATCTGAAACGAGAAGAGCCGGAGACGGTTAATGATGTTCCCTCATTAAAGCGCGTGAATTCGCTCCGAGTGAAACTTTGATCCCGACTCCATCAAAGTGACGCCGCCGTGATGCTGCAGGAGACGAGAATCGTTCAGAAAAACGATCTTTTTCAGCGACGGAAGATGGAAGGTGTCCAGAGAAGAACTCAGATCCATTTTTTATTTTTTTGTCATTTGTCGCTGCTCTGATTTCACTTTGGTAGATGACGTGGGACAGGAAGTAGAGAGGAGGAAGGTAATGAAGCAGCAGCTTTATGATAAAGCAGTGACACGCTGTTTTAATGATGCTTCGGTTGACTCCAGACCAGGATCCAACCTACGACGGAGTATCAGGGCCACACTGAGAAAAAAAATTGTGGGCAATGATTTTTTTTTTCATTCCTCACGAGAATAAAGACAAAATGTCGAGAATAAAGTCAAAATGTCGAGAATAAAGTCAAAATGTCGAGAATAAAGTCAAAATGTTGAGAATAAAGTCAAAATGTTGAGAATAAAGACAAAATGTCGAGAATAAAGTCAAAATGTCGAGAATAAAGTCAAAATGTCGAGAATAAAGTCAAAATGTTGAGAATAAAGTCAAAATGTTGAGAATAAAGACAAAATGGTGTAAAGGTGTAAGGTGTAAAATTAGCTCTTCTGAATTACTAAAAAATATACTTAGAAAATAAGGTTTGCTAAATATAATGCCATCATGTTTAGTTGAAACTCATTTAGTTCAAACATGCACCACAAATTAACATTTAAAACACTTTATCGAACACGATTCGTCGTTAGCTAACTTAATGTTAATGCTAACATAATGCTAACAGCCCACAACCGATACACTGCTTAATCAGCGTTAGCTTGCTTAGCGTTAACAACACAACAAAAATACGATCAAAAACTTTTTTTACCATAGCAGATACAGTCTTTACCATCAAATTACAAGTTTTAGCGAACCAAATGATGAACTAAAATCATCACTGCTTAGCGCGGCTAATATGGCAACATAACTTTACCGTGAGTGTCTCGCCATTGAAGACAGACCAGGTGCCAGAGGGGTAATATAAATATCAAAACCTAACGCCAACATAAAGTTAGCTTATTTTACTCGAACAATGTCGACATAAAACCGCGGTGAAACGCACAGCTGAACGAGACGCTCCTCAGTCGGTATTTAGCTCCTGTGGCTGTGTAGCACGGTGGGGGCGGAGTCTGATTTACACCTGAAGTGTCACATCCACGTTTGGAGTTAAGAGTTAAATAGTTCAGAGTTGATGTTACTACAATGAGACTTACAGATTTGATCTGAAGACACTTTGTTTTGACTCCAACTATTTGTAAACTTAGAGTTACATATAAGGGATTTGACTCTATTCAGAGTGGAATTAACTCTGCTTTAGCTTAGATTTCACCAACACCAGAAATATAACTCTTCTCAATTTGCTGTGCTGTAATCGCTTATAAAACAGGTGCAAAGACGTTGGACGGCTGACGCTGACATGATTTAAATGCTCCCTCAGATCTAAACGTCTGGGGAACAGCTGGTCTGACCCGTCTAAGGTTTTTAGATCTTTCTGGAGCAGAAGCAGGATGTCGCAGACTTCTTTCACCCACAGCTCAGCCAACCCTGAACGGGTGAGATGCCTCCAGAAGTCCACATCTGCCGTCTCCGCTGACAGCTGGCTGAACCGGCTGATGAATACAACATGAGAGCAGGTGTTGCAATAAAAAAAAAGAACAAAAAAAAACTGCAGGGACTCATTTTCATGCTAATATGTGATAAAATATATATGTAATTTATATTTTAATAGGTGCGGCTTATATTCAGGTGCGCTTTATAGTCCAGAAAATACGGTACATATTCCTGTCAGCCCACACAAACCAGAAAAAAAACCTTTTTCTTTTCCTTTTGTTCCCTGATGCTGGTGATGCACGTTGACCTCTGGTTCTCCGTCTGGAAGTCTGGCAGTCGTGTGTCGTTATTCCTCTGAGAGTTACAGCGAACCCCGTCTGGAGATGCATCAAATCTGCTTTTCTCTTTGTTGGCGCTTCACTCATGACTTCTGAGCAGCTGCCAGAAAGTCGAGATGCTTTTTCTCTCCAGCGCAGATAGAAATGTGTCTAAAGAGCACAGACGCGGAACAACAAACGCTCTGCTAAGCTAACCCTTCACGTCAGTTTTTCCTCCGTTTGTGTTTCTCTGAGGTCTTTCCCTCATGGGTTTGTCAGTCTTTCCTCTGAGCGTCTCTCTCTACGAAGATGGAAAGGCAGCTTTGTCTCATTAAAGGTGAAAGAAGGATTATCAGACGGACGGGTACGAGCAGATGTTGACCCGCTGGCAGCAAAGAACGTTCAAAATTCAACCCACCAAAGCCCTGGTGTCAGGATGGGAGACGCCACAGCTTCAAATTAAACCGATATTTTTTAGGGCTGGGCAAGTTAACGCGTTATTATCGCGTTAACGCATCAATTTATTAATGCCGACATTTATTTTATCACACGTTAACGCATGTTGCTCACGTGCTTTTGTTTTGAAAAGTCTGTTACTGGCTGCTGTGGAACCGGAAGACAATTTGCAGGTAAACATGCGGAAAAGCTAAAACAGACATGGAGAACGGTAAAAATCAGTGAACTTTACAGTTCAGGTAGCAACTCAGGTAGAAATATTCACAATTCTGTCTAAAAAAAAAACGTTCAGACCCCTTTGTTCAAGACGATGGCGTCATTCCTCCATGTTCCATCAGATCTGCTCCATGTGTTCACTGTCCTGCTGTTCTCTAGCTGGTTACTGCAGTGCGGCTCCATCTAGTGGCTCAGATGTGTAATGACAACAGAAAGTCTGTTCCTTGATTATAAAACAAAGCCATTTCTGTAAACCAGACAACAAAATATTTTTTTTGTGTTAATTAAAAAACGGAAAAAAGTCACTTTTTAGCTTTTTACATTTTTTGATTGACAATTGAAAATGGAAAAAAACAAATGATTCACAGATAATTACGGATTGATAAAGTTACAGAACTTTAAATTAACATTTTCATTTTAAAGTTCTCCCAGACGGAGGATTCAACAGAAACAAGGTTATTTGTAACAACTGATAAGTTAAAAGTTTCTGCTGTTACCTCATAAATTACCTGTTTTAATGTTCTGATTGTGGCCTCTAGATTGTTAGGATTTTGTTGGTAGACTTTTTTTATTATTCATAAAAAAACAGGATGACATTAATGCCCTGGCAGTGGCAATAAGATTTACACTAAATATGTGTTACTGACAAGTGCTGAAGTTAAAAGTGTTTGAACAACAAATGTTATGACACTTTAGTTCATATGGCAGCAGAACATTTAAATAAAAGTGACCTTTACACTACTTTTGAATTTTCCATATACAATATGATTAATCGTGATTAATCAGGGAAATCATGCAATTAATTGCGATTAAAAATTTTAATCGCTGCCCAGCCCTGATATTTTTGCATGAAAACCTGCCAGGTGTTGGTCTCCAGCTCTCCTTCTGATGTCACAGCGTGACGTTTAGTGCATCAGCTGCATTTGTTGGAGGTTTTTATTCAAATCCGTCACGAATTTCAGATGAAATTTGCAGTGCAGTTAAAGAGATAAAAGCAACGTATACGATGATGCTGATGTTTCCAGCTGTTGCTTATAAAACTGGACTGAAACAGCTGATGGAACAAACACTTCAGTGTGTTTAAACTATAATATGTAACATCTGCTTTTGCTGAACACGACTGTAAAAGTTATTTTTCATTGAAGTGACCTCCTCACGCTGCCGCTGACTTTGATCAAACTGTTTCAGATACATAGAAACACCTCACTGATGTTTGTGGGTTTAAACACACACATATACGGCTCTCTGATGATAAATGCAGTAATCCAACACCTGACTGTAAAACAGAGGACGTTTACGGTCTCACCTGTCTGCTGCTCTGAAACGGGGAGATTGCATCATTTTTTCCAGGTGGGTTTAAAGGAGCTCCTCTACGGTGAGTTAAACGCAGCTTGATGCTGGAAACTTTCCTGACATGTTTTGGATTGAATTCAGGAGAAAAAAAGAAAAAGGAACAGCGGGTGAACGATGAGGGGGAACATTGCGGGGTGAGGACACATACAAGTTATTCCAAAGGAGATATGAAAGTATATGTATTTATACATTTTCTTATAAAAAAAGAAATGTATGTTTCACAAACGTATTAACGTCTTCAGCTCTTAACCTAAATTAAGACGTCCAGTTACTTTCAGAAACCACGTAAAAAAAACGCTTTTGGAAGGAGGGAAAACCCAGGAAGCATCTGCGAACGTCCCGAACACATTGATGACGCTGAAGATGAAAATGAAACTAAAGTTAAACTTCTGTCTCCACAGCGAAGCACGGCAGCGGCAGCATCATGCTGTGAGGATGTTAGTCATCGGTGGTTAAAAGGGTTTTATTCTTGGAGGAAAACCTGTTTCAGGTTCCAGGTCGTTTAAACTGTAACACTCAGGCAGCACTTAGTGGTTTACAGAGGAAACGTTTAAATGTCTTTAAATAAACTGGTCACGGCGGGAAAGTCCCCGGTGTTAAATCTGCGGTTTAATTTAACAGCTGCGTGAAACATATAAAGACTCGCAGCTAAAATTGTTCTGTTTTTCCTTCTTTATTTCTTTATTTTTTTCCCCTCAAATGTACCAAAGTGGCTGCGATCGTTAAACGAGCCGGATGTTTTCACCACCGGGACCGTAAACCGCCGCACGCGCTCGTGTTTACGGACGTCACGCCGGCGCCGCTTCATATGGACTCCTGTCAGGAAAAGAGCCGGAGGTGAAGCTGACAGCGTTGCTCGCATCAGTCCGGCCTCGTAATTATCAGCTCGTAAATTCAGGTCTCTGTCAACATCCCAAACAGGACCGGGAGCGTCGTATTTTCACGGGAGCGTCGATGAACCTGACGGCGTGCTGAAATGTGACACATCAGCGAAACATCTGGCGTCTAAATGAACAGTTAACGGACGGATCTGCATGTTTCTGCTCCGTCAACGGCCCCGATGTAACGATGCTTTCTGTCTGTCTGGACGTTTCTGTGCCGTTCACAAAACTCAAAAAAATTCATCTTAAGATGAACTTAAAAAAAAACATGGAAACAATTTCCACGTGAATAAATTGTGTCCTTCCAACCTTATTTAATTCTGTCAATCAAACTTTATTTACTTGGGTTGGTCCAACTCATGATGAGTTAAAGCATCACCATCAACACGTGGAAATTGTTTCCATGATTTTTTAAGTTTATCCAAAGAGTCATTTTTTTGAGTGTACAAAAGGGCACCATGTGCTATTAGCTGGTGGCTAACTCCTGTGAGCGCTGTTAAAGCTGTGTTACAATTTTGTAACTAATCCTGGTCTGCAACAATTGACAGTCTTGGCACAGGTACAAGGATTATTTAACCAACCTCCTGATTCTGTACAGAGCAAGTTTTAATTCTAATACACTTTATTAAACAAACTCACAGGTTTTCATTCAAACACAGACAGACTTAACTCAGGGTGACACACATTAACATGTTAAATGTAAGAGGTCTGAATCAACAGGGGGTCAAACCAGCAACAGACTTTACATGGCAGCATTAAATTAAATAGCTAACAAACAGATAAACACCTAAACAACCAGGGCTGCAAAGGATGCTGGGAAACGACCCAGAAGGACCTGCCAGATCACTACAATATTCTGCCGCAAACCCCTTATCACCAGAATTTCATTATTTTGGGAGGTAATATTTCAGTTTGGTATAGTACTCTCTAGAGAATAATCTCTTGTTGACATCACATCTATATAATAGAAGGTTCCGGACGCCACATGGTGGAAGTCAAGATTTGACGTCCATCAAATTCAATCACGACAAATAAACAAAAAATAAGGGAAAGTGACAGACTGACAGCTGGTGGTGAGTCTGTATGGGACTGCACTTGAATTTAGAAGGAAGGTGTAAGATTACAGTTGACCCTTACCTGCACAGGTTCCAGATGTTTCCATCCAACGGTCTACTGCGAAGTCTCGCGATAACTTCCGTGATTTTCAGAGGCTGAGAGGTCGACTTGTTGCCTTAACTTGATCAGATCTTTTTCATGTGTAGCTGCTTTCTATCACTTCAGTCTGACTTTATATAATTATGCTCATGACGTGAACTTAAAATGATCATGTCAAGGCTAAATGTTGTGCTTTTGTTAATTTAACAGTCTGCCAAGTTCCTTATTGTAAGATGTTAAAAATGCTTTTCAGCACGCGGTTTGTAAAAAAGCACGTGAACCCTTTGGAACCCAGGGGTGCGCAAGCTGCCTCTAGGGGGTGCGCGAGATGAAAAATGTAATGGCGGTCTGATAATTTTTTTTTTTTTTCACACAATAAAGATGTGTAAATAAACATTTCCTTTGTAAAATTTTAAATCAAAAACTGTAATTTTAATGAATAAATAAATGCAGGCTATTCAAAATGCACGTCATCTTAAAGTGAAGCGTAGAAGAAGAAGTTATATTCTTCTACCACTGCATTTGCACCTAGCTTGTGGCCTCTACTTTATTCATTCTCGCAAATATGCTCAATGCTGTGTTATGATGACGGGTTGTGTTAGTTCCACGGTCATTTAAACTTGCTGCAATTTTTGTTCAATGTTCAAAGTATTCTAACATTTTCCTCAACTTATCTGCTTTCTGCCACTGAGTCTGAGCATGTCATCCACCCTCTTTGCTCTTAAAAGTGGAAGCCTGCGCAGAACTTTGTTTCATTATATTGGAACTGTGTTACAGTGTTTCAGTTTAATTTAAATGTGAGAGCGTATTGTTGTGATTGTGATTATTATGTTATATGTGTGTTCTGGTCATTTTAGCATGAATAAACATGGCGACTTTAATATGGCTATAATAAAGCTTGTTGCGTTTTTTTTAAGGGGTGGGGGATCGGGGGTGCGTCAACCCGGTTGAGACATAGAAGGGGGTGCACGGCTAAAAAAGTTTGGGAACCGCTGGTCTAAGTGACAATAACAGACAAACGTAGCTTATTCATGATTATTAGTGTCTTTGTTGAACTAAATATGTGTTACTGACAAGTGCTGAAGTTAAAAGTATTTGAACAACAAATGTTATGACACTTTAGTTCATATGGCAGCAGAACATTTAAATAAAAGTGACCCTTACACAACTTTTGAATCCTGCAGGCTCGGCCGTTTATGATCGAACAGATCTGCACGTCTGATGTGAAATGAAATGACTTTCGGGCCCCTGTTTTTCTCCAGACCGCCACCCTGCAGGGATGATGACCTCAGGAGACCCGTTAACGCCAGACAGACGAGTCTGAGCTGAAGAAGAATCACTCTTTCATGTCAGGAACCATCTTCTCTGATCCATCCTTTTTTTCCTCTCCCAAAGCTTCAGTTGTTCTTCTCTTATTTAACACGACGTTACAAGGAAAACATCAAAGCAGGAAGCAGTCGCCTCGTCTGAATTAGTGTCGGTGTGAATCTCACTGCAGCTCCGGTGGATCAGACGCTCCACATCCACTCCTTCACGTTACCGCGGTTACCGGACTGACCACCTTCACGTTTAACTCAGTCAGCATTCATCGTTACGACGCGCTCACGTGACAAAGTTGAGATAAACCGCATCTTTAAACCCCTCTGGACCTGAAGGCTTGGAGTTCTGCTCTGGTTTCATTATTCATCAGACGTGCACGTCTTTGTCTGAGATTACAGAGACGCTCGCTAACAAGAAGCTAACAAGAAGCCATCAGGGGGAAAGAAATGTAACTAAATGAGGCTTGAAAAGTTTCGGGAACATTGGAGAGAACATTGGTTTGAAGAGGCCACTGAATTCTTCTTAACTCCCTTTAATTCAGTGGTTCTCAACTGGTGGGTCGCGACCTAAAAGTGGGTCACAGACCCGTTTTCAGTGGGTCGTAGGCCTTGGCCTGGGGAAAGAAATGCTAAAAATAAATAAATAAATAAATAAATAAATTCATGTCATTCATGCTCTTCAACAGTAGATGGCGATAATGTCCTGTAATGTGAGTTGACACCCGCCAGTTCACACCATAGAAGAAGACCTGCAGAGTTTGTTTCCATATGTTGAGCAGGTGAAACACAGATACAACCAAGAATATATGAGATATGGATTTAATTATCTTGAAGACAAAGGTCAGTGATGGTTATTCAGATAAAACTATATATTTTGAGTTCTTTTTGAAACTACTGCTCAGTGGTTGCACTGTTTTATTTCATGTTTGTGAAGTGAAGTGTTTTGGATTTAATTAAAATGCAGCTAATTGAGCATCAAAGGGAATATTTCCCACTTCAAGTCATTCTGGTTATGTCATTTTAGTTTTTGCCATTTTGGTTCACCAGTAAACTTATTTTTTTTGTGTTGGCATTCTGTGATATTCTATTCTACTATCACCGATTCAAACTGCACGATCTTTTCATTCACTAAGTTTGAGAAGTTGGAAATGTTCCTTGATTTGGGTCGTGGCTTGTCATTGAGGGTGATGGTGGGTCCGACCAGCGTTCTCGCCAGCGTCCGACCGTCCCTGATGACAGTCGCTCTCCACAGAGGAACCGTCACGGGTCGTCATCGATGCTATCGGCTCGTCTGCACTTATCTTTACTTATCTTTACCCGCTCGAGCCCAACAGACAACACCGGCTCCCTAAAATACGTGTCCATCAGACTGTAAAGTAATTAAACTCACAAAACTGTGGAGCGGAAACGTCCTGCAGGAACGTAGCCGAATGAATGAGGAAGTTTTGCGAATATTAATGTGAGTTAATTTATATCAAGATCTGCGCTGCCTGACTGAACCGTGTACGACTAATAACGGCAGCCTTTATGAAGCCGAACCAGGCGGGAGAAGATATACGAGAGTTATCATTTATTAAATATGCATCCACATCTGCATAAAAGTGATGAAGACGCTGCAGGCGGTGTCGGTCCAGACGCTCTGAAATGAGGACTGGCTGGACCGAGAGACAGGAGAGGATCCAGCGTTGGGAAAGGAGTTGGAGTAGAGTCGCTGCTCCTCCAGACGGAGAGGAGCCGGTTTGAGCCGGTTTGAGCCGATTCGGGCATCTGGTTACTTTATTTCAACACTTTTATGTAGTGTTAGACATTAACTCTCTTTTGGGATTGTTGGTTAACTACACAAGTGTTAGAGTCATTTTAACACTGTAAGGTGTAAAATTAGCTCTTCTGAATTATTAAAAAAGCGTCAGGAAGCTAAAATAATGCCATCATGTTTAGTTGAAACTCATTTATTTCAAACATGCACCACAAATTAACATTTAAAACACTTTATCGGACACAATTCGTCATTAGCTAACTTAATGTTAACACTAACATAATGCTAACAGCCCACAACCGATACACTGCTTATTCAGCGTTAGCTTGCTTAGCCAAGTTAACAACACAACAAAAATACGGTCTAAAACTTTTTTACCACAGCAGATACAGTCTTTACCATCAAATTACAAGTTTTAGCGAACCAAATGACGAACTTAAGTCATCGCTGCTTAGCGCGGCTAATGTGGCGACATAACTTTACCGTGAGTGTCTCGCCATTGAAGACAGACCAGGTGTCAGAGGAGTAATATAAATATCAAACACAAGTGTTTCAGTCATTTTAACACTGTAAGGTGTAAAATTAGCTCTTCTGAATTACAAAAAAAAATACTGAGAAAATAAGGTTTGCTAAAAATAAAGCCATTTTTAGTTGAAACTCATTTATTTCAAACATGCACCACAAATTAACATTTAAAACACTTTATCGGACACGATTCGTCGTTAGCTAACTTAATGTTAACACTAACATAATGCTAACAGCCCACCACCGATTCGCTGCTTATTCAGCGTTAGCTTGCTTAGCCGAGTTGACAACACAACAAAAATACGGTCTAAAACTTTTTTACCATAGCAGATACAGTCTTTACCATCAAATTACAAATTTTAGCGAACCAAATGATGAACTAAAATCATCACTGCTTAGCGCGGCTAATGTGGCAACATAACTTTACCGTAAGTGTCTCGCCATTGAAGACAGACCAGGTGCTAGAGGGGTAATATAAATATCAAAACCTAACGCCAACATAAAGTTAGCTCATTTTACTTATCGAACAATGTCGACATAAAACCACGGTGAAACGCACAGCTGAACGAGACGCTCCTCAGTCGGTATTTAGCTCCGTCACAGCGTAGCACGGTGGGGGCGGAGTCTGATTTACACTTTAAGTGTCACATCCCCGTTTAGAGTTAAGAGTTAAATAGTTCAGCGTTGATGTTACTACAATGACACTACAATGATCTGAAGACACTTTGTTTTGACTCCAACTATTTGTAAACTTAGAGTTCCATATAAGGGATTTGACTCTATTCAGAGTGAAATTAACTCTGCATGTCACCCCCCCCCCTCCATACATTTTCTCTGCCTCATTTTGATTCTTTTGATTAATTTTTTTTCCAATAATGGAGCCGCTCTCAGGCAAACTCACTGCCCCCCCCCCCCACCTTCGTTCTCCCAAATGCAAAGTGAGAAGGAAAAGTGATGCAGAAAGGCTGAGATGAGTCAGGCAGAATAATCCCTCCACCATCTTTAATCCCGCTCCCAGATGCTTCCTCTAACAGATCCGTGTGTGTCGCGTCGCTGCAGATCAGCGCATCAACACGGAGGCGTTTTATCTGAACGCGACGCGACGAACAGCCGAAAGTCTCGGAGCCGCTCGTTAATTAGTCCGCAGACTTCGCACACTTCCCGAGCGTGAGTCACAAACGGCCGACGGCGTCGCGGCTGAAGATTCGCTTTCACGTTAAACCTTTTAACGAGCCGGCTCGCTGTCTCGAGACGACTCGTTTGGTGGCGGGAAGGAAAAGAAAAGCAGATAAAGCGGAGCGTTGTGATGTAGCTGTAGCGGAGGCCGCAGACGCCCTCTTGACCTTCATTCAAACATCTCACCTGGCTGAAGGTCTGCAGAGAGGGTCTGGGTTATCATCCAGGTCTCCTGGAAGCTTTTTAAACCTCAGACTTTACAGTTTTGCTCTAAAGTGTCATCAGCTGCAGCCAAAGTCTTCCTGACATCTACGGTGGAAACCTCCAGGACGTGTTCCTGAAGTCACGCTGGGAAAACAGGAAGTCCTGATTCTGTTGTTGTTTCATGAAATGGAGTTTAAAGATGTTTTCATGAAGGAATTCAGTTCTGAGCTTTAACTATCAGGATGTCCAGTGATGAGAGCCGGTTGTCTCAACGACGGACATCAGAAGCTGAACGTCCCAGCAGGTCCGTTCACGGCACGTCGTCTTTATCTGAATGGAGATGAGGCTTCTGTCCTGTCAGTTCTCCTCTTTAGGTGGTTGATGAGGTCCTGCATCGACGCCGCATGTTAGTGAAACATTAGATCTAGAAATATGAGATTATTTATCTCGTTTTAAGTTTACTTACTGATCCCATGGTGTTCTCTTAAATTTATGATGTGATTAATAATCTCTAAATTCTAATGAAATATCTGTCCATGCAACATTTATTTATTTATTTAATTCTATTTACATTTATTTTATGTTAAATTGTTTTACAATAATTTATTATTTCATTTTAATTATTTATTTTATTTCGGGTTCTATTTTTTATCGGATTTTATTTAATTTTTTCTTAGGGGGATTCATTTTATTTTTATTAAATTTTAATTTTATTTTAATTTAATTGTTTAATCTTATTTTATTAATTTTTTTTTTATTTTATTTTATTTGTATTTTATTCTATTTTCTATCTTTTTTTATTTTATTTTATTTCATTTATCTTTTTTATTTTATTTTGTTATTTTATTTTATTTTTCTTATTTTTATTATATTTATTTTATTTTATTATTTTTTATTTTATTTTATTTTTATTTTCATTGTATTTTATTTTATTATTTTTTAATTTCATTAATTTATTTATTTTTTTATTTTATTATTTTTATTGTATTCTTTTTTATTTTTTAACTCTACATGTTCCTGGCTCTTCATTTCCAGCAGTTGAGAATCATTAATGAATCATTAATGAATCATTAATGATCTGCTCGTCTTCAGCGTCTTCGGCCTGTTTCAGACTCTTGAACGTCTACATCTAAACTGGAAACTAGATTTCTGGTCCAGGAACAAACCAGTCTACTGGAACAGATCCTTTCACTGGTCTTGAATCATTTTCATTCAGAGTTTTGTGTTTATTTTTTTATTTAAGATGGTGTGTTTTTTTGCAGTGCGACTGTGCGTTTTATTTTATTTTTTAAGAGCCAGTGATAGTTTTTGCATCCATTTGAAGTTTGTCTCTGTGTTCTCTCATCTTTCAAACTGAAAACATGATAAAAACCTCCAGACAGCCTCTTATATTCACTGACAACAGTTTCCGCCTCAGGACGAATTTGCAGTTTCACACATAAAACTTGTCGCTGAATAATAAATCCAGTTTATGAGCGGTGATTTTCCTGAAGTGACAGGCCCGGTTCTGACGTCCCGACATAAAGTCTCCTGTCGCAGGACGCTCAGCAGAAATGTCAGAGGACAAACTTGAGGCCGGGAGGCTTTTTTCAATCTCTGCAGACAAGTGAAAATGTTAAAATAGCCTGAAGAGAAAAAGACGAAGGAAGCAGCACATGTCGAGGGACGCTCGTCCCTCCTGACGGTTCTGCTGACATTTCCACGGGCCCAGGTGGCGGCGGGTCGCGGGCTGCCTCTCAGCAGGACGCCGCGTCTGTCGGGAGGACGACAGGTGAGCTTCTCAGGTGATTCTGGAGGCCGTTTAGCTACAGACACGAAACAAGTCGGAAGATTTCCCATGTGTCCTGCGCTTCCCCTCTCAGACACCTGTCACCTGTTTAATAACCTTCACCTTCACCTGCCTGATCTGCAGAAAGGTTGAGTGGGCGGAGCCGAAGCCAGGGGACATCCAGGCCGTCACAGGTTGGTTAGGAAGCACGATCACATCGCAGAGCCGAAGTTGATCCAACGTGCACGTCTTTGAAGAGGTTTGTTATCATGTTATATTATCAGTTTCTAAGTTTATTGATGGATGGATGAATGATGGATGATGGATGGATGATGGATGGATGATGGATGGATGGATGATGGATGGATGATGGATGATGGATGATGGATGGATGGATGAATGGATGAATGGATGGATGGATGGATTATGGATGGATGGATGGACGGATGGATGATGGATGGATGGATAGATGGATGCAGGGCCGTCGCAAGGGGGGGGGGGGCGAAGGGGGCGGTCGCCCAGGGCCCCGCGCTGTGACATACCTATGACGGGCCTCACACTTGACCAATAGGTCAATAGGTTATCCTGAAAAGGGCCTCGCATCTCAAGTCTGCCCCGACCCCCCCCTAGCGACGGCCCTGGATGAATGGATGGATTATGAATGGATGGATGGATTATGGATGGATGGATGGATTGATGGATGGATGGATGGATTGATGGATGGCTGAATGATGGATGGATGGATGATTGATGGATGGATGAATGATGGATGGATGGATGGATGGATTATGAATGGATGGATGGATTATGGATGGATGGATGGATTAATGGATGGATGGATGGATGGATGATGGATGATGATGATGATGGATGGATGGGATGGATGGATGGATGGATGATGGATGGATGGATGGATTATGAATGGATGAATGGATTATGAATGGATGGATGGATTATGGATGGATGGATGGATTAATGGATGGATGGATGGATGGATGATTGATGGATGGATGAATGATGGATGGATGGATGGATGAATGATGGATGGATGAATGATGGATGGATGGATGGATGGATTGATGGATGGATGGATGGATGAATGGATGGATGAATGAATGATGAATGGATGGATGGATGGATGGATGATGGTAGGTTTTATGACTTAAACACCCCCCCCCCCCCCCCCCCCCAACAGTTTGCGACCAAACGTCAGTGACATCATAGATAAACGTCTTATTTCCTGGTCAAACACGTCCACGTGTGTCTGGACTGAAGCTGTTCACCATCTGGACTCGAAGACAAAGAGCCATAAAACTAAACAAGAACGAGGATCTGCTTTTCTGTGACTATAACAACGAACACACTCTGATATTCTGGGTGTGTTTCCTGGTATTCTCTTTGTGGTGTCAGCTGATTAAAATATTCTGCATGGCATATTGATTCTTTGTTTTCATGATTGATTTAATTGACCTTTGTTTCTAGTCTCGTTAATGACACCAGATAAAAGAACACAGAGAATAACTGTTAAATGCAACAACGCTGTAACAGTCTGATCCTGCTCATAATTACGCTCTTCTTCAGTTCGTTTCAGTGTGTTTTAATTATTAACACTCACACAACAGGAGACGCTGATGCTGCTGAAGACGTTACTTTTTTCCAGCCTTCATAAATAAGTGGCGGCGGCTCGCGGCGTCAGACTTTCTGTTGTGATTCACGCGTGTGCGAGCGTAAACTCACAAGGTCGGACGGTAATTGACCTGCCAGGGATTCCCGCTCTTTGATTTAGGACGGTCCTGATCCGCAGCACGTCTCCCTGCTGGACACGGAGGAGAAAGTAAATAATGCTGCTGGAATCAGAGGCTGAAAGAGCTCAGCGACATAAACAAGATCCTCCAGCAGGAGGCAGCACAGATAACACTAGAGACTCGGCTTCTTCTTCTCTGTTTATTATAAATGCAGCACAGCTCTGATCCTCCAGATAGAAGGTTCCTGGTCTGAACCTCAGCTGGTCCTTCTGGGTCCAGGTTCCATGTTCTCCTGGTTCTGGTGTGGGTTTCATCCATCCATCCATCTATCCATCCATCCATCCATCCATCCATCATCCATCCATCCCATCCAGCCATCCATCCATCCATCCATCCATCCCATCCATCATCCATCCATCCATCCATCCACCATCCATCCATCATCCATCCATCCATCCATCCATCCATCCATCCATCATCCATCCTCCATCCATCTCCATCACATCCAATCCATCCATCCATCCATCCATCCATCATCCATCCATCCATCCATCCATCATCCATCCATCCCATCATCCATCCATCCATCCTCCAGCCACATCCACCATCCATCCATCATGCCATCCATCCACATCCATCCAGCCATCCATCCACCAATCCAGCCATCATCCAATCCATCCATCCATCCATCATCCATCCATCCATCCATCATCCATCCATCCATCCATCCATCCATCATCATCCATCCAGCATCATCCCCCTCCATCCATCAATCCATCCATCCATCCCATCCAGCATCCATCCATCCTCCACATCCATCATCCATCATCATCCCATCCATCCATCCATCCAACCATCCATCCATCCATCCATCCATCCATCCATCCATCCATCCATCCACCATCCATCCATCATCCATCCATCCATCCTCCATTCCATCAATCCAGCCTCCATCCATCCATCCATCCATCCATCCTCCATCCATCCATCAATCCATCCATCCATCCATCCATCCACCATCCATCCAACCCACCATCCATCCATCCATCCATCCCCATATCCATCCATCCATAATCCATTCATCCATCCATCCATCCATCCATCATCCATCCATAATCCATCCATCCATCCATCCATCCATAATCCATCCATCATCCATCCATCCATCCATCCATAATCCATTCATCCATCCATCTTCACTACTTTCTCCACTGCTGCCTCTTCCAGCTCTTCCAGGGGGATACGGAGGCCAGTTGAGAGATCCGATCGTATACCTTCCGCAACCCGCAAATTGCGGGTTTAGGAACCTCCGCTAACCACTAAAGCCGGGCATACACTGTGCGACTGTCGGCTCGTTTTGAGCCGATTTTCCAGTCGTGCGAGTATTTTTTTGGATCGGGCCAAATTTCGACCCTATCATGGGTCGTGCTTCGTGCAGTATACGTGGGGTAACGACGAGAGATTAACACCTCCCGACGAGCTCCCGATCACAAATCGTGTGCTCGCAAGGAAATCAAACTTGTTTGAAATCCTGGTCGCTCCTCGTGAAGGTATCTCACAGTAGAAGCAGTAGGTGCGTTTGAGATGAACTGCACCTCGCCTGGCGAGTAGACGAGATCAGGCGCCGCAGCAGGAGGTGGAGACAAAAAGCTGCAGTCACGTCGGACAGTTTCCAGCACATACAGGAGGAGACACTTACTTCCTGTTAGATCACCTGTATGTTACCTGTGGTTTGCAGACCACGTTCTTAGATAAAGTGTCCTCGATCGCTGATTGAAGTTAAAATAACCGGCATGCATTGTGTGCCGACCGCCGGTGATCGATTCTGCGCAGGCCTGGCTCATCTCGAACGCACCTATTCTGAACGTATAGTGTAAGCAGTCAAGTCGCGTCAGAGCATCGGGCCGTACAGTGTGAGAGCATTGTGGGCAGTGAACTTTTGAACTCAGCGATCTAGTTGTGCAGTGTGAGATAGGGCTGAATCAAACGATTTAAAATATCGCACAGTGTATGCCCGGCTTAATGCAATCTTCCGCTTCTCTAAAGCCGCTACCCGCTATGCCGACTCCCTTACTCACTTTGTAGGTGTGGCAGTGGGCGTGTCTTTTGCACTTTCCGCAAACTCGGTATCTTGCGATCATGGGTTTAGGGTTGCGATCGCATGTCGCCGCGTAAAAGAGCGCTTCCAAATGGCACAAATGTGCATCCACCTGGTCACATGTGGACGTGCACAAACGGCTCCACCTCTCGATTGCGCATCGCCGTATTACTGTCATACGTTTTTATTCTCTTAAGGGCAGATGATGTCTGGTCACTGATGAATATATCAGTTCAGAGCAGGAAGGAAGGAAGAGGAGGCGAGCTGCACATGAAAGCTGCTCTGATCTGGATGAAAAGATGCTCCGTAGCGGTTAGCGGTTAGCGAGTAGCGCAACCAGCTCTTAAAGGCAACGGTTACTGACGCACTGATTGGTTTAACAGGTGGAACGCCCTAACCACTCCTATGGATAATGTAGCAGTTAGCGCAGGTGGGATAGCGGGTTTAGCAAGGTGGATGATTGCGTTCTTTGCGGGGGAACGCCCCTCCCGCTACCCGCTATCCCTTAATAGCTGCTTTAGTATCCAGACATTTACATAACCTTTGACAATTATTAACTGGAGACACTTAATGTTTGTATAAACCACTAATGCATAAAGCAGCAGTGTGACAAGTGCTGGGATTTTCTTATCAGCAAACAACGTTAGAAGCTCTGAGGTGCGCTTTTAAAATAAACGACTGGCGCTCCGCTCGTTCATTACCAACCACGAAAGAGTAATTACAATTATGTAAATATCATCAGCCTCTGTTCACGATGCCGGGGAGCTACGGAGGTGGAAACTGGAGTTCAGCGTGAGCGCCGCCACAGATCAGCGTCCCGCGGGAGACGCCGCAGCCCTGTGATCCCGTTGGCGTGTCGGCGGAGCCGGATTTACCCGGGTCGGTCCAATCAGTCCCATCTGGGGCCGCTTAGTCCTTTCACTGTCAAATTGGATGTGCTGGGAATGACACAAATCCCAGCGTGAGATCAATAAGCTGCTTTTTATTCAGCCGTGGACAGAAATCTGAATAAATCTTTCTTTGATTGTATTGGTTTTTTTTTTCTTCTGACTTTCCTGCACAAAAGTGTCTTTTAAATCACAGAGCGCATTTATAAAAGCATGAAAACATGCAGCTGAAGCCGAACTGAAGTGAACTCACGATTCTCTTATCGATTCCAACCAGCACAAATCTCATATAATTTACGCAAGTTACGCGCAGTCAATTCCAGAAAGCACTTACGTGATTAAGTTACGTCGGTTTAGCACGTTAGCATTGCAGTTGTAAACAACAACGGCGCCCACCAGGTTCAAACGCTCCAAAGTTTGGCTCCACTTCACCAAAGAAAGATGTCAACAAGGCAACTAGCAGTCATTGTAAAGTGGAGATAACAGCGTCTGGAGGGAACACGGCTAACATGCAGAAACATTTGAACACACAACATGCTAACGAGTGTCGTGTTTTTGACGCTTTGGACTGATGGATCTCAACCCAGCAGCAGTAGCCAAGCTAAGATCACCTCTGGTAACTCTGGTTAGTAGCTATCCCACTGCCTATGTGCTTCTTTAAACACGCTATAACATTAATGCTATGCTGTTAAACGAATGCCTTCTGCAAATACATTTAGAAGATGACCGTGACGAGAGAGAGAGTCTGGCTGGTTCAGAGGCTGGAAGACATGATTATTTTTACTGCTAAAAAGAATTGTTAATTCTTCATAGCATTTGCAGATTTGTACTATGCACTGTTCCGTTGTATTTGATAGTATTTATCTTTCTTTATTATTGTTTTTGAGTGCTTAGTGAGCTCATATATCCTTTTAAAAGGGAGATTTTTTTCATTTCTTTTAGGAAAAATCTGTTAGTAAAATGTTCCACATTCTTGTGTATTTGCACAGTTACATATTACAACAGTTAACACGTCATCCAGGCTTTGGGCCTCTTTTGACCTCGCTGTTGAGTTTGTAAGGTCGTGACTTCTAAGTAAATAAAAATTGATGCTAATAAAACTGTTTGTTCTCCTTTTTCCCCAAATAGAATCGATAAGAGAATCAAATCGTTAAACAATATCGATAATGGAATCCCTACGCAGCAGAAAACGGGGCTTCAGAGTAACAAAACGGGTCCTAAATGTGAAAGTCCTACACAATGTTCCTCCACCGTTACCTGACGCCAACCGCAACAGATGAGACCACACACACACACACACACACACACACACACACATGCACATGCACGTACGTGTCTTTCATTCAGAGGCCGGTCACGGAGACGACCAGACGCTGGCAGCTGGCAGCGCTGTAGCTCTGTGTGTGGTTCTTTTGGACCCAGATGCTCGTGTGTGTGCAGCACAGGCAGCCTGGATGTGGGTTCGTATAATGTTCCAGAAACATCACATCTCCGTATAAAGTTAACTCACCTGCACCTGCATGGAGTCGTGAGTCTCAGACTGAAGGATCGTGCTGCTTTAAAAACCACTCACCTGTAAACCTTTTAATCCCTCCAGGTTCAGGTGCCTTTGAAACACACCTGATGGACCAGTCAGCGTCCAGACAGAGACAGGTGACATCACCACACCAAAGAGCAAAGAAATCAACCTGGATGCTCCGCCTAAGTTCATGGGGTCCAGAACCAGAACCGGTCCACAGACGTGTGCAGAGACGACTGTCAGCATGAGTTCAACATTGATTTATTTTGTAGTTTTCATGGTGTCTGACGATGGAAAACACTTTAAAAATAAGACAGGAAGTGACGCTAACTGAGATGTTGAACGTAACAAAAGCAAAAACAAAAGAACAAAAATCAGAACAGAAACCAGAATCTCCTGATGGACGGGTCTCCTGAAGTTCCCTCTAAACTCACAGCCTGGATTAACTTCTGCACAACGAAGTAAATGCTAATTGAATTTCTTGTCATTAGCCTTTGATGTTAGCTTGTTAAGGAAAGCGCTGCTGCGTGGGAGTCTCGTTAAGGCTGAGATCTCAAGAGGAGGATCAGTGGAAATGAAAGCAGAGGGGTTGAACCGGGTTAAAGGAGAAGACGCAGAGAAGAGACGGCGACACGGTTCATTCAGGCTGGAGCTTTAGTTTTAGTTTTTTTAAAGAAAGGAGGAGAAGACAGTCTGATTGTTTAGTTTAGAGTGAGGTTGAAACAGTGATCTGCAGATGTTGGAGGACCAGCTCAGAGAATCAGATTTAATCCTGGTGGATTTAAGAGGCTCGTTAACGGCACTGAGGTCTTTCAGGTAAAAAGTCAGTTTTTACATGTGTGCAGAGCCATGGCCACCTTCATCATTGTCCTGATAGTTTTAAAAACATTTCGCCGGAGACGCTAACACTAGTGGGTTCAGCATAACTGGATTAATACACTGACGGACTCACAACAGTCAGCGGCTGGACACCATCGCACATTTTGAGTTTGAATGAATGAGTTGATCTGCAGTTGCTTCCACTTTAAATGTGTATTTCAGTCACAGTAAAGTAGGGCTGCACGCTAATTAAGACGTCATCCCGATAACTATCGGGCCGATAACAGGAAATGATGATGTCATCCCGATAAGTCCGATATCAGGACGAATAGCCCCGATAACATATATATTTGTCAACACAGCAGTGTCTCGCTCCCTCTGAGCCTTGAATGACCGGCAGTGAATGTTATGTTCAAGTGACGTCGGCATAATCAGAAAAACGATTTCTCAATCAGGAAAATCAAGAATACCCCCTCATGCCAGAAAACAACTCGTTAACTCGGTCATAATTTTAGTAGTTGCTGACTTTAATTGATGTTCGCAGTATCTTCCCACATGTTACACATCCATCCATCCATCCATTAACTCCCGCTTGGTCCGGAATCGGGTCGCGGGGGCAGCAGCTTCAGCTGAGAGGCCCAGACCTCCCTCCCCTCGGCTGCTTCCACCAGCTCCTCTGGTTACACATAAAAAAGAAAAAAATAGAAAAGGCTGAAAGAACGACTAGCAAACGAGGGAACGGAGGAATTTACGTTACACCTTGAATGCAGCCTGCAGTTCGGTGTGCTGATAAAAACAAACAAACATGGGGGCGATTAAGATTAAGATAGTTCGCTGGTTATTTGTGAAAAATGCTCCAAGCGAAGGAGGGAAAAATAGCACAAGCTTTAATACGTCAAACCTGATCAGCCACCTGAAACACAACCATCGCTTCCATGGAATTTTGAAATTGCGCTAATGTGAGCTAATGTGAGCTAACGTGAGCTAATGTGAGCTAACGTGAGCTAACGTCAGCAAGCCAGCAGCAAGTTATCGTGCATCCCTACAGTAAAGTTCTGCGTTGTTGCTGGCATCGTTAATTGATTACTGGCAGCAGACAAACCGTGGAAGCGGTGCGCTACTGCCAGCTAGCGGTACTGAGTGGTGACTTGCTAAGTCAGTAAATCCTGGCGGGTCCGACGTTACGACGGAAACCCACCAAACAGTGACCCAACAAGGTTCCCAGTATTTGTCAAATCTTTACTCTGCAGCATCTCCGGCCTCCATCTGGACCCTCCAGCCCTCCAGACGTCGATCCGTTTATCCCGCCCATCAGCGGCGCTCGTGACTGTCCGGGGAGCGCCGCAACGCACCGACACAGAGCCGCACGAGCACGAACACGAACACGAGCGCGGCGACATATGGTCTGAAGATGACACGGATGAGTGTGAATCCTCGGTGCTTTAGCTCTCAGCAGATACTCAACACCTGCAGCTCTGGTCAGTGTGGGACGGACAGGTGGGATCCCCCAGATAAAACCCAACAGGTGTTTTAATAAAGCACCTCCGCGGGGGGCGGCGGCTTTGATGTGATCACTCACTGACACCCGCAGCTCACACACAAACATAATGTCATCCATTTCATCCATAAAAGGACAGTTAAAGCGCGCCAGGTGGCCGGTGTCACACTCCACCACCTGCGTCACTGCCGGCGCCAGATGCTTCCCGCGGTAACTGAGCCAGCGTTAGCATAAATGTGTGCGTTTGCATGTATGTGAGCGCGAGGAGCGGCAGTAGCTCCTAGCTAGAAATCACCTCCTTGTTTTTATTTAATCGCTGTTCCGGTCCGGAGGTGTGAGCTTTTGTCCTCCCCAGACGGCAGGAGGTGTTTAATTACTGACACCGGGCCAGAGAAACCCAACACCTGAAGAAAATAAAATAAAATAAATCCCCAGCTTCACATCTGAGGGCAGGAAAGATGAGCGGGACACAGCTGCAGGGTCACCAGGAGCTCAGAAACGTCCACGTCCTCAGAGACAAAAACCCCTGCAGCCCTGTGATCCTTTCAAGTTCAGTTTTTATTTAATTTATAGAGCCTTTATTTAACCGGGAAAGAGAAACTGTCCTGGTCCAGATGGGCTGTAAATACTAATATATACACCCACATCTGAATATCATATATTCACTAGATATCATGTATAAAACATGAATCTTAGAAAATTAAAGTGCTCATTTTATCCTCATTCTCTGCCATTATTCTTGGATTTTTCATAACTCTATAATATAATTTTAAAAAATTTAAGGATATTGTGCGCGTTCTCTCACAGCGAAGAAATGCTGTGAGCCAGCCTGGCCCCTTTCAGAAGGTGGCCTTATGGGTAATGATGTGGCTTTATGGGTAATGTAGTGTGTGTGTCGTGGGACGGCAGAATGAAAACGGCGTTAGCTGAAAAGTACCAGAATAAAGTGCTCGTTCCATGCAGAGAAAACCGGACTTTTTCTTTTGTTGTTGTTAGCATGTTAGCCGCTAATTACGAGCCAAAAATAGCACAATACCAGCGGTTTGTTTACTACGGTTCAGAGACCAGAGGCTGTGAAGGAAACAGAAAGACCACAGTTGAGCCTTTGTCTTGTTTCGCTGCAGTGCCTCGATACTTTTTTGGGGGTTTTAAACATATTTTAAACACATTATTTGAGGCTCGGGGGGCTCCGGCTAAATCAAAATGTACCTGGTGGCTGCTGTCTGGAGGTTGCACGTGATTTTGCTCGGGGGTCATGACTCTGGGTCTCTGGTAAAGCGCCTAGAGACAATTGTCATTGTAACAGACGATTATAAATAAAACGGAGATTCTCTCCAGGACGGACCAGGTCTCTGAACCTGTCTCCAGGTTAACCTTTAACTTCCCAAAGTTGACTCTGGAGTCCAGAAAATGAAGCTTGCTCTTCTTAAAACACTATAAATGTCCTCTGAGGTGGTGACACGCCGACCCACATGTACCTGAGGACGGTGGGCGTGTCTCCACGTGTCGTCCCTGAAGGAACAAGGTGGTTGTCGGCGTCTGGCAGGAAACACCTGTGTGAGCTGCGTCTGATGAATAAAACATTAGAAAGGAAGGCGTCACAAATGCTTGCTACTGATGTATATTTCATCTTAAATCTATCATGTTTATTTCATCCAGCCTGGTTTGTTTTGAGTTCTGTACTAGTTGTCTTGGGAAAAGTTAAATTTTTATTCCAAGATGTCTGAAAAACATGATCAATTCATGCTTTTTTTTCTTTAAATGACTATTGAACCAGTTTTGCTGGCGACCTGAACCCAGTTTTTAACTTTAGCTCCGTTTAGACCACAGATTATGTCTGTCAGTCATAACTGTCTATATCTGTTTTTTTTTTTTTTTAATACAGTAAAGTATAGATCAAGGGTGACTCATTTTCTCTGAGGGCCAATCAGCATCATGGTTGAAGGGCCAGATTGACAGCATGAGTGTAACAAAGTGCAATGTAAATCAAAATGAATTAAACTACACCTTATTATAATGTTAAATAACGGTTTCTTTATTTATTATGTATTCAAGTTTCAAACATTTAAGTCATTATTATATTAAACTCAGGGTTTGTGGTTGTAAGAGTATCTATTACCTTGGTTTCAGAAGCGGAAAAGGTTCTTTGTTTTTCTTGCAGGCTAAATTTAGCATACTTAGCTCCGTGTTTGCTGTCAAAATGCTGACGTAGATTAAACTATTTCACGACTGACACACATTACACAAAAGTTACAGTTATTTCACCTTGAGATATAAACTTGCTTTTTTTTAAGTCCATCGGTTCTGAAAAATCGTCTTGCTGATAGCTGCCGTGATTGTTGTGGGTAACGACAAAATGCATGATGGGAGATGTAGTTTATTGTCAATATGCGCTTTAAAGCAGTTTAGGCAAGGCAAGGCAAGTTTATTTGTATAGCACATTTCGTGTACAAGACAATTCAAGGTGCTTTACATAAGCATTACAGAGCATTACATTAAAACAAGAGGAAATAAAAAGATAAAATAATAAAAATGCAAAAGGTTAATCAACAGTTGTTTTTTAATTTAGGAATTAAAAATGTAGATAAAATGCAAGAAATAAAAGTTAATTATTATGATAAAATGTGGCAAATAAAAAAGTTTTTAACCTTGATTTAAAACTGCTGAGAGTGTCAGCAGACCTGCAGGTTTCTGGGAGTTTGTTTCCACATTTGAGGAGCAAAAAACTGAACGCTGCCTTTCCGTGTTTATTTCTGACTCTGGGAACAGAAAGTAGACTTGAACCTGATGACCTGAGGGATCTGGTGGGTTCAGAACCAACCAGAAGATCCTGAATGTATTTTGGCCCTAAAGCTTATTTTAAGTCTTAAAATATTGGTTTAAAATTTTAGCCAATAATGCCCAAGCTCTCGAGGGCCACATAACATGACGTGACGGGCCACATTTGGCCCGCGGGCCTTGTGTTTGACACATGTGGTATATATGGTATTAAAAGGCAGAAGAACAGTGAGACACCGACTGAGTCGACTTCTGCAGTCGAGGTCATTGATCGGATTTTTAGATGAAATTAACTCCACTGAATTGATTTTTTTTTTTGTTCGCGTGAGACTCAGCAGTTATTCTGACTGCACGTGTACGTGCACACGCACCAGATGCAAACACATCACTGACAGTATCTTCACTTGCAGCCAGGACTCGTGAGCTTCTGGCACCAACACTGGGCTCCGTTCATGGAGCATCCTGAGGTGTCAGAACAGAACAAACTCATCCGCTCCGGCGCTCGCGGTCCCGGAAAAACAACTGCATCCGTTCGTGGTCGACCAACTTTCCCTCACGACAACACGCATTTCCTGAGAAACAAAAGCCAGATACTTAATAAGAAGCTCCAGCAGATCCACTGAGGTGGAAAACACGCCTGATCCTCGCTGCACAGGTGTGTTTCCCGCTCTTTAAAGCTGAAGCTGAAGCTTCTGTGGATGCACGCTGTCGGAGAGCAGATGTTAAAAAAAAAAAAAAAAGCATTTTCCCCTTGAAAACTGAGCATTTAGTTCAATTACAACACGGTGTCACCTTTGAGCCTCTAGTCACGTCTGAGACGACAGTCCATCATGACAGCTCTGCAGACGGGTCCAAAGACTCGGAAAAGCTAAATAAGAGCATTTTAAGTGAGTAACCAGGCATCACAGGCCACAACAGACATCTCCACCTCCGTTTCAAAGATTCAGAAGGTTTGAACGCTGTTTGTGGAACAAGAAAAAAACAACAGACCCATTTATTTTCATTAATGACTGAATAAAGGATTAGTTATACTTCTGCTTAGACTGTAGGCGACACCACGTCCACCTCTCTCAATGTACCTGTGCAAAGAAACAGGTTTGTTCTTCTTTGTCTTCATATTTCCCTCCACTACTTCTTCCTCTTCAAGCTGTAAAAATGATATAAAATGTACTTTATTTTTGCTCCTTTGTCACATCTGAGCCACTTACAGGAAATAAACAAAAGGAAACTCGCCACTGCGGGGAAAGGACCAGCACCGCCATCTGGTGGTTGGAGGTGGAATTACAGAGCGACGCAAACAATAAAGGGCTGTGTATAGAGGGTTTTCACTTACGTCAGGTTTTGGTCAGTGACCCGGATGGGCGGCCATCTTGGAGGTACTCAGATGTAAACACACCGCTGGATCAATGCTAACGACCGTGGATAAAGGATGGATAAACCACAGAAAAGCTCTTTAAAAGGCATTACAGACGCAAAAACATACAGAGAAGGGCTTGGTCCACGGGAAAGGGAACGATATTCTGAAAAGTTACAGTTTGTCGGTGGTGCCGATCCGTACGAGTTAGCTCCCTCGTCTCGGAGCAATGACGAGCCGGAGAGCCTCCCTTCGATTGGATACCTCAACATCGTAAACTACCTGGTTTCTACCCGTCATTCCAACAGATGGGACCCAATCTGGGTCATCCTTCTGATAAAGGTCAGAACTTTAACCTGGAATATAATGAGAAATGTAGCACATTGTAGCTCTACATTTTAATAACTGTGTTGCTAGTGTAGCTAGGTGGTAGCTTGATATTATCATTAGACTAGAAATTAAGAGCTTTTTTTCTTGATAATTGTTCATGTGTGAAATTAAGAGCTAACAACATTTCACTTAACTTACCTGACACGAAATGGGCCGAACAAATTCAGATGTTGTCCAGATTTTCACGCAGGTCTTAGTTTAGCTTTGCTAACCACAAGCGCCTCCTTTCCTCTGACAACTTCTGGCATTGTTCTCCCTGATTTTTAATAACCTTTGGAAGTCTATAAAACTCTAAGTGTCTCTCGCGGTCTGTCCGGTTGGTACAGACGAAAACACGGCTATAATTTACCATTTTTAATGAAGACGTCCGATTTACTCCAGTGAGTGCGCTTTGTTTACGTTGCCGCGTGCCTCCAAGATGGCGACTTCCGGTTGGATGACGCGCCTAGGGTTGCCACATTCCAGACATGAAAATAAAGGACAATTCCGTATTTTACGGGACGGGTGGCAACCCTATGGGGTAGACATTTTTAAAATGCGCGGGTAGCAGCGCAGCACCGGCGTCTGTGGTAACCAGGCAACCGTGACAGCGTGGGGAGGGGCCAGGCACTGAGAGTGACAAGATGATTGGCACACACATATAAAGATATGGGCACAGAGCGCAGCAGGTCCTGTTGTCCCGCCACAAAGATTTTGCTGGCCTTAATGTTTCCTGTATTTTATTTTGTTCATTATTGTTAAATTTAGTGTTGATATGTGTGTGTGACAGATGTGTGTATGCGGCGTTAATGAAAATACGGGAGGAATCGCGTCCCGTATTAGTTCAATACGGGATGCAACATTTTTTTCTCAAATAAAGGACAATTCCGTATTTTACGGGACGGGTGGCAACCCTAGACACGCTGTGAAAACCGACTATACTCTTGCGGCAACGTGTTGCAGTTATCTTGTCGCAGGTATGCTGCAGTTACTTTTGATTTATGCCCAATTTTGACGCTCGGTCTGCGCTATGTTATTCCACGCCACAATGCAAGAGGGACAATCGCTTATCTCTGTGTTTTTCCACTTCCTCACCGTCTCGGTCGTATCCAGACCCACATTCATCGCTATCTCCCTCCATGAATTACTAGAATATGTGCTGTCTTTGTAGTGTGAAGAACCAGAATCGTACAGATGTGGGTACTTCCTCATTTCTCCTTTCTCTCCTCTCTGCGACTACATAGCTCTTATGTGACTATTAGTTTAAAGATCCTTTGAAATCCTTTATTTTTAAATTTTGATGTAATATAGGGTTGCTGTTTACAGCGAACTTCCATCTAAATGAGAAACAAAAACCAGACTGCAGCTGCTCCGGTTCGAAGCCTGGCGCCTGGCCTGATGGGTAAACTTTTATTTAAATATCACAGGAAGCAACTGATGTGTCCAGGATCCGTCTCAACACCAAACACAAACACAGGCTGATGTGTTCATCGGTCAGACCAGCGTCTGGAGCGTCTTCCTGGATGCAGGATATGGATCGTTATTGGTTGAATCCGTCACAGTCACCTGGTTGTTAACGGATTTGAATTATACCTTCAAAAGAGAAAGAAAGAAAGAAGACAAATGTGAGCACATTTAGACGCTGACGGAGGAATCTGTGGTTCTGAATGGCGTTTGTGTTTTAGAGGATTTAGAGTCTTGGCTGCTGTGCTGCAGAAACCATGTAACAGTGGCTGCAGAGCTGTGAGCTGGCAGGAGATGTCCTCCGGTCGCCAGCGCCGCTACACGAGTCCAAAACTGTCACACAATGTGTGTGACAGTGAATAAAATGTGTAAGTGAATAAAACCCTAAAAAAAAACCCTGCAAAGCAGGAGACAAACAGCACCAGACTCAAGCTGCAAACAGATTTAAAACTTTCTTTCTGGGATGAAACTGGCAGGTGTTGTGACCCTGAGCCATCTCTACTGGCCTGGACCGCTGACAGAACTCCCATGATGCACTGGGCCCCTTTCCTTACTCTGCTCTCATTACTCTTCATGTGTGTTTATGTTATTGTTACTTTCATTTATTTGTGTTTTTCTTTTTCCTTCATCTCAAGGCAGGAAACAACTCTTGTATCTGTGAAACCAGAGATATTACGGGTTGTACTCTCAGAATTACATCACATTTTCTAAATGCCCTCGTTTTCTGACTCCGTTGCTGATATTTGGAAATAATTGGGAAATAATTAAAGTAGCAGCAGAAACAGCCATTAAGGGTTCATAAGTGTTCTCAGATGCTGGTTGGCGTTAAAATATAGAAAACGTTCCTTGAATAGCCTGAAAGCCAATCCTCAAAGTTAAATGATCAAACTTTACAGAAGAAATACATTTATTTAAATCCTGGTACCAAAAAAGAAAAACAAAAGGTTTTGGTCTCCATGGCTCATCAGGTAAAACTATCTACGGCCTCAAATCTATGCATAAAAAAGGGGCGTGGTTTTTTGAGTGACAGCTGCTTCAGTGCATTGTCGTGTTAGCAGTTAGCTGTCTGATGGCTGATTAGAGTTTAGAATCTTCGGTGAATTAAAAGAGAGTAAAATTGCTCCTATTTTAAAGATGTGGCTCATCGTGGTCTTTAACTTTACCGCCACCATCGGCACCGAGTTCACGACCACGAGTCGACTTTCACGAGTCGAAAGGTCATGGTCAACTTGCGGTTCGTGAACCTTCGGATGGGCGCGAAACTCAACTAAACGGTTGGAGGCGGATACCTGATTAAAGGTTGCGAGCTGAAGGACGTCCAGGCCCGAAGGCCGGAGCAACAGGTCCTCTAGTCCTCTAGCTCAGTGGTTCTCAACTGGTGGGTCGTGACCCAAAAGTGGGTCGCAGACCCGTTTTCAGTGGGTCGTGGGTTTTTGTCTGGGGAAGGAAATGCTAAAAAAAAAAAAAAAAAAAAAAAAAGCGTGTCATTCATACTTTTCAACAGTAGATGGCGATAATGTCCTGTAATGTGAGTTGACACCCTCCAGTTTACACCATAGAAGAAGACCTGCAGCGTTTGTTTCCATATGTTGAGCAGGTGAAACACAGATACAACCAAGAATATATGAGATATGGATTTTCTTATCTTGAAGACAAAGGTCAGTGATGGTTATTCAGATAAAACTATATATTTGAGTTCTTTTTGAAACTACTGCTCAGTGGTTGCTCTGTTTTATTTCATGTTTGTGCATGTTGAGTCTGTTAAAAAAGGCTTCGTACAGGAGATAGAAAACCTCTTTAACTCCCCCCATCCATACTGGTGTGTGATTTTTTAAATTTTTTTTATTTTTATTACCTTTTGCCACCTTTACCCTCCCTTGGATAAGCTGAACAAAATAAATGGAAGAACATGAATTTGCAGTGCGAGTCTCATTCACAGCACTGACATTTATAGAAATCTCAGTTTCAGCACAAATACATGCAGCAGCAGAAGATAAGACAAAAAAAGAGTCAGGTGAAGTTTTTACACCCAACTCCATCTTGGAGGGAGGGATGGGGGGGTGTAAGGTTGTAATATTATTGTCGCCTGGCGGATATAGAGAGATAACTCCTCTATAAATCTCATAAGAGTCTCATCCAGAGTTGCAGGCTTGTGGAGCTGTTACTGACTGTATCTGGGTGGATTTTTTTTTTTTTTCAGCCTAATACGCCAGAAAATAACTGGAATCTAAACGAGTTAATAATGAGCACATTAACCTTAATGACCTAAATGACTCTACTTATATCCGTGTGAGTCAGCGGCCTAATGGAGGTGTAATAGACAGAAATGTCAGGAAGACGCACACACGTGCAAACAGGAGTCAAATGACAGTTTTTCCGCCTCTTTTTGCACAAATTTATGAAAATCAGACGCGCCCCGGGAAGCGCGCTCCTGGTTGGGAGGCTGCGGCGTGGAGGGAAACCCCTCGTGGATGTCGGGGAGGTCACGATTCACTTACAGAGAAAGTCTCGACCTTTTTCCCGCTGTGACCTCCTGCTGGGGATTCAAACCTCCCACCTCCTCCCCCACCCTATCCCCCCCCCCCGCAGACGGCGTGAATGTGCCGCGCCTGTAACGTGCGTGACAACCCGGTCGGGACGGTTCATCTCCACTTCAAAGCTGCTCACGAGCAGGTTTGATGTGGATGTTCAGGGTCTCTGGAGGATTCTTTAACACTGCGATGAGAGCAGCTCCTCATCAATAAAATATCTTTTAATGCAGATTGTAACATGTTTGTGGCGTCTCCAAGAGAAAAAGTGTTGTGTTGAATTCCAATTCCTCCCTCAACCCTCAATCTCAACCCTCAGTCTCAAAAATGTTCGCTCCCGCTAAGTGCTAGCGCTGTCCCGATTCTAAGAAAGTCAAGTTTGAGGGCTGTATCGCCCTTAATATTGAGATTCTCCGGCACCACCCTTGGTAGTAAGGACTACCCAGAAGGCATTGCGTATTTTCGCCAAGACGTCTTCAAAAAGGTTGGCACCGAAAAAAGCTAGCTACAAATGTACGTATTTTCATAGTTAATAAAGATATAAATGTTACGAAACTATCTTGCTGTCTTTGTTATATATATTTATATCATCTTATTCTTCTTCTACGTCTTCTTCTCTTTCTTCTTCGTCGTTGTCATTTTCTTGACCGACTGGACGTAGCTTTGGCGTAAGGCCGCCCCCCACAGTCTGAAGACGTAACTGCACTCAAGGGCTGTCCCATTTCTAATTCACAAGATAATCCTGACACTTACTTTGGAGGGTCAAGATTGAGGGTTAAGGGAGGAATTGGAATTGGCCCTTATTTTTGATTCCTTAATTCAGGGGTGTCAGACTCATTTCCACTGAGGGCCACATCAGCATCATGGTTGAAGGGCCAAATTGACAGCATAAATGTAACAAAATGCAATGTAAATCAAAATAAATTAAACTACACCTTATTATATTGTTAAATAATGGTTTCTGTATTTATTATGTATTCAAGTTTCAGATATTTAAGTCATTTTTTATATTAAATTCAGGGTTTGTGGTTATAAGAGTATCCATTACCTTGGTTTCAGAAGCGGTTCTTTGTTTTTCTTGCTGGCTAAATTTAGCATACTTAGCTCCGTGTTTGCTGTCAAAATGCTGACGTAGATTAAACTTTTTCATGACTGACACCACCTCATAACACAAAAGACACTTTAAAGATAAGATAAGATAAGATAAGATAGAACTTTATTGATCCCACGACGGGGAAATTTGTGCGTTTTCTTGGACATGTTGGGATTAGTTTGTAAAGGTTTTTCTTAAGTTCATCAGTTCTACAAAAAAATCGTCTTACTCATAGCAACCGTTATTGTTGTGGGTAATGACGAAATGCATGATGGGAGATGTAGTCTATTGTCAATATGCGCTTTAAAGCGGTGTAAGCTAATTTCAAGTCTTAAAATATTGGTTTAAAATTCAAGCCAGTAATGTCCAAGCTCTCGAGGGCCACATGAAATGACGTGACGGGCCACATTTGGCCCGCGGGCCTTGTGTTTGACACATGTGCTCTAATAAAAGCATGTTCTTGCGTTTGGTTGATCTGGTGCAACGTTTAATTGTGCTTATGCTTGGGAAGAGCGGAGCAGTCTCCAGGGGACATTACCACTGCTTTAATGTTGTTTCTGTTTTCAGATCCTCTAATAATGTTTGTTAAACTGTCACGCTTAAACCTCAGCGGCTTATCGTGCACAAATGTGGGTTTAGAAGAAAAGACACGGACACAAACAGGATTACACAGTTATTCTTTCAAAGAGTGACTTCCAACCTGCCAATAAGGAGCAGATTTCTTATGTTTAAATCTGTGAGGCTTTT
>JAGFBZ010001989.1:7500-72500 GCA_018398805.1 Hirundichthys speculiger | reverse complement strand
CGCCATCTTGGACCGGTCATTCTCTGGGATTATAACCGTAGTAGTATTACCGTACGTCCAGTCGCAGCACAAGTGAGAGAACATGCCTGAACATTGTGTGGGATATTCCTGCTCCAATCGGCGGACCATCAGAAGCAGGGCTCAGGGGATTACTTTTCACAAGTAAGATGTAACATATTTTTCTGTCTAAAAGACGTCTAATAAATGTCTAATAAACGTCTAACGGTCCCTAGACGTCTGGGCTAAAATCGGTCTACCACTGGTCTAAATGAAAGTTTTAGACTAGCCGTTTCTAAATCTAAACTACATTGTACATTGATCAATTACTGTTAAAAATGTTTTAATCCAGCATTTGGCCACCATTTATACAATTTACTATTGTTTTATTTTGTATTTAATTATTAATGGATTAAATTGTACCGTATAGATTTGCGTTAATATAGACCGATTATAGACGGGCGAATTTCGTGTGTGAATTTAAACGAGACGTCTATTGCTCAGTGGGTTACTATAATATTGGTTTGTATTTTGTTCATTGAAATATACCAGAGTTGAGAAGGAGCAAAGATCCTTTGTTACCGTAACGTTAATGAAACGACGCTAAGATAATGGCAGTTAACAATGCTACAGCATGTTTATTGTTCACCCGGCTATGAACTGAGACTTGATAAGTCATATTCCATAACACTGACTTAGATTACAACTGACACAAGAATTGCCATTGAAGAAAATTATATTGCTATATGCTATTGCTATGTTTTTCAATGTCACTCTGTAGCCTATAGTGCATTATATTGTCTGATTAATCTTAATATTGTCATGATCTGAGGGGTTTTGTGTCCTTGGTTTTTGGTTTTGTAGTCTTCCTTCGTTCAGTTTTTAAAAAATCTTTAAAAACCTTTTAAAAAAATCAATAAAAAAATCTTAAACAAGGTGTACCATGTCTCCACAAAACAGATTATTGAATTTTATGAGTGTGTTCATCTGGCCAATTAGGCTGTCTCCTCTCATAAACCTATGAGATAAATAACACTGAGCGGAGCGGGTGACCGGTCTAAGATGGCGGCCCCAAATCTCGTCAGCGCCAGTAGAGAGTAGCGTTCGATGCGGCGTCTATCTATATATGTCTATGTGACTGACCCATTGCTCATTTTTTTTTGGAAACTAGCTCCTCTTCGACAGCTTCTCTCCAGTCAGGTGACATTGTTGTTTGTGTGTTGCTGTTGCAACGAGGAAGGGGGCGGGGTCAACTCCGGAGGGGATGACGGCGGGAAAAGTGAAATACTTACATCGTTTATACCGATATTGTTTCATCCTCTATCGTACGGCACTAAAAACATGATATAAGATATAAACTCGATATAACGTGCAGCTCTAGGTTAGCACATAAGCTAGTCACAGATCTAATAACAGTGTTAGTCCTGATGTCCATGCAATAACTTACATTACTGTAATATTTTAAGGTTTCCAGACACAAAGGCTCCATAGACGAGTGTCTTTACTGTCCAGCTCGTTACTGGTATTTTGCTTTAATTGTTTAAAGAGGTAACGTCTTAACTCGGCATCAACTCGTCCTCATTTTCACGTCACAGAGAGCGAAGACAGTAAACATTTCCCACCAGGACTCTGCAGAACCTGAGCCTTTCTATTAATTTAACGGATAATTAAAAGCAAACACTTTTCAAACTGATTGTAATTAGCTCCAACGTAAACGTGATTCATCCAGTTTTTCTCTTTAACGCAGAAAGAAAACCACGGCGAACATTTAAGGCTCAACGCTGTGTTGCAGCTCGTCCAGAATTATTTCTCCAGTTCATTTCCTCCACGCTGCAGCACTGCAAGTGTCCCTCGAATATCCACGTACTCCATCTCTGTCTGCGCTTGAAGGAGTCAATCTCTCCCGGGCCGGCGCCGTAATCGATAGCCAGGCTGATATTACTGTGGGCCGATGGTGAGTTATTCCTCCACGCCGAGGCGGGAGGCTGACGGAGGAGGGAGAGCGATGCAGGCGGCTGGAGGATGAATCTGAGCAGTGAAGCGTTGGGTCTGGATTGGATCTCAGGAGGGACGGACTGAATGATATTAGATAGATACATGTGGGGGGGGGGGGGGTGAAACTGGCAGCACTGTGATAAAGTTTGAGACACTTCATTCATATGAAGAACAAGAAGTCTTGCAGCAGGCGGTCGGACCTGAAAGAATCCTGATATCACAAGATCACGGACAAAAACCAGATGATACACGTTTCCCAGGCGGGTCCAAACCAGAACCAAAGAACCAGAACCCAAAATTAAATCCAGAATTAGTTTAAAGACTGTAGCCAGTCCAATACCAGTCAATATCAAATCCAAAACCAGTGCTAAACCAAGTCCTAAACCAGTCTCAAACCAGGTGAAGACCAGTTTAAAACCAGTGTCAAACCAGGTGAAGGCCAGTTTAAAACCAGTGTCAAACTAGGTGAAGGCCAGTTTAAAACCAGTGTCAAACCAGGTGAAGGACCAGTTTAGTCAAACCAGTGTCAAACCTGGTGAAGGACCAGTTTAAAACCAGTCTCAAACCAGGTGAAGGCCAGTTTGAAAACCAGTGTCAAACCAGGTGAAGACCAGTTTAAAACCAGTGTCAAACCTGGTGAAGACCAGTTTAAAACCAGTGTCAAACCAGTGAAGACATGTTTGAAACCAGTGTCAAACCAGTGAAGACATGTTTGAAACCAGTGTCAAACCTGGTGATGGCCAGTTTGAAACCAGTGACAAATCAGATGAAGGCCAGTTTGAAACCAGTGTCAAACCAGGTGAAGGCCAGTTTGAAACCAGTGTCAAACCAGGTGAAGACCAGTTTAAAACCAGTGTCAAACCTGGTGAAGACCAGAAACCAGTTCAAAACCAGTGAAACCAAACCAGTGTCAAAACCAGTGAAGGACAGTTTGAAACCAGTGTCAAACCAGGTGAAGGCCAGTTTGAAACCAGTGACAAACCAGATGAAGGCCAGTTTGAAAACCAGTGTCAAAAGTGTCAAACCAGGTGAAAGGCCAGTTTAAAAACCAGTGTCAAACCAGGTGACCAGAAACCAGTTTGAACCAGTTTAAAACCAGTGTCAAACCAGGTGAAGACCAGTTTAAAACCAGTGTCAAACCAGGTGAAGGCCAGTTTAAAACCAGTGTCAAACCAGGTGAAGGCCAGTTTAAAACCAGTGTCAAACCAGGTGAAGGCCAGTTTAAAACCAGTGTCAAACCAGGTGAAGGCCAGTTTTAAAACCAGTCTCAAACCAGGTGAAAAGAAACCAGACCAGAACCAGTTTAAAACCAGTCTCAAACCAGGTGAAGGACCAGTTTAAAACCAGTGTCAAACCAGGTGTAAAGGCCAGTTTAAAAAACCAGTCTCAAACCAGGTGAAGGCCAGTTTAAAACCAGTCTCAGGTGAAGACCAAAACCAGTGTCAAACCAGGTGAAGACCAGTTTAAAACCAGTCAAATGAAGGCCAGTTTAAAACCAGTGTCAAACCAGGTCAAACCAGTGAAACCAGTTTTTAAAACCAGTGTCAAACCAGGTGAAGGCCAGTTTAAAACCAGTCAAACCAGGTCAAACCAGGTGAAGGCCAGCAGTTTAAAACCAGTCTCAAACCTAGGTGAAAGCCAGTTTAAAACCAGTGTCAAACCAGGTGAAACCAGGTTCTCAACCAGTTTAAAACCAGTGTCAAACCAGGTGAAAGAAACCAGTTGTTTAAAACCAAACCACCAAAAAAACAGCCAGTTTAAACCAGGTGAACCAGACCAGTTTAAAACCAGTGTCAAACCCTGGTGAAGGCCAGTTTAAAACCAGTCTCAAACCAGGTGAAGGCCAGTTTAAAACCAGTGTCAAACCAGGTGAAGGCCAGTTTAAAACCAGTCTCAAACCAGGTGAAGGCCAGTTTAAAACCAGTCTCAAACCTAGGTGAAGGCCAGTTTAAAACCAGTTCAAAAAACCAGTGTCAAACCAGGTGAAGACCAGTTTAAAACCAGTGTCAAACCAGGTGAAGACCAGTTTAAAACCAGTGTCAAACCAGGTGAAGACCAGTTTAAAACCAGTGTCAAACCAGGTGAAGACCAGTTTAAAACCAGTGTCAAACCAGGTGAAGGCCAGGTGAAGCCTTTAAAACCAGTGTCAAACCAGGTGAAGGCCAGTTTAAAACCAGTGTCTCAAACCAGGTGAAGGCCAGTTTAAAACCAGTCTCAAACCAGGTGAAGGCCAGCTTAAAACCAGTCTCAAACCAGGTGAAGGCCAGTTTAAAACCAGTCTCAAACCAGGTGAAGACCAGTTTAAAACCAGTGTCAAACCTGGTGAAGGCCAGTTTGAAACCAGTGTCAAATGAGTCCAAGTCAAGTCCACAACCAGTTCAAATCTGAGCCCAAAACGAGTCTTAAACCAGTAAAAAACCAGTTCAAAACAGTCTCAGACAAGTCCAAGTCCAAAAAAAAACCAGTACAAAACCACTTCAGAATCAAGTTCCAAACCAGTTCAAAAACCAAACTCAAGCCAAGTCCAAGAACAGCTCAAAGTCAAGTCAGAAACCATCTCAAACCATTTTAAAACCAGTCTCAAACCAGGTGAAGACCAGTTTAAAGCTGGTCTCAAGTCCAAGTCCTAAACACACTCCAGAGCCAGTTTAAAATCAAGTTCAAAACCAGAAGCAAACCAGTCAAAAAAACCAAACTCAAACCAGTTCAAACCCAGAAGCAAACCAGTCCAAAACTAGTTCAAACCCAAGTCCTAAACCAGTCATGAGCCAGTCAAAGGCCAGGTGGAGGCAGATGATTGGCTGTCGACACATGAACAGTCTAAAGAAGAAGAAGAAGAAGAAGAAGAAGAAGAAGACGGATGTACGCTGGTTTCCATCTGCAGACGGAGCAGCTCCGGTGGTGAAACATCAAACTTGATTACGGTGTCACTTTCATCGCCGTCGTCTCGTCAAACCTGCTTCTGCCTCTCCCACGTTGCCTGAGACGAACCGTCCAAACCTTCGTCTTAGCGTCCCTCCGCTGATCCGGCGGAGGCATTAGCTCCTAAATCACTGCAGCTTTTTGTCAGACACAAACGATTTTGTTCGCCTCGTCAGGAAGCAGCTGGCAGCCGCGAGGGAGGCAGACGCGCCGGAAAGATTAAGCTCGGGCTTAGCTATTGATCCTCCATGCAAACACTCATCCTTCTCTTCCCACTTTTGTCGCACTTTGTCTGAGCTCGCCGCCGCCGCCGCCCGCCGGGGGTCACGCAGGTGCCTCCAGAAGAAAATAACAACAGCAAAATCAGAGACGAAGGCTTTCAGGAAGAAGATGCTGGTAGTCCGATAACTATCAGGCCGATAACAGGAAATTATGACGTCATTCCGATAACTCCGATATCACGACGAATAGCCCCGATAACATTTATATTTCTGTCAACACAGCAGTGCCTCGCTCCCTCTGAGCCTTGAATGACCAGCAGTGAATGTTATGTTCAAGTAACGTCGCCATAATCAGAAAAACGATTACTCAATCAGGAAAATCAAGAATACCCCCTCATGCCAGAAAACAACTCATTAACTCGGTCATAATTTTAGTAGTTGCTGACTTGAATCGATATTCACAGTATTTCCCCACATGTTACACATAAAAAAAGAAAAAAATAAAAAGGCTGAAAGAACGACTAGCAAACGAGGGAACGGAGGAATTTACGTTACACCTTGAATGCAGCCTGCAGCACAGCGCTGATCACAACAAACATGGCGGCGTGGAACTTGGTTAAAGTTTCAGAAGAAGATAGTTTGGTGGTTAATTGTGACGAATCCTCCGAGTGAATTCTACGAGGAGGGAAGCACAAGCTTTAATACGTAAAACCTGATCAGCCACCTACAACATAACAATCACTTCCATGGAGTTTTGAAATCACGCTAACGTGAGCTAATGCTAACGCGCGCAAATCAGCAGCAGTCTCCCCTCCCCTCATCTCTCTCGTCTAAAGATTCCATGAGATAAAAAAACAAAAAAAAAAATCACTGAACCTCATTTACTTTAATTAAAGGTATTAATTTAAATGAAACCACAAATCAAAATCCTTTAAATGTTAATTTTTTAATTTTTAATAAATGTTAATTTTTTAATTTTTTTCAGTTAGTAATTCTGATGCATGTATTTCCATCAGTTCAAGGAGCCTTTATTTTTTATATCAGTCAGTAATGAACCTTATTTAAGTTGATGTGAGATATCAAATAGGTTTGTTTGATAGCTTTATGAAAATGTTTGAGAGGCTTGACAATAGTTTTTCATTGGAAAAAATAAATATCTGTTCATTTAAAGAGTCCAAACTGTTTTTGATTTTGTTCATAGTATTGATGTAATGATCTTAGGTATATGTGTGTGTTATCGGTTATCGGTATCGGCCTTTAGGAATAATAATTCTGAGTCTTTGATGAGGTTCTACGGAGAAGAAGAACCTGCAGATGAAGGTTGAAGAAGAGACGGACCTCCTTAACCTGTCAGCCTCCACATCTGGACCAGAACCTGGAAAGGAGAACAGGCTGAATAAAACATGGCCTCAGCGAGCAGCCAGACTGCCGCCGTCCCCGGAGGCGGGAATTTATGGCGGATCTCCTCCTTTTCGCGTCTCCTCCTGACACTTTGATTACAAAGTAAAATATCAGAGAAATTGGACGTTTCCCTCTTGTGGGGATCAGGCAGGTGAGCGTGACATGAGAGAGACAGCCGAGCTTTTTCAGTAACAAGGTCCGGCCCGACGCCTGACTAATTCTGACACATGACGGACGGCCCCTCGGAAAAGAAAGATGACTGATTCCCGCCGGAGGCCGTGGCGGGAAGACGAGGGCCTGAAGTGGCTGCGCATGAATTTCAACCGAGGCTCAAAGGATTAAACGACCTGAGACTTTCTGAACCGAGACTCGATACGGAGACAACCACCTGAAACGAAGCACCGCGTCTGACGGTTGGGCTTTAACACATCTGCATTCAGGAGGCAGCGCTGGCTTCTTGTTTTTATTATTTATATTTATGTACTTAAGCTAAAGCGGTTCATCTAGAAGAGAGGATCAAATATACGCTGTGATTGGGGCGGTTTGCCACATTAAATTAAATGTTCAGCCAAAGGAGGATTTTTTCACCTTCTGAGCTTAAAATGAAACGTTAGTGACGAAATGAAATGAAATGTTTTGGCTGAAATACCTCACAGATACAACAGAGCAGCTCACCGTCACGTTTTAACAGCTCCGTTCATAAACATGAGATTATTCATCCTGTTTTAAATATAATTTACTTCTCATGTCTGCGGTGTAATCCTGCGTTCATGAATCATTAAGTTTTTATTCCTCTGTTTAAATATAAAATCTTAGTAACCACGTAAACATCTGCAAACATCAGGAAGAAAAAGTTGGGAATTTTTTGCAAAAAGTAAATTTTATAAAATTTGGGATTTTTAATTACTTTTTTTTTTACAATAAAAAGTTTGATTTTGTGAAATTCAAAAATTTTGTATGTATTTTTATGTAAAAAAAAAGTGGTTATTTTGAGAAAGTCAATATTTTATGAAAAAAAGTTAAAATATTAAATTAAAATTGCGACATCCTGAAAGTCCTGATTTACAACAAAAATTTTTTAGATTTTTACAACAAAAACGTGTGATTCTACAAAGAAAAAAATGAAAAAAAATAAAGAAAATTATGAATTTTCTTTTAAAAGTCACAGTTTTGTAAACGCTGTAATTTTCAGGCAAAAATCTGAGTTTTGATATCAAAAATTTCAGAAATTTGACATTTTATGAAAAAAATTTGCTTTTTATGACGAAGTTGCAATATTGTGAAGTTTGTAATTGAAAAAAAAGAGGTCTTAAGACAAAATTTATAATTTTATGTCAAAAATTTAGATTTTATGAAAGCCATTTTCAAAAAAAAAAAAAGTCATATTAAGTTTGAAAGGTGAGAGAAATTTGTTATTTTAGGACCTAATGTTGTGATTATATTAACAAATAACAATAATGAACAAATTTACCACATAAAGTTGTAAAGTCATATTTTTGTCAAAATTCTAGGCTTTAATTCAAAATATTGCTTTTGAATAATAAAAAGTTCAATTGAAATTGAAATTTTATACAAAAATTCTTGATTCTTTTACTGCCAATCTCTTCATTAACACAATTATTCAATCATTTAGAATAATTCATTGACTTTCAGCGTCTCTCACTCGTTACTGTTGCAGGTCTGTTTTTGAGTCATTTTGATTTAAATTTCAGCTTTTTCCCCTTGTTTCTAACTCTAAAACATGTCAGACTGATAATAATATATATAACAAGATAAATAATCTCAGATTCTCAGATCTAATTTGAACTCTTGGCAAGTCTGTTGATCGTATTAATAAGCTGCGGTTGAGTCGTGGGTCCGGTAGGTCCGGTAGGTCCGGTGGGTCCGGTTGATCAGCCAGAGCGGTCTCAGTCTCACTCCTGCATCCCATCCTCCACCCTCAGATCCTTCCAGGTCACTTGTAGACCGATGCTCCAAAAAGAAAAACCAGTTGGTGACCTGGCTGAAGGAAAATTAAGCTTTGTGTTAAAACAAACTGATTTTGAATCTGTTCATTAAAAGATGCTTCATCGCTGAAAACTTCTGGTGTAGAAAACAAGCCAAGGTAGTAAAACAGATGATTCATTTTACGTCTTCTGTAGCCCCCAGAAACCAAAGCTAATGGCTACGCGGCTGGAGGTCCGGTCTGCTTTACCAGAAGGTCCAACTGCCCATGTTTGGTCAGGGATGTCACGGTTACATATCGTGCCTTTAAAGTAAAACCGCTCCGCTGGCGTACAGAGCGCAGTCGTGAAATCTGTTGCTCAACTGTCGGTCGAACAGCGAGGTTTTTACTTGTGACATTGAATCCTGCGTTTCCATGGATGGTGGCGGATTTTACCGGAAGCAGCGCGACTGCAGCCGGTGCTTCGATGCTAAAACTCTCTGCTGCAGGCGACATTTTAAAAAACAGCTCGTCTGCTTTGTTTCAGTCTGACCGTCTCTGTCACACGTTCAACCCTCAGCTCTGAATCCATGAATCAAGCGGACGTGAGCCGGAGCAGCAGGTGCTGAGGGCGGAGCTCCACTCCACCTGAGGAACAGCCCGTCTGTGAAGGATGGAGCAGGTGTGAAATTCAGTCGTGACCGCGGTGATTTGAAGGATGATGGGGGGGCAGAGGGGCTTTAAAATGTAAAAATGGGAGGAGATGAAGATGGAGATGCTGGTTAGTTATCAGAACAGAGAAATGGATTCGATATTTACAGACGTAGCTCATATATTTATCATTTTCAGATCTTTTGGCATTAAAAAAAAGCTCATTAAGATTAGACACCGTTGACCTTCAGGACGGAAGTCATTTAGGTGAAATCCTGATACGACCGGCTGTCGGAGACAGATAGAGGAGGAGGAGGAGGGATGAAGAAGAGGTTCGCCTATAATAAGATGGGAGTCAGCATTTCCGAGGAGATATCAGGAAAACACGAGGAGGAGCGACGCTGTTTACTAGCAACTCACAGGAAGTGAGAGCAGATAAACCGCCCCGAGCAAACGAGTGGAGGCGCCGTCACGGAGCTGCGACTGTTTTATTAACAGGACTGAGGAGCGTCTCCACGGCGGCGGGTTGATGTCAAGCGTCCCTACTCACCAACCGCACATCAGTAATTACAGTGATCCCTTATTTTTCATGGTTAACGGGGACCTCAATAATGTGTTTAAAATATGTTTAAAAACCCCAAAAAAGTAGCGAAACAAGACAAAGACTCAACTGTGGTCTTTCTGTTTCCTTCACAGCCTCTGGTCTCTGAACCGTAGTAAAGAAACCGCTGCTATTGTGCTATTATTGGCTCGTAATTAGCGGCTAACACGCTAACAACAACAAAAGAAAAAGTCCGGTTTTCTCTGCATGGAACGGGAACTTTATTCTGGCACTGCAGGAACTTGTAACATCACACAGGGCTTTTGGGCTCCTGTCGGTTTTCATTCTGCCATCCCACGACACACAGTACATTACCCATAAGGCCACTCCATTACCCATAAGGCTACCTTCTTAAAGGGGCCAGGCTGGCTCACAACATTTCTTCACTGTGAGAGAACGCGCACAACATCCTGTGATGTTTCTGCGATTTTTTTTAAAATTTTTTTAAATTATATATTTCTGAAATATCCATGAATAACTAAACCGCGGAACTTAAACCGCGAATTGTTGAGGGATCACTGTATGTTGCTGCGCGTCAGTTTGGTGTGCAGCCTGGTGTTGTAATGATATCCTCCTTCCGTCTTCATTTAACCCTCCGTGACGTTTTCCTGCAGGTTCGAGGAAATGTGCTCAGGACGAGACTGCAGGAGGTAATTTTTTTTTTTTGTTGTTGTTTAATTTTTATTTTGGCCGCCGCCTGTGGAATTCAGATTACAGCTGCAGGAACAACGCGATTGCATCAGTGTCGACGCGCCTCGCATACACGCCACCCTCGGGGGTCCATCTTGAGGGAATTTGCATAAATGTCATTTACCGGTGCAAATAAACACTCGGCACCTCCCCCCCGCCCCCCCGGCCCTCCCTAATCCAGACACGTAATTGGAAGAATGCAGGCAGGTGAAATCTGCTGACCGTGGAATTGATTCACAGGTTGTTTTCGCCGCCAACTGCTGCTCTTCACTTCGAGTGTGTCAGAGCTGACGAGGCGTCCGGCTGAATTAAATGAGTTTAGAGTCGGCAGCAGACGAGGAGTCACTTACAACCTCCAACAAGTGTCTGCTTTTATTAACATCCTTCAGTCTGTCGTGTTAGTTGTGCAGCGTCCACGATAATGAGGATCATCTCCATGAGGTCACAGGTCACCCGCCTCTCACACCGCCAGCCCGAATCCAGATGCAGGGGCGTTTCTAGTCACCCTGGGGGCCCTGGGCAAGAGTGAGCATGGGGGCCCCTACCGGCCTAAAAATACCAAGAAGATCATTCAATCCAGAAATCTTTTATTTTAAATAACAGAGATGCACAGTGATGTAAGAAAACTTAAAATACAACATAACAAACACAACTGAAATGTGCAAAGTTTGACAAAAACCCAATCAAGAAAAAAAAAAATCACATCACATGCAGAAAATTCAAGAAGACATATGATATCGCCGTCTTCCAAATACAAATTAGTTTCTGGTTAGCTTACTGTTAATTACTGTTTAAATAAGCTAGGCTAAAGCAGTAAACATGTGCAGTTGTGCTTCGTGAGACTAGACTGGGACAAAGTTGCATCATAACTTTTTTTTTTAAATAATGTCAGATTATACACGTTTGAATTTAGCATTTTCCCGTTCTCTTTTCCCTTCATCTTCTTGCTTTTTTTTTTCTTTTTGCGTATCCTGACGGATACACTTGCTTCATTTTGAGTTTGAAGTACTGAAGAAAGCCGTCCACGGGCAGTCGGGGCCCTATTAGGGGGGGTCCAAATATTTCGCTGCAGTGTCTATGGAGGTTTCAGGTGTGTCATTGATATGGACCAATATTAGCCGTGTCTCGGGGGTCCCTTAACACACTAGGCAGTGACAGCTAGTGGGGGCCCTATGTGGGGGGTTTCCAACATATCGTCATTGCAGTGTCTAAAGCAGTTCAGTCATTTTGTCATTGACAAAAGAACCAATGTCAGCGCTGTCCTGGGGCCCCTTCCAGCTCGGGGCCCTAGTATGCCGACCCCGTTGCGGCGTCTCTGTCCAGATGGAGTTTTGACTGTCTAAACAGCCAAAAACCACTTTGAAGGTCTTCTGACTTCAGATGTCCACAGGTGCATCTCAAAGCGAACGCTCTGGACGCTCTGGACGCTCTGGACGCTCAGACGCCACCTCAGATGGGCTTCTGTGTCGTTTGCAGACGGCGACGGCAGCTTCAACGTAGTTTTGTTCGTGCATCGATGCTGATGAGAGCCGTGACACATTTCGCTGCCTGTAGGACAAACTAATGGCTTCAAGAGGCCCAACGGTTGGTGACGAGGTCGGTGCACCGACCCTCGTAGCCACTAGGGGGCCACTCTGAGCCACTCTGAGCGACAAGATCAGCCTCAATATACAGAATTAGAGTTGAAATAAAATCACCTGACTTCATTTGGAGCCACCTAGCTTACCTAGCTTACCTAGCTTACGACGGCCTGCTTGTTGGCAGCTTTTTATTCACGAGAAACCGTTTCTGAATTTTGCCACACCTCCCACGGGAAACACTGGAAACGTGGCGTTAATAACGAATGATAATGTGCACGTCTGATTGGCTGCGGGAGCTCCGCCCATCGGTGAGCCTCCAGGAACCCGACCAATCGTTTTCAGAGGGAGTGTCTCCGTGTGGATCCTGGTCTTTGTCCTGATGAGACGGAGAAAAGTTAAAAGGCTAAAACTGAGCAGGACGTGGTCACTTTAATGCAGAAATGAAATGAAGCAGAGGAATCTCAACAGCCCAGAAACACACACCTCTCGTTATGATGATATTGATTAACTACGCTATAAAATGTTTTTACAGCTAGTGGTGGTGCTGGTGGGGGGGGGGGGGGGGGGGGGGGGGGCTGATGGATATTTAATAACTACAATAAAAATATCTGATAAATATTCTTCCTGTGGACAACCTGAGGGCAGCTGGAGGTGAAGTTAGTCTGAGCTTAGCGGTCAGAAAGCAACAAGCCGAGACGTGAACGTTGATTTTCTCTAAAGCAGATGCTGTTAAAGGTGTTGGATCGGTCCGGTTCTGCAGCCATCAGGGTGAAACTGTTACAGATGAGCCTCGGGTCGGGTTCAGAGAACAAACAGAGGAACAGCTGGAGGGATTTCGTTTATGTGACCGACTCATCAGGAGACGGAGACTTTGATGTCGTCACGACGACATCCTTAAAAGAGCCTCGGCACCGGCGAAGTCTGGCATCACAAACGCCGGACCAGATGGTTCTTCTCCCTCCAGATAACAGATGGAGCCTTTTGTCTCTGTTTGGTCGGTTATCCTGTCATCGGAGCGATTTCTCTTTCCTAAAAATCCACAACATTTGTCCTGATGAAGCGTTTCAACCTGGAGACCGGCGGTGCAGCGCTAGCACAGCGCTAGCACAGCGCTAGCACAGCTAGTGATTAAAAGAGGAGGAACGGCAAAATAATCTCACGTGTTTTGTTTCATTTTTGAATGTGCGCTCGTTTTGCACCCGCTGATGACTAGAGGTGAGTATTAGCAAGGACCTCACAATACGATATGTATCATGATACTTGGGTCACGATACAATATTATCACGATATATTGCGATATTCTATCCAGTTAATATCAAAATTAAAAGTAGAGATGAAAAATCAAGTTGCTGTATATGTTTATCAGATGATATTGATCATTCAGAGGACAAATTGAGTCAAAACTATTTGCTTCAAAACAACCATTAGTAACCAATAAAAAATCGATATTAGGAGCTGAAAAATCAATATTATATTGGGTGGCCGAAAATCGCGATATATTGCCAAATTGATTTTTTTTTCACACCCGTACTGATGACAGCAGGATAACTGGAGGCCTTAAGCTCCGACCCGTTTACCACGTTGGAACCGGTTGTTTTTGGTTCCCACCTCTAATGAAAGACAAATACATGTTTGCACGTCTTCAATAACCCTGTTTCAGCCCAGGTACTCGCGGTTTTCCCACCTCTCGTTAAAACCTTAATTTAACTTGAGTCATAAAAGACTCAGTCAAAGTGAAGATCTGCTCGTTCGTTGAATGTTAATAACTTAAATGAGTTAATGAGAGGATGTGACAACCTGAAAGCTTCAGCTGACGGGTCAAAGACAAAGACCTGCGACAGAAAATCAGCCGACAGGTGTCCACCAGGGTCAGGAGCTGAGAAAGGAAGTTCAGGCTTGAAAATGAGTCTGGAGTCGTGAGTCTGAAGCTGGGCTGATGTTGATAATAATAATAATAATACATTTTATTATTTATTATAATGTTTTTGGGCGTATCCCGTTACCTCTGGTGTCGTGATCCGCCTGCTGGTGCAGCGACTTCATTCAGGTGGGGCGAACCCACAGATGGCCCCGTATGTCCGGGGGGAAATCATGTCGGGGGGCATCGGTCCAGCGAGGCGCAGGTGTGGATCTGGAGCCAGATGTTGCATCGCCACGGTGACTGAATGTTTCTATTTCAGGAGCTTGAATGAAATCAGATTCCACGCTGATAGAGACGCTTTCTCACCATTTCAAAAGGCTTAGAAAGGTGGAAACGGCGAAGCGCTAAAGGTGCAGCACGGTGAGTTAAAGATGTGCGAGATGTGCCAGACTGAGACCCAAACGAGTGCAGTTTTGTCTTTGAAGCAGTTCCTGAGCCCATCGTCTACACCACATGTGTCAAACACGAGGCCCGCGGGCCAAATGTGGCCCGTCACATCATTTTATGTGACCTCCGAGAGCTTGGACATTATTGGCTTAAATTTTAAACCAATATTTTAAGACTTAAAATAAGCTTAAACCGCTTTAAAGCGCATATTGACAATAAACTACATCTCCCATCATGCCTTTCGTCGTTACCCACAACGATAACAGTAGCTATGAGCAAGACGATTTTTCAGAACCGATGAACTTAAGAAAAACCTTTACAGACTAACACCAAAATGTCCAAGAAAAGAAAAATTGATGCACAATGAATGCAGTTTCATGAATGACGGGAAAACAATTACAACTTTGTATCTCAAGGTGAAATAACAGAATGTCTTTTGTGTTATGAGGCGGCTTCAGTCGTGAAAGAGTTTAATTTACGTCAGCATTTTGACAGCAAACACGGAGCTAAGTATGCTAAATTTAGCCAGCAAGAAAAACAAAGAACCGCTTCTGCTTCTGAAACCAAGGTAATGGATACTCTTACAACCACAAACCCTGAGTTTAATATAATAATGACTTAAATGTTTGAAACTTGAATACATAATAAATACAGAAACCGTCATTTAACATTATAATAAGGTGTATTTTAATCTATTTTGATTTACATTGCACTTTGTTACATTCATGCTGTCAGTCTGGCCCTTCAACCATGATGCTGATGTGGCCTGTGGAGGAAATTTTTATTTGGTTTTGGTTTTGTTCATTTTATTTGTCTTTAATAATATGTTTAATATTATATTATGAAAGTGTTTTTGTCTTTCTTAACAAGACCAATACACATCATAATCAACAAGACCAAATGTCTGACAAAAGGCAAGAGAAGAAAGCTGTGATTCATTGATCAAGGAAACACCAGCAGGGGGTCAGCTGTGACCCTGATTAAACATTCCTAAATTCAATAATCATCAAGTAACTAACCTCTTGATCAAGGAACTGTATAACATCGCTAAACTCAATTATCAGTCTTATTTAAGACAAATGTCCCTTTGTCTTCCCCCCCACCTGCTGTGATCTACTCTGTATGCAAACCTGTAGAGGAATCAACACCTTTTTGTCTTGGTATAAAAGATTCAGTATTCTGTGGAGGACTGACTGACAGCTCTCCTTATGTGCACATAAGATTTTTGTATTTTTGTTTCTTTTCTCTTAATAAATTCTATTTTGATTTTCTCATCGAGATCGGATCTTATTTTTTCCACAACAGGCCCTCAGTGAAAATGAGTCTGACACCCCTAGTTTACACGGTTTGTGGAAACATATTTTTAGCACAATATCTCTGTTTTAAAATCCTCTGCAGGTGAAATTAAATAAAAACTGAAACATATCTGAAGATCAAACTCCTTCAGCACATTTAACTGTGTTTTTATTTCTCTGAACTGCTGTAAAATTTGTCTTTGAGGACGACCAGCAGGACTTTGATCCTGAAGTTAAATGTGCACATAAACCAGGACCCCCCCCCCCCCCCCCCCCCCCCCCCCCCCCCCCCCCCAGTCAGACAGCAGCTGAACAGTTTCTGTCTTTTATTCCAACTGCTGTAATTAAATAACGAGACTGTGTGAAATCAGCGTTAATACGTGACGTGATCAGAGTTTTAGAGATAAATCCAACGTTTCTGTCCTGTTATTGACTCCCAGGATGTTTGATCAGTCTGAATCAGACCGACGGGCCATAAATCACATCTCACACACACACACACACACACACACACACACACACACACACACCACCGGGCCCGCATCGATCAGGAGGTGGGAGCCGTAAAGCGAGCAGTGATGGATCAGTGTGGAGGCTCGGCCTTGTCACTGGTGATTTTCCCGCCTGGAGATGTGGGCTGATCAATAACGAGGCCTCGTCACTTTCTGCATATTAACTGAGCGTGTCATTCCTGCACAAACAACCACGGAGGCAGAAATCCAGATGTTCAGATGTTCTCCAGCCTCCTGCAGGAACAGACAGCTCCAGATGTGGAAGTCCTTTTATTTTATTTTATTTTATTTGAAGGCAAAGGTCACTTTTTATTATCTTCTCTGTAGGATCAGACTCATGGAGGATCAACGGCCAACATGAAAAAAAAAAAGAGTAAAGTTTAAAACCCTATTAGTCTCTTTATCATGTACAAATAAAAGTTTTTAATTCCTCCATTAAACTCCAATAACTATTATTTAGCTAAAGTTGCTCACGAGAGATTTAACGGCTCGGCGAACAAGGATAAACATTCAAGGGTGGAAGAAGCATCAACATGTTTTATTTCCAGAAAGGTAAAAGTACCTGCATGGAAAATCTTTGTCAAACAAAAGTGCATATTAGTACGAAAGTTTAAATGTAGAAAAATAAACCAGCTTTTAAGCTTTTAAATGTTCTCGCTACTAAAGATGGAGTTAATCTGAACTGATATCGTGTCTTTACGTAACAACTGGAACTAGAACTGTGTGTTTCTTTATCTTATATTAGTTTATTGCCATGTGGGGCCACTAGGGGGCAGCAGAGCTGAAGAGACAATATTTGATAAGAAATTAGGGTTCTTGTCTTTTATCAGGATACGAACTTTTGAGCAACTTCACCAGGAGGAAGTGAGCTCTGATCCGAAAGCATTTTCTCACAGATTTAAGAAATTATAAAGTGATAAATTCTGAGTTTTTTCCTACAAATTTGGAATTTTAACAGTCACAATTTCTTCCAGATATGTGAGTTTATGAAGTCACAATTTTTATTTTTTTAAGCTTTTTAATGGTTGCAAGTTTATGAAGTCAGAAATTCTCCGTTTTTTTCAAATGCATGTGTTTATAAGGACTGAAATTCAGAGTTTTGGGGTTTTTGCTGCTCATTTTTTCATCCTTAAACAGTCCTAACAGCTGTTGCGTTTGCTCAGCTGCCTCGTCAACATTTATGTTCATTATTTAGGTTGATTTTGATGCCTTGACTGGAACCTGAACCTTAGATTCACAGATCTAGCTTGTTTTCTTCTTATACTGCAACACATTAATGCGCCATTAAAACCGTGTCCATCAACCCTGGTCCTGACTGGACTCACTGATCTGCATGTTTTAGCAGATGTTCTGCTCTGCACAGCTGTTTTTAAGTGATTGAACCACCAGCATCTTGTCAACAAGGTCCACACAAGCCTGTCATTAAAATAAAAATAAAATGAAATACAAAAAGTGGGTCAGAGAACCAGGATGGAAGAACACGGTCTTAAAGGACTTTTACCAGTCGGGGTTCCCACGAATCTTTCTTTGGGCCCCCAAAAGTCTAGAAGCAGCCCTGTCTCATGTCTCACATGATGGAAAACTTATTGATTAATTTTCTCTGCAGCTGATCTGGAAAAAAAACACAAATATATGTCGAAACTTAAATTATAAATAATAACCAGTGGAGCGCAGATGATGGATGGATCCTCTGAACTCCGCTCCAGTGACGGTGATGACGCACCAGCGTCCGCGCGGGGAGGGAGCTGCTGCCCTCCTCCTCCTCCTCCTCCTCCTCCTCCTCACTGACGGAGCTGCTCTCTGCAGGAGGAGCTGCTCTGCTCCTCGAGCCTGGACGGTGTCGCATCTCAGTCTGATGCTGCTGGAAGAATCTTTTTCATTCACGGATCACCTGTCGCGTCCCTCCGCTCTGAGGACAACACCGCAGGGAGGACGGGACACCGGAGGACAGAGGCGGAGGAGACGCGCGTAATTCCTCTGTGCGTCCCCATGCCTCCCCTCGTCCACCCCACCTCTGAACCCCCCCACCCCCCCGTCTGTCCCGCCGCTTCTTTGATGAACTTTCCCGGACGCCTCTGGGGACGCGCTCGTTCGCTCCGAGATCATGAAGACGACGCGGAAGTGTCGCGCGCTGCTGTCGGTGGCGCTGAACCTGGTGGCGCTGCTCTTCTCCACCACCGCCTTCATCACCACGTACTGGTGCGAGGGCACCCAGCGCGTGCCCAAGCCCACCTGCAGCCAGCAGCGGCGCCACAACTGCATCGACTACGGGCGGCGTGAACGAGACGGACCAGAGCAAGGTGCACTACAGCTGGGAGACCGGGGACGACCGCTTCCTCTTCCGCCGGTTCCACACCGGCATCTGGTACTCCTGCGAGGAGAACATCCACGAGGCAGGTGGGTCCAGGGGACCGAACCTTCAGCTGAACAGAGGCAGTGTAGACACTAAATATCACACACACCTGATCCAAAACGGTCAAATCCAACTTTTCCTGTAACCGTGACGTGTAGTTTAACTTTGAATAGTTTAACATCTTGTTTGCCAGCAGCACAAGTCATACTTGTCAAAAGTTTAGCTTTGTTCATGTTTGAGAGGAACTGTGTTTCAGTCAAGATTCCCCGCGCAAATAAACAAAGCTGAGAGGTGAAGTGTCGCTTTTACGCACAAAGACGGAAAAGTGTCTGTGCGTAAAAGCGACCAGGTCACTTTATCCATCCATCCATCCATCCATCCATCCATCCATCCATCCTTCCATCATCTATCCATCCATCCGTCTATCCATCCATCCATCCATCCATCCATCCATCCATCATCTAGACCTGCTTAAACCTCTGCAGGGTCTCAGGGATCTGCTGGAGTCCCAGGTCTCCTCAGGTCTCCAGTCAGGGACACATGAACGCTCACTGTCCCTCCTCCAGGTGATCTAGAACCTCCAGGTAACCTGACATGCAGGTGTTTGGACTGATGGAGGAAGCTGGAGAACCTGGAGGAAACAGCACCGAGCCACCGTGCTGCCCTCGTGCATCTATTATCATTTATTTATTCTTTCATTTATTGTTTAGGGTTCGTGGGAACATTAGATTGAATCTAGTCAGCGGTGAAGCGGCTGCGTCGTGAGAAACCTCGAAGAATTAATATAACTAGATATGATAAATTAAAATACTCAGAGGGGATGTCTTGACATTCAGATAAGAATCTTTCTGTTTTTGTTTTTTGAAATGATTATGACAAAAAAAAAAAAAAAAAAAACAGATTGACGGCGGATTTGTCAGGGACTATTTTCAGCAACGTATTAATTTACTTTACTGTAGTCAGTTAAATCCCCGCTGTTGCAAGAGTTTATCTCATTTATCCATCTCAGAGGATGTTTTTGAGCATTTATTTGCTTCTAGCCATCAAACAAACAAACGATCTGCAGTTTCTGTTCCGTAGAGAAAGACGGAGATACAATAAAAACCGCGATACGAACTCTTCTGTTTATACTGTTTTTTTGGAGCTTTTCTACAGCAACGTCAGTAAAAATGTGTCTTATAGACTTTCCTGATTTCCATCTGGCTACCTCTGTATTGTTCTTATTTAGTACATGAACTGGAGCAGTTTGATGGACTCGGCAATAAAATAACAAACAATAAACGTGTTTTTTTCCGTCAATGACTTGAATAAAATACTTTCAGGACTTTAGGCCCTTAACACACAAGGAAAACACATTTAATGATATTTATGCGTTACAGAGATGTCCGTCTGTCCTTTAAGGTCCTGCATCATCAAAAATGACAATTAAACCGGTGTGTTCTCTTTATTCTGTCCAAAAGGACACGAAACATTGATAGATCTCATCTTATGAGTGGATGGTTGTATCGACACTTTCTTAATATGACCTGAAAAAAAATCATGAACCAAAACTATAGGTGATATTTCAGCAGGTGGTTCTCTAGGGCGCCATCTACTGGAGGCTGCTGTCATTGTGAGTCAGATCTTTGGTAGATCTGTAACCTGTCGTTGACTCTACGTCCTCCTCCACCCATAAGTTTCTACAGAGAGCTTTTAAAACCTCTTTATCCTTGTACCGTGCTGTAAATGAGCAGAACTAGCAGCGCTGAGTGGTGGACACGCCCACCGGTGACAGTTGGCCTCTTTGGTTTAGTTGATGTTAAACCAGGATGATAATCAATATTACTGTACATCCGTTCTGACTGAATCTGTCCAAATATTCTGCTACCAGCCCTGCACCTGAAGCAGGTGCTGCCAGAGCTGAAACGAGGACTAGCAGACCTCTGCTGGGTCTAGCGGGCGTCTATCTGTGTGTCGTAGTCGGGCCGGCCCACGGGCATCAGCCCACGGGTCGACTGCAGGTCCAGTCTACCTCTGCATGGTTGAATGGTCCACCGTGGTTTTCCACCAGGCTGTTAGTTTGTTTGTTTCTGCTGTAAAATTGGTCATCTCAACATGGTGGTCATCAGAGCTTGGCTCTGTTTTGGAGTCGCCACCTAGTGGTCAGTGGAGGAACTGCACATTTTTGTGCCACTTCCTGGATTGGCTTCAACTTAGTGGTTGATAACTCTTGTTTTGTGTCCGCTGACAGATTTATGTTCAGATTTATGACGACGCAGCAGGGACATCTCTGGACAAACGGCCGTTTTAATGCACTGCAGTTAAAACCGACTCGGTTCTGGAGGTGAAACGGTATTTTTGAGTCTCAGCAGACCCTTAAAACATCACTTTGTCCTGACGTCGCTACCTGCCACCTGAGCTGGGGGACAGTCGCTTTGAATCATGGGAAAACATCCGGTAACTGACCGAGGAGGCGGTTTCACTGTCCCTGCATCCATCCTGGATTCAGTCTGTGCAACACTCAAAATGTTTTCTCAGGTTTTTAAGCTGCGTTTATCTGAAATTAAATTTTAAAAAATTCCAAAACGGTCTGTATTATTTAATGAGGCGTTTAAACACTGATGTGGATGTAAAAGAGGAGAGCAGTTTCCCCCCGATCACACGCCAATAACCTGTTTCACGGTGCAGAACAGGATTATTAAGTAAATGTTATGATCTGTGCTGCATCTTGGAGCGGATGATTACTCTGATTAATATTTGTTTATAGCCGACATTAAATGATGCAGGCGGCGCTGCGGTTTATGCATTTATTTATTGATTTCACTTGAGAATTAATTAAGTATTAAATAGAGCATGGCGGCGTGTCAGTTCGCCTCGTTAACCCTCATGTACGGTGCCTACAGTCGTCACAGGTTCGATTCCCAGCCTGTGGTTCTCTCCGCTGTGTGTCCTCGGTCCCGGGTTCGAATCCCAGCCAGGGTTATAATAGTTCTGGATTTTCCATTAGTTTTAGTTTTTATTTAGTTTTTATTTCGTTTTTCCAAATTCAGTTAGTTTTATTTCATTTTTAGAGCAGTTTTGCTAGTTTTTATTTGTTTTTTTTTTTAAATACTTAGTTTTAGTTTAGTTTTTATTAGTTTCAGTGTTAGTTTTAGTTTTATTTTGTATATTAGGGTTGTAATTTTGGTTGGAGTGAAGCACTGAACTTTTTGAAGGCTATCGAATCACATAGTCGTGTTTACATTCTGGTCTCAATAAACATATTTATCAATGCATCTTCCCTCTTGTGGTGTTCCTGCGTATTTACTGACCAGCAGCTATCTGGTCTCCATGGAAACAGTCCATTATAGTTGCTGTTTTCTCCCGTTCCTTCCCAACGCTGACTGGCCTGCAGCTGTAGCTTCTCTTTCCAGGGGGCTAGCTTAGGCTAGCTTATCCAGCTAGTCTTGGTTAGCCTTCTTTTCAGGGGGCTAGCTTAGGCTAGCTTATCCAGCTAGTCTTGGTTAGCCTTCTTTCCAGGGGACTAGCTTAGGCTAGCTTATCCAGCTAGTCTTGGTTAGCCTTCTTTCCAGGGGGCTAGCTTAGGCTATCTTATCCAGCTAGTCTTGGTTAGCCTTCTTTTCAGGGGGCTAGCTTAGGCTAGCTTATCCAGCTAGTTTCAGGGCTTGGTTAGCTTCTTTCCAGGGGACTAGCTTAGGCTAGCTTATCCAGCTAGTCTTGGTTAGCCCTTCTTTCCAGGGGGCTAGCTTAGGCTAGCTTATCCAGCTAGTCTTGGTTAGCCTTCTTTCCAGGGGACTAGCTTAGGCTAGCTTATCCAGCTAGTCTTGGTTAGCCTTCTTTCCAGGGGACTAGCTTAGGCTAGCTTATCCAGCTAGTCTTGGTTAGCCTTCTTTCCAGGGGGCTAGCTTAGGCTAGCTTATCCAGCTAGTCTTGGTTAGCCTTCTTTCCAGGGGACTAGCTTAGGCTAGCTTATCCAGCTAGTCTTGGTTAGCCTTCTTTCCAGGGGACTAGCTTAGGCTAGCTTATCCAGCTAGTCTTGGTTAGCCTTCTTTCCAGGGGGCTAGCTTTGACTAGCTTATCCAGCTAGTCTTGGTTAGTATTCCACACATTGTATCACCTGCTTCTACAACAAGACACTTATTTTTATCGTTAACACAGTCATAGTCAAAGAAATCCCAAATAGGACTGAGACGCTTTCTCCCAACTTTTGCTGCAGCCATCACTGCTGACCATTTTTTTTTTTTTTTTTTGTGGTTGTTTATGACGTTTATGAGGGAAAAAAATTACAAACACGAAAACGAAGGATGTTCTTGACATTATAATAGTTAATTTTAGTTCGGTTTATAAACACATAAAACAGTTTCAGTTAGTTATCGTTTTTTTTTTTTTAATTTTTGCAACCACAGAGGGACACAGGTGGACGGCCTTGAGTCCAGGTGTCTCAGGTACGAGCTGAGATCCCTCAGGACTCAGGACGGATGCTGAGAGCAGGTCTGTCTCATCTGATGCTCCTCAGCCATCGTTTCCGCGGTTCGTTAAAAGAGCTAAATGAAGAGATCCTGAAACCACGAACTAGGGATGGGCATTCGGTGAAGATTTTATTCATCGATCGCCTGGAGAATTAATAATTAATAATCGATTAATCATTAACATTTTTATATTGAAAACTATCACAATTATTCTCGATATCGGCGTGACGTTTGTTTTCCCCTTTGGCCTGGTTGCTATGGCCTGGTTGCTATGGCCCACGCATGCCCAGATGTGTTCAGTGGCCCGGATGTTCGTGGTCGAGAATACCGTGACATTTCCTGTTTTCTTTAAAACAACGATAATAAAACAAGAGATATGGAGGAGACTACTTAACAAGGACAATTTATATCAAGGCGCCAGTATTACAGGCTTTTTGTTTCTTAAAAAGATGCGCTTGTTGTGTGCTCGATGTGCGCTGCAGCTCCTTCTGGTCCGTGCTAACACCGAGTTGAGGCTAGGCTAGGCTAGGCTAGGCTAGGCTAGGCTAGGCTAGGCTAGGCTGATGATGAACCGCCTCCACCGTCCTTTACAAGGCTTGGATGCGCGTTGTTCAAGTGATACATCATTGTCGTTGTGGGTTAATTGTATTTGTAATTAGCATTGCAGTGATTAATTGGTCATTTTCTAAACTAAAATGGTTCCACGTCACACTTCACCGCGACCGCTTCATGATTAGGCGATGACCTACAGAAGCTAGTTTGCATTGTTTGAGGACGTGCACTGATAACCTACATTCGGATTGTTTAAAAAAAAAAAAAACATTCGGTTGATCGACGAAAATGAATGTCTTCGACCAAATTCTTAATGATCAATCATCGATTAATCGATTAATTATGCCCATCTCTACCACGAACGTATTAGTTCAGCAGGAGCAACGCAGCTTTCAGCTTTAAGACTGATTAAATAAAGATCTTATCCCTGCCAGTCTGAAGTTATCGGCTCGTTTCACCTCTACATTAAATCTACAGGATGTTTACGCTGAAGGGAAATTAGTGCACACGCTCCCTTTTCTGGATTTACTGTATTTATGGGGACCTTGTCTGTCAGAAAACACAGTTGGGTGTTTTCTGTCTGAGTCGTGACGAACGTTGAAGGAACCGCCGGCGGCAGAGACGGCGGCGGGTTTTTCTCTCGTTTCTGAGTGAACTCAAAGCTGCTGTCTGGACGCTGATGAAACACGAGCGCAGAGTTTGCTCGCTCAGATCTGTTAGCGTCCTCCTGCAGTCTGGGATGTTGTGGATCTTCGCTGCCCAGAAGGTTCGCGTCAGAACATGCATTTTGCATCAAAGTTGCTGTGATGAAATCGAATTTATGGATCAAAAGGGTCTGTAGGTTTTTCCCAGCTGGCTGATGCTCTGAAACAGCAGCTGGTTTAGAAACTCCCCTGATCAGTCCGTTGGACCGACGCTCTTCACGGCTCGTCCTTGAACGTCGTCAGTGATCTCCACAGCTGAGCGTTTATGGGAGGTAACGCCTGACTCAGAGCCAGACGGCCTCGCAGCAGCTGGAACAGCTGGTTCTCTGGTCCTCTGGTTCTCTCTGGTTCTCTCTGGTTCTCTCTGGTTCTCTGGTCCTCTGGTTCTCTCTGGTTCTCTGGTTCTCTGGTTCTCTGGTTCTCTGGTTCTCTCTGGTTCTCTGGTTCTCTGGTTCTCTGGTTCTCTCTGGTTCTCTGGTTCTCTCTGGTCCTCTGGTCCTCTCTGGTTCTCTGGTCCTCTGGTCCTCTGGTCCTCTCTGGTCCTCTCTGGTCCTCTCTGGTTCTCTGGTCCTCTCTGGTCCTCTGGTCCTCTCTGGTCCTCTGGTCCTCTGGTCCTCTCTGGTCTCTGGCCTCTCTGGTTCTCTCTGGTCCTCTGGTCCTCTGGTCCTCTGGTCCTCTGGTCCTCTGGTCCTCTGGTCCTCTGGTCCTCTGGTCCTCTCTGGTCCTCTCTGGTCCTCTCTGGTCCTCTCTGGTCCTCTCTGGTCCTCTCTGGTCCTCTCTGGTCCTCTGGTCCTCTCTGGTTCTCTGGTCCTCTGGTCCTCTGGTCCTCTGGTCCTCTCTGGTTCTCTGGTCCTCTGGTCCTCTGGTCCTCTCTGGTCCTCTCTGGTTCTCTGGTCCTCTCTGGTTCTCTCTGGTCCTCTCTGGTCCTCTGGTCTGGTCCTCTGGTCCTCTGGTCCTCTCTGGTTCTCTCTGGTCCTCTCTGGTCCTCTGGTCCTCTGGTCTGGTCCTCTCTGGTTCTCTGGTTCCCTCCGGTTCTCTGGTCCTCTCTGGTCCTCTGGTCCTCTCTGGTCCTCTCTGGTCCTCTCTGGTTCTCTGGTTCTCTCTGGTCTCTCTGGTCCTCTCTGGTCCTCTGGTCCTCTGGTCCTCTGGTCCTCTCTGGTTCTCTCTGGTCCTCTCTGGTCCTCTCTGGTTCTCTGGTCCTCTCTGGTCCTCTCTGGTTCTCTGGTTCCCTCCGGTTCTCTGGTCCTCTCTGGTTCTCTGGTCCTCTGGTCCTCTGGTCCTCTCTGGTCTCTGGTCTCTCTGGTCTCTGGTCTCTCTGGTCCTCTCTGGTCCTCTCTGGTCTCTGGTCCTCTCTGGTTCTCTGGTCTCTCTGGTCTCTGGTCTCTGGTCTCTGGTTCTCTGGTCCTCTGGTCTCTCTGGTCCTCTCTGGTCCTCTCTGGTTCTCTGGTCCTCTCTGGTTCTCTCTGGTTCTCTGGTTCTCTCTGGTCCTCTGGTCCTCTCTGGTTCTCTGGTCCTCTGGTCCTCTCTGGTCCTCTCTGGTCCTCTCTGGTTCTCTGGTCCTCTCTGGTTCTCTGGTCCTCTCTGGTCCTCTCTGGTTCTCTGGTCCTCTCTGGTTCTCTCTGGTTCTCTCTGGTTCCCTCTGGTCCTCTCTGGTCCTCTCTGCTTCTCTGGTTCTCTGGTCCTCTCTGGTTCTCTGCTTCTCTGGTTCTCTGGTCCTCTCTGGTCCTCTCTGGTTCTCTGGTCCTCTCTGGTCCTCTCTGGTTCTCTGGTTCTCTCTGGTCCTCTCTGGTCCTCTCTGGTCCTCTCTGGTCCTCTCTGGTCCTCTGGTCCTCTCTGGTTCTCTGGTCCTCTCTGATCCTGGATGGATGATAGATGGATGGATGGATAGATAGATGGATGGATAGATAGATGTATGATGGATGGATGGATGGATGGATGGATGGATGGATGGATAGATAGATAGATGTATAATGGATGGATGGATGGATTAACACTCAGAAGTGGAGGAGGTCTTCATCCAATAAGTATAGAAGTTCTAAATCACTGATCAGATCTGGAGGGTTTTTGATCCTGACAGGTTCATTAAAGATGTTCAGACTCCAAATTAACGTCCTGCCTCATTTTTGTTGAATTAAACTTGGAGTTGGAGCGTTTTAAACGTTTTAAATCAGTTTCAGTTTCATTGTCGGCCTGGAGTTTAGTCACAGTTTGATCAGTTTTTCATCCTCAGTAACGTAACAGAGGAACTCACTGTTTTAAATCCTTCTGTGTCTCTTGTCTCAGTTAAAGATGAAGGATTTTCTGTTTGTTCTTGTAGATGTGGAGCTGGAGCTGATTGAACTGGGAATAGGTTTGTTTTTTCTTTCCGGGGTTGAAACTTTTAAGATACAGCTTTGATCTTAAGTGATTTAATTTAATTTCACCTCCGTTTTGGTTTGGGGTAGAAAAGCGAGGGATGTTCTGGAGCATAAATCACCATAAATGACCCGTCAGTCGTTGGGAGGAAACCGACCCGTCTGGTATCTTCATCACCGTCTGAGAGCGCCGGATAAAGAGGTTCTGACATCACTAAGTGACATGTTAATTAACGTTTCAGTGCCACTCCCCTTCTCTCTATCAACTCACTTCTTCATCTTTCTTCTTCTCTGATCCCCCCATAAGAAGAAAAAACTTTATATGTCAGTAGATTGAAGTAATGAGACACCAGCCATCAGTGGTTAACATTTATCAATTTGAAGGATTAATCAATGACATTCTGATCTGATAAAGATGGGATGTTGAGGTGGTGGTGGTGGGGGGGGGGGGCTGAGATAGTTTGGCCTAATTTCTATGTATTGTAGCCTTGTTTACATCATTTCTGTCTATTTTATTCTATTTTATTGGCCAGAACATTCAACTTCCTCCCTTTTAAAAACAAAGATGAAAAGGGGGCGGTCCTTCTTCTCGACAGTCCCAGCGGTCGACGCCTCCACTGAGTGGATCTGAGCGCCGTTCCCGCTACACGTCCAAGTCTGTTACCTGTTCAGCCGCCGCTGCCCCGGAAACTTCCGCCTTTAAATATTAACGACGCATTAATTATTCCTGCTGACGCTCTGCGAGAGGAAGCTTTTCTGCTACCTTGAAAAATTAGCGAACGCCCCGCAGCAATTATTTATTAGCCTGCTGCTACTGAGGGTCCATCTTTGTGGGGGGGGGGGGGGGGGGGGGGGGGGGTTCAGACTTCAGACAGAGATGCATCAGGAAGTCAGATGATCAGCCATCTTTTGTTGATTCCTCTCCAGCAGTGGTTCCCAAAGTGTGGGCCGCGGCCCCCTGGTGGGCCGTCGCGGTACTGCAGGTGGGCCGTGAGAGGTCATTAAAATTAAACAAATGTGTTTTAAATCCTCGATTTAAATTACTGTATAATTACTGATTTTTAATTACTGTAAAATATTAACAACATGATTTAAAAACATTAAGCAGTAATAAAACAAACCAGTTAAGTGTTATTCTCTTAACTTAATATGACAAGTGTTACCTTATTTGTTGACCCCTTACATTAATATCAGAACTTGGTTCCTGGTCCTGAATGTTGATCACAGTTGTGATTAAAGACTCCGGCGTGTTTCAGTGCTGTTGAAAGTCTCCCAGTGTCCTCTCCCAGCGTCCTCTCCCAGTGTCCTCTCCCAGCATCCTTGTCCCAGTGTCCTCTCCCAGCGTCCTCTCCCAGCGTCCTCTCCCAGCGTCCTCTCCCAGCGTCTTCTCCCAGTGTCCTCTCCTAGCATCCTCTCCCAGTGTCCTCGTCCCAGTGTCCTCTCCCAGCGTCCTCTCCCAGTGTCCTTGTCCCAGTGTCCTCTCCTAGTGTCCTCGTCCCAGTGTCCTCTCCCAGTGTCCTCTCCCAGTGTCCTCTCCCAGTGTCCTCGTCCCAGTGTCCTCTCCCAGTGTCCTCTCCCAGTGTCCTCTCCCAGCGTCCTCTCCCAGCGTCCTCTCCCAGTGTCCTCTCCCAGCGTCCTCTCCTAGCGTCCTTGTCCCAGCGTCCTCTCCCAGCGTCCCGCCTCAGTCAGGCCGCTTCGTTACATCACGATAATTTGGCCCGACTGCCACAGAGACTCGTAAGGAGCTCAGCCGGGTCCTTTTAAACAGCATTAATGAAAGCGGGTCCAAGAAGAGGCTTTAAAAGGATTTATTATTTGTCTTTTAACTTGTGCAGAGTGAAATGCTTCCCGGTAGTCCGTGTCATGGCAGCAGGAGACGACGGTCCTCAGTTTGGAGAATCATGGAGGAATTCTGAGGTGGAGCTTTAGGCCGTCTGAACCGGTTCAAAGCTCTTAAACGTCGCAGCGGTTTGAGCGCTGAGGGAGTCAGAAGTTGGTGCTTCTGTCCGGCGGCGCTGCCTGAATGCATAAATGTGTCCAGGAATTCACCACATTATTATATTATAACTCACAATACTGTTACTTTCTGACGTCTTCTACTGTTGATGATGAAAACGTCGTTCTGCAGAGGTGCACTTGAAGGTGAAGTCATGGGTAAGGGTGTTAAAAAAATCAATTTGGCAATATGCAGTGATCCCTTATTTTTCGCGAAAATCAAAATACGCGAACTGGAGCTGGAGCCCCCCCGAGCCTCAATAATGTGTTTAAAATATGTTTAAAAACCGTAAAAAAGTATCGAGGCACTGCAGTGAAACAAGACAAAGGCTCAACTGTGGTCTTTCTGTTTCCTTCACAGCCTCTGGTCTCTGAACCGTAGTAAAGAAACTGCTGCTATTGTGCTACTTTTGGCTCCTAATTAGCAGCTAACACGCTAACAACAACAAAATAAAAAGTCCGGTTTTCTCTGCATGGAACGGGAACTTTATTGTGTCACTGCAGGAACTTGTAACATCACACAGGTTGTATTGTTGGGCTCCTGTCGGTTAACAGAGAATGTAAATCTATACACGCTGGGCTGCTGTTGATGCTCACTACACTTTTCATCTAACCCCGTTTTCATTCTGCTGTCCCACGACACACACACTACATTACCCATAAGGCCACACCATTACCCATAAGACCACCTTCTTAAAGGGGCCAGGCTGGCTCACAGCATTTCTTCACTGTGAGAGAACGCGCACAACATCCTGTGATGTTTCCGTGATTTTTTCTTTTTATGATATTATATATTTCTGAAAAATCTGCAAATAACTAAAACTGCGGAACTTAAAGCGCAAATTGGCGAAGGATCACTGTATCGCGATTTTCGGCCGCCCGATATAATATCGATTTTTTTAGGAAAATTCATGTATTCATGTATTAGATGCTTTGTGAATACTTAAATGTGCAAAAACACTAATAATAAACAATAAATAGGTTGTTTTGAAGCAAATAGTTTGTTCTCTGAATGATCAATATCATCAGATGAACATATACAGAAACTTGATTTTTCATCTCTACTTTTAATTTTGATGTTAACTGGGTAGAATATCACAATATATCGCGATATCGTGATACTAGTATCATGATAAATATCGTATTGTGACTGATAATCTGAAAGGGAATGTTCAGTTTGGGGCTGGTTCGGTGGTTAGTTGCAGCTGCAGACTGACACATCTACTACAGCTTCAGAGCGTCTCCTGCGGTCTCACCTGACAGGTGGGTAATTCAGGCCGGGACACAACTGTAAAGGTGCGTTGGCTGTTGTTCCATGAAACCATTTATACTCATTAGAGCTGCAATTAACCCCGAACACCACCGGATCACTGATTAAACAGGCTGCAGAGCTGCGGGAGGACTCTGATCAAAGACTGGCCACAAAGTGGAAGTTGTACAAATTCATCGAAAGACATTCAAAATTACCTGAATGAATACAACTTCATGACAACCTGACGGACTGTTTTTTTTTTATTTTCTTGACAGCTCTTGGATAATTAAGTTGTTCTGTGTGCAGAGGGAAGGTGTTAGTGAGAATACTGATGGTGCTGTTAGTCCCATCATCAGGTCACAGACAAGCCCACTCACTCTTTAATTACATTTTAAATTCATGTCCCAATCAGACGCTGAGCTGCTCACCTTTTGGCTGTGACCGACTTTCGTTTTATTATTATTATTTTTCCCCCCACTCGCCTTTGGAACAATGGCTTGTAACCACCTCAGATACGTGTGTCTTCTCTGTGTTTATATACAGTCATGGAAAAAATTCTTAGACCACCATATTTTCTTCACTTTCTTGTTCATTTTAATACCTGGTACCACTAAACGTCATCAGGTGACTAAAACAGACAGAAAAGAAAACACTGAATGCATAAAAGGCAGTGTTTTTGGCAGTACAACGCCATAGCTATTGATGTAAAACTTAAGTGATTTAGGTTATAATCAAGAAAACCATGGAAAATGGTAAGATATCAGCTCTTAAATAAAACTCTTATGAGCAATCTTTGTGGTTATCGTTATGTTTGTCCAAACAAATGTACCTTTAGTTGTACCAGGCATTAAAATGAACAAGAAACTGAAGAAAACAAGGGGGGTCTAATAATTTTTCCATCCCTAATATATATATATATATATATATATATATATATATTAGGGATGGGCATAATTAATCGATTAATCGATGATTGATCATTAAGAATTTGGTCAAAGAAATTAATTTTCGTCGATGAACCAAATGTTTTTTTTTTTTATAAACAATCTGAATGTAGGTTATCAGTTCACGTCCTCAAACAATGCGATGCATTTCACTGTGCCACCAACAGGGGGCAACATTTCCCCATCACCCTACCCTGGCTGGACTCAGTTGTTACATGCGAGCTTCTGTGGGTCATCACCTAATCATGAAGCGGTCGCGGTGAAGTGTGGCGTGGGACCATTTTAGTTTAGAAAATGAGCAAGTGTACTGCAATCACTGCAATGCTAATTACAAATACAATTAATCGACAACAACAATGATGTACCACTTGAACAACGCACATCCAAGCCTTGTAAAGGACGGTGGAGGCGGTTCATCATCAGCCTAGCCTAGCCTAGCCTAGCCTAGCCTCAACTCAGTGTTAGCACGGACCAGAAGGAGCTGCAGCGCACATCGAGCACAGAACAAGCGCATCTTTTTAAGAAACAAAAAGCCTGTAATACTGGCGCCTTGATATAAATTGTCCTTGTTAAGTAGTCTCCTCGATATCTCTTCTTTTATTAACGTTGTTTTTTTAAAGAAAAGAAACAGGAAATGTCACATTATTGTCGAACACAAACATCCGGTTCACTGAACACATCTGGGCATGCGCGGGCCATAGCAACCAGGCCATAGCAACCAGGCCATAGCAACCAGGCCAAAGGGGAAAACAAAGGTCACGCTGATATCGAGAATAATTGTGATAGTTTTCAATATAAAAATGTTAATGATTAATCGATTATTAATCATTAATTCTCCCAACGATCAAAGAATAAATCTCGACCAAATGCCCATCCCTAATATATATATATATATATATATATAATATATATATATATATATATATATATAAACACACACAAGCGTAGGTCAATGCTGGAAGTGTTAATAAACCCTAAAATAAAGCTTTTATGCACATGAAGCGTAGAACATTTCACCCAGTTTGAATTTCGTTTAGAGTTTCGTGGAACTCCTGTCCCAGTTGTCTTCTGCAAAATCTGTGTATGACTTTACAGAAACTATATCAAACGTGGGGGGGGGGGGGGGGGGGGGGGGGGGGGGGGGGGGGCCTCTGATAACCAGAGACATGTTCAGCGCTATGATGCTCTGCTTTTGTAACTGCAGCTCTGTAAAGTTGTCGAAGGTCGTAGATGTGAACAGAAGGGAGGAACGGAGCTGAAGAGCATTTCATCTTCATCATCATCATCATCATCATCATCCCCCAGAGGCCCGATGGAAACTGGATCACAGAAAACTGTGGTTGGACACGTTCCTGCAACTCATTCAGAGTAAAACTTGTGTTTATGACCGTTTTCTGTTTAAAGCAGCTCTGTGTAACCTCTCCAGTAGTTTCTAAGGTTCCTGTTTCACCATCAGGGGCTTAAATCATCGGCGGTATCTCTGAGACAAACAGAGTCTTCATCTGCTGTTTGTGGCGGTGGGCGGGGTGATAATGGAGGTGTGGGGGGGGGGGTCGGTACCTGGTTATGGATGGGCCCGCCTCTCGTCTGTGGCACCACGGAGGCTGAGTTATCGCTCATGTTGAAGCTGCTGATCTGTGACCCGGCAGAACCCGCTGAGCTCTGAACTCTCTGCGGCCGCAGACTTCCAGATAGAAGTGTAATGAAGCCAGGAGGACGCCGCTCTGCTCCAGATGTTCCCCGCGAGAGCAGCTGGCGGCGCAAAGACGTACCGCCGAATCATTTCTGCACAGCTCTCTGTTGAAGGTGTGAGTCCATGATGGTTTACATGAAGAACGTAACTTAATCAGCACAAAACCTCTGAGCCTCGACCTGAAAGGTCAACAGTTCGACTCCCGGGCCAAAGCGTCCATGGGCGGAGTCTGAGGGAGTGATGTCACAGATCCAGATCGCCCCGCCCACCTTTGTCTCCAACCAGCTTCAGCCAGGCTGCATTTACTCACCGAAGAAGGAAATACACTAATAATGCTCTACCGGTACTTTCTCTAATGTTTCTTTTTTTTTTTTTTTTTTTTTTACCAGGCATAAGTTGGAACTTTGAGTTGACATTTTTTATGACTCAATTATTTTTATTTTTGTCAGACCTTAAAACACAAAGAAATGCAGCAGCAGTAAAGCTCGGTGTTTATTGAACCGATGTCTGACGGAGGAGTTATGGCGTTATTGACCGGTGTCTTACCTGCTGCGTGGCTGTTACGTCACTTCAGCTTTTCTATTATTGATATGTTACTTTAAAGCAGCACCAAAGAGTTTCTTTCATGTCAAAATATAATATTCTATTTTGTTTTAGGATGTTTTATCTGGTTCTCATGGTAGTTCACTATCGGTAAAAATCTCCCAAAGTAGCTTTGGACTCCCGTCCTTCGTCCCAGTCGTCTCTTACGACAACTGCGCAGCTTTACAGTCGATAACAACGAGGAAAGATCTTAAAGCTCTTAAAGCTACAGTGGACGTCAGAGCAGAGGGGACTAAAAGACAATATGGGAGTAACGAGGGTAAATCTTAGACCACATGTGTCAAACACAAGGCCCGCTGGCCAATTGTGGCCCGCCACGTCATTTTATGTGTCCCTCGAGAGCTTGGGCATTATTGGCCTAAATTTTAAACCAATATTTTAAGACTTAAAAGAAGCTTTAAAGCCCATATTGACAGTAAACTACATCTCCCATCATGCATTTCATCATTACCCTCAATGATAACGGCAGCTATGAGCAAGACTTTTCAGAACATGTCCAAGAAAAGAAAAATTGATGCACAAGGAAGGCAGTTTCATGAATGAGGCGGTTTCAGTCGTGAAAGAGTTTAATCTACGTTGGAATTTTGACAACAAACACGTAGCTAAGTATGCTAAATTTAGCCTGCAGGAAAAACAAAGAACTGCTTCTGAAACCAAGGTAATGGATACTCTTACAACCACAAACCCTGAGTTTAATATAATAATGAGTTAAATATTTGAAACTTGAATACATAATAAATACAGAAACTGTTATTTAACATTATAATAAGGTGTAGTTTAATTTATTTTGATTGACATTGCATTTTGTTACATTCATGCTGTTAATCTGGCCCTTCAACCATGATGCTGATGTGGCCCTCCACGCCTGCAGGGGGAGCCTCTGAGCTCAGACCACGGGTTCCTCTGTGCTGCTTGAACCACCTGACCCACCTTTCTGCAGCCGAGGGAAACTTCAGAACAGTTAAACGTCCAGCCGGTGATTTTGTTGAACCGATGTGGACGTAAATGAGACGAAGCTCCAGCAGCGTCTGAAATGATGAACTCATCATGTAAAACGCGTCGCTGAAAGGACGTTAAATTCTGCTGGGAGGTGTGACGGAGGCTGGTTTTAACTCCAGGCCCGTCGTCGGAGCAGGTTGTCGGCACAAATCAACCTGAAAAGGTTTAATGAGCCGGCGGCGTCGCGTCTTTAACGGAGAGTCAATAAGTAATCAATCAACACGTTTGTTTAGCAGCCTCATAAACCAGCAGCTCATATCAGTTTCACTCCTTCACTCGTTTACATCCTTGCATCCTTCTCTTCTTTCCTCCCCCCTTTGCTTTATTGCCTGTTAAACTCACCTTGCTTTCTTCACTTTCTCCCCCTCCTCCCCCCCCTCTGGTCTCAGGTGAGAAGTGTCGGAGCTTCATTGATCTGGCCCCGGCGTCAGAGAGAGGTGAGTAATGACCGTCATTAGGCAGCGCCGCCCCCCCCACTGCTCCCCACCTGTTCACAGAGCCCAGGGAAATCCACACACACACCTATACACACACAGCTACACACACACACACCTACACACACACACACACACACATCTTTGTTCCTCTGTGTTTGTCGGTTCTCAGATGACTGAACCTGCAGAGAAGAAAATTAGATTTTTTGATTGAGTTCACATAAAGTTGGACTTTTTTTTTCTTTTTAATGTTCTCACCTGTAGGTTGACTTGAAGCGTACGTCTCCATGCACCTGTGACTGAGCTCACCTGAGGAATTACCCCCCAAAAAAGTTTAATGCTTTTGGGTACCAAAGGAGTTTTACTAGATATATATAGATATAGATAGATGGTCCATCCATCCATCCATCTATCCATCCATCCATCCATCCATCTATCATCCATCTATCATCCATCCATCCATCCATCCATCCATCCATCATCCATCTATCCATCTATCATCCATCCATCCATCCATCCATCCATCATCCATCTATCCATCTATCATCCATCTATCATTCATCCATCCATCCATCGATCATCCATCTATCATCCATCCATCCATCCATCCATCCATCCATCTATCTATCTATCATCCATCCATCCATCCATTGCTTCTAGTAGCTAACCGTGGTGGTCTGTGGGTCTCCAGGGCTCAGTTGCAGACTAATGGAGGTGGGGGGGGGGGGGGGGATCAGGTCAACCTGGATGGTGTCTCAGCTGTTCTGGCTGCTGCCAGAGGTCACATCCTTCCTCCACATCCCTCCACCTCCTCTCCTCCTTCTCAATTGTGCTTTTCCTCACTTTTGTGAAACATATTGACCTGAAAGTTTCCCTCTAAATCTGCCAAAATTAATTGTAATTGTGGTTAAAACTGAATTAAGTTCAATTGAATTAAGTCAGAGTTCTGCAGTAAAGCTATGTGTGTAAAACTAAATCCATACATTCTTTTATTCATATAGGAGCTGCAAAAGAAGAGATAAAAACACACAGTTACATCATGACCCAACACTGCAGTGTTTAACATCTGCTGATGAATTTAGAGGCTCAGTTTTTCCAACCGTCTGAATATTTTAATCGAGGTGTCGTTTTCTTTTCCTCAAAACAAATTTTCTTCAGTTTAGTTTCAGTTTTAGTACCAACAGAGTTAGAGATCAGACAGGAAATGAAATGACTTGTAGACGAGGACTTGTCATTAATCTCCATCTGCAGTTGTTTGCTCTCATCTCCACGACAGAGTGAATCAAACAGGGATGGGGGGGGGGGGGGCTGTTACGCTCTATTGTTTCTACATAAAATAACAAGAATATGAGTCTGAAAAAACTAAACTTGGAAACCCAAAGGTGTCTTAAAGAAATCCCAAACTTTTTCAGAGATGAAGTCCTAGAGAGATGTTACTGAGAGGATGCTGAGGCCTCCACGGGGGGGGGGGGGGGGGGACACTAACTGGTATTAGACCAGCTCTTCTCTGGTGTCACTTTTGATTTATGGAAGTTATTGGAGCCTAAAAGAGAGGAGACTTTTGCTAACTTTTAAAAGTTGACACAAGAAAATTATTGATCCTGTTAAGTCTAGAGTCCTGCAACGGTGAGTTCCTCCTCTTTTAATCCTGCATTTTTAAAATGAAAACATCATTTAGAAAAAAAAAAAATCTGAATATAACGTTAGATAATTACAGTTTCAGACATGCAGAAATATTTCACCATCCAGTGTATTTGATTCAGCACAAACAACAACACGCGTGTTCTCAAAGCAAACATCTGCCCTCTGTCCATTTTTAGTGCAACTTTTAAGGTTTTATCGCTTGTCTTTGACACTTTAAATGGGCCAACACTAGCGCTGGACGATTTTATCGATTCTGCGATATATATCGATATTTTATTTCCCCAGAGAGTATCAATATTTCAGCCGCGGGTATCGATATTCTAAGCTCCCTTCAAAACTCCCGTGTCCCATTTAGTCCTCCAGCTGCTAGCGTCGCTGTAGAGCATTTCTAACCAGTTATCCAGAAGCTTCTTTCTCTTCCAGCTACAGCTGAGCCAGTCAGGAGGATGGCGGCGAGTATAAACGCAGCGCCTGCGTGATTAAAAGCAGATGTGTGGGAGCAGTTCGGGTTTAAAAAGAAAAAGGAAAGAGAAGATTTAGACAAAAGTATGGCGGTTTGCAAGCTGTGTCACACAAACGTGAAGTACTCTGGAAATACCACCAACCTGCGAGCCCACCTGAAACGTCACCACCCGGACAAGCTAATGCTAACTGAGAGCTAGCCCAAGAAGTTGCGTCGTGATCCGAAACAAACCACGCTGGACAGTGACGGCGGTTGTTGCCACCAGTTTCCATCTACTTCACCGAGGTCACAGAAAATTACGGAGTCCATTGTTTACTTTATTTGTCAGGATTTGAGACGTATTCAGTGGTGGAAAACACCGGCTTTAGGCGCACGGTGAACGCGACCGAGCCCCGCTATCCTGTTGTCTTTTATTCATTTTGTCCAGCATTTGCAAGCTGCCTGTCAGCCATATAATGTGGAATTGATGCTTTCAGTTCAATCAATTCAAACAAAGTCATTGGAACACTCACAAGATGTCACCAAAATCACTTTGTCCCGTTAAAATCTTCCGGAAAATGATGTTAATGTATTGTAAGATGAATATCGATATATATCGTATCGTGAGCCAAATATATCGTATCGTATCGTATAGCGAGATTAGTGTATCGCTACACTACGTATTATTTTTTTCGTGTGTTGTTTTAATGCCTTTGCTCTGTTTGTCTCGCTGTCCATCATCTATAAGACCTGCCATAATTAGACGGTTTTACACATTGAAATGCTTGATTTAAAGAGAGAGTACCAACGTTTGTAAATGAAAGCGTGTCCTGAAGTCTTCCTGACCGCAGACGAGGGAACGTTGAGCATCAAGAAGACAGGTAACTCCTTTCCACCTGTCCATGAGCAGCAGGTAGTAAACAGGGAAGCTGAGGATGTTTGAACTGGATGCTAGAGGTGGGCGGATTGATCCAAATATCGTTAATATATCGATACCAACGCTGGTATTGATACCGAACAATGCTCATGTAAAAAGATCGATACTCAAGCTTTTTTCTTTTCCTATTTTATCTTTCCAACAGAGAGTATCCAGGTAGATCAGAGTGGTCGCCTTCAGCTTCAACTCATATTAACTTTCAAAGTACATGTTACTTAAGTCAAATGTTACTGGAGCCAAGTCAATAGAATATAGTTAAGACCTTGAAATAACCCAGTACATGTTATGTATCCTATTGAAAGCTGTTATCTAAGATAAAATAACATTAGTTAATCCTTTATTTATCCTACGATGGGGAAATTAAAGTTAAAGCAACAGGAAAGTGAACACAGTGCAAAAAAATTACACAAGTATTGAAAGATATAATATAAAAGGTGGACTAGAAAAAAACATGATGAACAGAAATTTGATTCCAAGGAATATTTACACAAAATTGTTGAAGACATGAAGTTTGACAAAATTCTATTCTATTTAACAAAATAATCCAAAGACGAAAATCACAAAAGTTCATGATAGATTAAGCGATACTTTATGAAAAAGTATCGGTATCGGTATCGGCGATACTGGCCCTATATATAGTATTGGATCGATACCAGAGTTCCCAGTATCACCAGCTCTACTGGATGCGTCTTCAGTGTCACTTCCATGAAAAAACAGGAAATGTTCAACGTTTCACGCATCAAACCGCGGACTCACGGCTGATTTTCACCAGCAGAGTCACGCGTGGAGGCGGTTTCAGAGCAGTTTGACTGGTTCCTCCTGGGAAACGAACTGCCGCTAAATTAATTAATTAATTAATTAATGAACGATCTGCGTCACTAACTCTCCCGCGGATTTAAATCTAATTAAATCTCTGTTCTAGACGCGGGATTGTTTGGAAAAGCTGCGCAGGATGGTTGTTAAATAAAGTTTCACCCACAGAAGCTGCTGGCACACACACACACACGCACACACACGCACACACACACACGCGCCGTAATTAAAGATGTAATTACATCCGTGTGTGATGAGACTCGTGTTATCAGTGATGCGCCGGCAGCTCGTTTTTATTTACCGTCAGTTTAACAGAGTCTCTTCAGTCTGCTGATACATATTCAGCGAGACACAAACAGGGGACACAATTATTATTATTATTTTTTTTTTTTTTTTTTTTGGGGGGGGGTCATTATTGCTGCATTGTGAATTTCCCTCGCAGGCATTTTTATGTCTCTGGAAGCTTCTGTCGGAAATAAAAAGCTTCAGCTAACGAGGAATCAGACTCCGACTGCAGAAAGCAGCTCTGCCTTTTCACGTCTTCACAGTAAATTACTTAATTTGAGCGATTTGAACGTGAATAACCGTGTTGTATAATCTAAATGTTAATCTTTTGTGATTCTCACACAGCCTGAGACTATAATCCATATGAACTGGTGGTTACTGGTCCCAGTTTTAACCTTCAGTGGATTCAGAAACTCCTCCACCTGCATATTAAATCAGTGTTTGAACTGCAGCTGAACTGATACGACAACGAAAAGAACAGCAAAGAAGGAGTTCAATTTTACAGAAGCAGGGAAAAGTAAATACAATTTATTTGGCGTTTTAGCTCTGGAATCATTAAACAGAAAAAAAACAACTACTGAATGAAAATAAACTGTCTGAAGGAAACCATGAGGGCTACAGGCTGCTCATGAGCACCTGGCCTGGATATTAAAGGTAGGGTAAGGAATTTCTGGGCTGTTGATATTTGATACCACGATGTCGTGATTAATGAGTAGCTTATCTGGGCAGACGTAAAAGAGCACAAAAAATGTTCCATGTTGGCCTGCGACCCGTTGAAACGACGTTGTGGTACCAGTAGTATCTTAAATTTTACCAGCAGAACCGGCGCTGAAGAGTAAACAAATGTATCAATCCTTATCTTTCATCATTACATCTTAATGATATACTTGATTGTGTTTAGTAACACCGCAGCAAATGTGACTGATCCACTTGGTAAATGTTTTTCTCCTCTTCGTATTTCCCCGCCGCTGCTTCTTCTTCTTCTTTGGTTAAGTCGGGTAGAACGATGCTCAGCTGCTTCGTTTCTGAGTCTGAGCTGCAAAGAGGAAGGAAACAAAATGATACAGCGCTGCCCTCTAGCGGCCCGCTGTGTAATTACAGAGCAACGCATGAGTATAAACATGTGTGTGCGCTAGAGGTCTTCGGAACAACCCGAAAACCCGAGGTTCCGACCCGAATCGGGTCTCGGGTCCATTCAAACGACGTGACTCCGGGTTCGGGTCTGGATCGGTACAGTTAGTCTCGGGTCCGGTCGGTGCTCTCTGACAGGCTGGGTCCACGTTTACTCCAGAGAGGTAAAGATATTGGCGGTGGCAGCTAATATCAGGACTCTGGGCAGTTTAATTAATTATTCATTAACGTGGCGTTTTTGTCATGAAACAACCGTGTTACCGTAGCGTGTTATTAGCGTGTTATTAGCGGTTTGCCCGGCAGCTGTGAAGCACAACGGATCGCCAACATGACAACGCTGGATGAGAGAACATATTTACGACACGTCCTGACCGGTGTAGGCTATTAGCGTTAGCAGTTGCTACCAATAGCATCTGTATCCACAAAGAAAATAACGACGTGGATTTATTGTTGTTTACATCACGTAGCCTATGTAGCAACTGAACCGGTAGAAGAAGACAACTTTAGGTAAGAAAATCTAGTTTTATTCAACGCTAGACAACTTTAACGTGAGCAACTATGGGCTGGATTGTCTCGGTTCTATTCGGGTAACTCGGTTCGGTTCGTGGTCGGAAACTAAAGACTTGGGTCGGGTCGGTTCTGGGTCCAAATACTCCGGGTCCATTCGGGTTCGGACTCCCGGATTTATGATAATAGCTCGGGTCGGGTTGGTTTCGGGTCGAGTTTTCACGGGTCCATTCGGGACCATGAAAGTGGACCCGTGAAGACGGGAAATCAAGAAATCAAAGCGATCAGAATAAAGTAACGAGCTCTTTCTTCTCCCTCGCTGCTTTCTCAGAAAAGTCGTGATTTTGTTCCAGTAGTTGACAGATGTGACAGATGTGCAGCTGTGAAGATGAAGTTCAGAGCTGGAGGGAAAATCAGGAGACAAAGATGGACGTCAGTGACGGTTGAAGCTGAACAGACTCTGAGAGAGCTGCTGTTTTACAGCCAGACGTGATGTTCTGTTATCACCCGCGGGCTCGTCTTCACAGCGATGTCCTCCCCCAGACTGACGCTAAATTAGCGGATGATCGTTGAGAGCCGCGTGTTCCCGTGGCGTCTCCAACCCGGTGGCTCGATCCTCCTCCACATCCAGCAGATCATCCTGTTTAATCCGTCGGCTTCCAAGAGGAGCCGCCGCCATTTACAGATGATGCAATGATGCATGTGGAGAAAATGTGAGCGCCTCCGCCGCTGGACGGCAACGTAGCGTAACGTAACGTAGCGTAACGTAACGTAATGTCTCTCTGCGCTCTCGTGGGACGTCTCTTCTTTCCACATGACCAAATAAAGAAATAAAGCAGGTGGAGACATCAAAGACTCCTCCCCCTTCTGACCTGATCAGACAGAAATGTCTCACCTTGTCAGGAGCTCCAGGTGTCCTGTCCTCCCTGCAGAGGACAACGTGCGTCACCGTCCTCTGGAGCTCCATCAGACGCTCATTAGCAGTTTGTAACCCGACACCATCCAGGTGACTGAGTGATGAGGTGGGCGGTCTGAGCGCATCCACCTGTTGTGATCGTGAAGTCGGAACTTCCGGGTTCCTAGTCGGACGTGTCAACTGAAACGCCCCCTAAAGTCGGAAATCCAACTTGAATCGTCACCTACCTGAACCTTTTATTGTTTATAACAGCTCTGTCGTCTTTTATTTACATAATGTGTGAATAATTTAATCTTACAGGAACAGTGTAAATAAATGATTCTGTAGAATATAATTTCATATTAATTTGATTGTTTTCATATGATCTTTTCTGTCAGATACCAAGTGAATACTGCACCAGGAAATGACACGTTACTCTAAAAATATTTTTATATTCCTGTTCCAGGGGTTTTTGTTCACACTGTCTTCATCAGGGTGATTTTAAAAGTATAACTGATTTATTTATAATCTGTTATTCCCATGACGATGATGGCGGCGCTGACGTAGGACAGTTTAATGGGACTTTTGTAACTGGAACGTGGTCTTCTCGGATGTGATGTCATTTCCAGTTAAAACTTCAGACTTTAAAGGTGAAGTAAATGTGCTGGAGTGTTTGGTGGACTTTGTCCTTCCTTTATTCAGGACAAACTGAACTTGAGATAAAGACACCTGTGTTTTCCGCTCACCTGTGCTGTCGGTCTTTACCTTTACGCTTCTGAAGGGAGCAGAAAAATCAAGAGTCCCTCAGATCACATCTTTAAGTGTCAGAGGAGACTTCAAATCAAACAGAAACACAGATCCAGGATCAGAACCATCCTGCAGGGCAGACGGGGAGGAGCCAAGTGGCTGACTCCGCCCCCTACAATAACCAGCCACTGTTAGCAGAACGGTGAAGGCGTGGCTGTAAGGGGAGCTGTTGTACTCGGTCTTTGTGGTGTTTTAACTGAAGAGATTTCAACAGGAAAAAAGATCATAATTTGTCTTGTTTGACATAAGTTTTAGAGATTATTAAAAATGATCCCACTGCAAAAAAAAAGGGGGGGGTCTTTAAACAAGATAAAAACACTACAACTAAGGAAAAAGGTTCTCTAAACAAGTGAAAAAAAATCTGTCCATGCAGCAAGATTTCTTAAATTAAGATTGTAGGAACACTTGTTTCTAGATTTAAGAAAAGTATAGTTTGTTACTGAATCTTTAAACAAGATTTATTTTGATGAGGAGGAGGAAAAAAGTAATACATCTTATTTTAAGTGTTAATTGTCTCATTTTAGGATTCCCTGCCTGTTTGAGACATAAAAGTAAAGTTTTACTTGATATAAGATTATACTGATAAATTGAAGACTTAAAATAAGAAAGTAATTATTAAAACAAGAAAAAAAAACGCTTCTAAATGTAAGTTTTTCTTTTCTTGGTAAGACCAAATAAATTGCAGTGCAGTGTCGCTCCTTCATCAGGAGGATTGATTATTGATTACACAGCTGCTGAATTAATCCACAAAATTCAGGGAAAGAATTCAATGACGGACTTAAAGTCATAAATAAATGAATAAAGTCATATATAAATAAATTTGTTATTAAACAAACAAGGTGCGACATCTTGACGTGTTCATGGAAAAACCTGGACAAACATGAAATTTAATTACTGTCGTGTTTAGGAATTAATGTTGGATTTATTTCTAATGACTGTAATGGATTTGATCATTTTGCTTCATCTCTTTTTATTATTTATTTATCTGATTTTCCAGAACTAAATCAGGCTCAGGTGAAACCAGACTGCTGTTAACTTCAACTGAACTCCTGTACGACAGAGAATATGATGCTTTCTGAAAAACATTTGATTTTTAAAAGAACAATTTTTGTGTCAGCGGTCAGCGGGGGGGGTGGGGTGGGGGGGGGGGGGGGGGGGGGGGGGGCTGCTTGACCATGAAGCCAGAAACAGAGCAGTCCTCCGGTGTAAAGGTGTGTGCACCTGTCTTGCAGGTGTGCTGTGGCTGTCGGTGGTGTCGGAGGTTCTGTACATCCTGCTGCTGGTGGTCGGGTTCAGCCTCATGTGTCTGGAGCTCTTCCACTCCAGCAACGTCATCGACGGGCTCAAGCTCAACGCCTTCGCCGCCGTCTTCACCGTGCTGTCCGGTAAGAGAGAGAGAGAGAGAGAGAGAGAGAGAGAGAGAGAGAGAGAGAGAGAGATACCGATTACATGACAACGAGAACTGATCATTTAGAGCTGGAGACAGAGGTCAGAGGTCAGAGGTTTACCGCTCAATGCTCTCGTTCTGTTTGCGCCAGAGATTTGTTGTTGTTGTTTTTGTTGTAAAACCTCTTATGTAAGAAGTTGTTTCTGCCTGCTGCTGGACAGAACAGAGATTTCTGCTTTTCCCTTCACTCACCATGGAGATGTGATTCTAAATCACATTTACAAATGACACAGAAACATACATACAGAAATATTGAGGGAGCAACGCCGAAGCAGAGTTATAATAGTTTTAGATTTTCCATTAGTTTTAGTTTTTATTTAGTTTTTATCCAGCTAGTCTTGGTTAGCCTTCTTTCCAGGGGGCTAGCTTAGGCTATCTTATCCAGCTAGTCTTGGTTAGCCTTCTTTCCAGGGAGCTAGCTTAGGCTAGCTTATCCAGCTAGTCTTGGTTAGCCTTCTTTCCAGGGGGCTAGCTTAGGCTAGCTTATCCAGCTAGTCTTGGTTAGCCTTCTTTCCAGGGAGCTAGCTTAGGCTAGCTTATTCAGCTAGTCTTGGTTAGCCTTCTTTCCAGGGGGCTAGCTTAGGCTAGCTTATCCAGCTAGTCTTGGTTAGCCTTCTTTCCAGGGGGCTAGCTTAGGCTAGCTTATCCAGCTAGTCTTGGTTAGCCTTCTTTCCAGGGGGCTAGCTTAGGCTAGCTTATCCAGCTAGTCTTGGTTAGCTAGCTTAGGCAGCTATGCTAGTCTTGGTTAGCCTTCTTTCCAGGGGGCTAGCTTAGGCTAGCTTATCCAGCTAGTCTTGGTTAGCCTTCTTTCCAGGGGGCTAGCTTAGGCTAGCTTATTCAGCTAGTCTTGGTTAGCCTTCTTTCCAGGGGGCTAGCTTAGGCTAGCTTATCCAGCTAGTCTTGGTTAGTATTCCACACATTGTATCACCTGCTTCTACAACAAGGAACTTATTTTTATCGTTAACACAATCATAGTCAAAGAAATCCCAAATAGGACTGAGACGCTTTCTACCAACGTTTGCACGGCTGACTTTTTAATTTATTTATTGTGGTTGTTGTTGTACGGCGGAGTAAAGTTAATAGATTTCAAACATTTATGAGGAAAAAAAATTACAAACACGAAAATAAAGGACGTTCTTGACATTATCATAGTTAATTTTAGTTCTTTTTTTAAACACATAATACAATTTTAGTTAGTTTTCGTTTTTTTAAAAACTTGTTTTTATTTTATTTCAGTTAACAAAAATGTTTTTTCAATTCTAGTTTTCGTTATTTTGTTCGTTTTCGTTAACGATAAAAACCTTGCGTCGAAGCGTCTCCAGCTGTGACTCCTGAGTGAAGGCGTGAGAGCGGCGAGGATGGACGTAGCGTCACGCCTCCATGTTTCATACCAGATAGAATATAACGTCACCGGTTATTTATTCTCGTCGGGTTGGGAAGGTTTCTGCGATCAGTGAAACAAGAGGAAGGTCCTTCGTCCCCGACGTCTCTTCTGTCGTTCATCAGTCTCAGGTTGTTCTTCCTTCCTGTCAGGCGTTTGTCATGTCATCGTTTCTCTTGACGGATGGCGCTCCTCAGACCTCCGACGTCTCCAGATGTAATTCATCCCTCAGACGTCAGACGATGCTCCCGGTCGCTATCGCTCATCGCGGCGTTGGAGAAACTGACATCACAGCAATAAAAACGTTGCGGCCATTTTCAAGCCAAGCGGCAGTGAACACAAAGGCCAAGCATGGTGCTCACTGAGCACACAGAGAAATAGAAGATTGAGCCCGCAGGATGAAAAGGTATCAGACCAGCACACAAGCTGTGCTAATATTCCTCCATCAGCTCGATCACGTTGCCGATCGATTAAATGACTGAAAACCGACGCGCCAAATCGATCGACACCACACGGCGACTAATTACGATAATTATGAATTATTAACGGCTCAGACCAGAAGTGGTTCGCCGTCGCCTCGTTTCTGTAAATGTGCCGCTGCGTGAGAATGAGAAAATCCATTTATGGGACGTCTGTCATCGTCTCAGGCGTCACGTGATGATTAATAGATATTTACATCTTTACATGTGAAAAAAACATGGTTTTTATTGATGGAGTTCACATATTTTTCTTATAAATTTCTTCTGTTTTTGTGGTCTTGAGGTCTTTGGAAGATGATTTAGTTTGTGACCATGAACTGTCAGATGATGTCATGCAGCTATAAATTAAAGCTCCAGAATCAGAAAGTAGTTGCTTTTTTTTTTTTTTTTTTTTTTAGTTGTGACATTTGTGACGATCAAACTTTGATGTCACCTTATATTTGTCATGTTTTCAGTTATTTATTTCGTGCATCAGTTCCTTCCAGCTTCTCTATGAACAGTAAAGAGCAGCGACGCTCCCAGAGGTGGAGAAAGTGACAGTTTCCCTGAATGACCACCAGGGGGCTCCAAAAACGCTCCACTGACCTCCATGTTAAAATATCTAACTTTTTTTTTCATATTATATTTATTGAGTTTTTAACAAAACAAAACAAGCAGACGATAATGATACATTTGACTTAAGATTTACATTAAACAACATAGTTAAAGAAAAAATAAAAAAAATAAAACAAGCAGCACACATAGTGAAGAAACAAAGACCCCCCAAAAAAATAAACAAATAACATAAAATAAATAAATAAATAAAAATAATACATTAAAGTAAAATGGATGGATAAAAATCTCAGCACTAAGCATTGTTTCTTTAATTGCCTTCGTAATGTCTCAGAAACTCAGTTAACGGCAATTTCTTCAAAATTCCCTCCCTTTCCTCTCACGATATAAGTACGTCTTTCCAATACGATACATGACGCCATCTCCTTCACCCACATATGATTTTCTTCCAGTACAAAGATATTAACTGTCTGGCCTGCAGGAGTCCAAAGTTAATCAATTTTAATTGTTAAAATATCCAACTTTACTGCAGAAGCAAACATATTTATATCCTGGTACAAAAAAAGAAACAAAAAACAGCACGTCAGAATAAACCAGGCCTGGACCGTCAGATATCAGCTGATTCTGTCAGAGGACGAAAATCACAGCGACGCTTCCTCAGCATCAACCGACGGCCAGAACCACAACTACAGGCTGGAACTAATGTGTGTGTGTGTGTGTGTGTGTGTGCATGTGTGTGTGCTGCAGGTCTTCTAGGTATGGTGGCCCACATGATGTACACTCAGGTGTTCCAGATCACGGTCAGTTTGGGTCCTGAAGACTGGAGGCCTCACAGCTGGGACTACGGCTGGTCCTTCTGGTCAGTACGCACACACACACGCACACACACGCACACACACACGCACACACACACACACACACACTCAGGTGTCTGCCCTGAAACAGTCAGCAGGTCGTCATGGTGATCCTCCAGCGATGCTGCAGCATGAACATCTTCCACAGACGACATTTTTGTCCAGAGGTTTCAGTAAAACCTTCACGGACGTCTCGTCCAATCAGCAGAGCCGACAGCCTCCGGAGGTGCGTGGGAGACCCGTCAGCGGTTCGGGTTCACCGTGAGTGACGGGTCCGCTGCTACTCGGATAATTATCAGAGCGAGACCTTCGCAGCTTCCCGCTCATCAGCGAGGCCGAGCTGCAGCCGCCGTCTGAGCTCCAACAAATCACCTGTCAGCCAAGGACAGAAGAGCAGCGTCCAGGAGAGAGTTCCCGCCCATAAATTAGACAAACTCACCTGTCATGTTGAGCATCCTGTTATGTGAGGAATATTCTGCCTCTACACCACAAAAAAAAAAAAAAAAAATGATGCTTATTCTGGGGAAAAAAATGGCGCCCTCTGGTGGTCGTAATAATGGCAACAAGAGTCGCTGATTCAGCAGACGATGAACGGGTGTCATTCGTTTCTAATTAATACTTTTCTCAAATTAGCGCCAGGAGCTTTAAGAGGAGTTGAACTAAAATAGAACGGGTTCTAGTCGGGACGGTTTCTATGACTCGTGAAATATTTCAGGGGTGGTTTTTTGAGCACTTCCTCTTCGAGACAACGATGGTGAAACAGCGAACATTTTTCCGTACTGAAGAGTGGTAACGCTCCGTTCCTGAGCGTTTACCTTTCACCTTCATGGTTTTTATTGCTGGTTGAGTCTGAGCACGTTTTATTGGTGAACAGTCTGCGGTTCGCCGCTCACCTCCCCGTCACCTACATTAATATCACACTTCGGTCCATTCTCAGAGCTCCTTCCTGTCTTAATGATGGTTGGCCATTGTGTCCTTTATCTGTCCAACAAAGAAGAAGACAGTTTCAGAGCTGGGCCTCCTCCAGTGGTTAATCTCGTCTACGAAGCTCTTCAGAGCGCGTGAAGTGCTTTCTAGACACTCAAAGTTACCTCAGAGTGTTCAGGCATCCGTCAGTCAACTGTTGGATAACATGACATCCAGTCAAGACGACTCCAAAGACATGATGCAGAAGCCTCAAAGAGACAAAGAAGAACAAACCGCTAAAGGCTAAAGGCTTGAAGGCATCACTGGAACCGATGTTTGCCCAGAGGCACCCTGGGAATCTGCACAGCTGCTGAGAAAATGTTTTGTGGACTGATGAAGGAAAAGCTGAATTGTCTGTGTTACTCCCTCGGAGCCATTTTATTGACGGACAACATCTTCATCACGTCTTACGTGATCTCTATGTCCTCTTAAATACAGTCAGAACTAAGAAAAGAAATGCAAAACTAAAATGAACTTCAAAAAGGAATAAAAGGCTTACATTAATAAAAACAGAAATACACGAGACTAATAAATAAGCAAATACTGAAAAATTAAAAGCTTAATTGGCTTCACGGTCACATGGCATTCACATGAATTTACAACAATAAAAAGTAAATAAAAATTTACCTCATTGGCCACATTAACTCCAAGGAAATAAAAACACAGCTTCTTCTTCTTGGAAAAATAACTCAACTGCAAGCACACCTGGTCTCTTGCAGACAGCGCAGGTACAGTGTCTCATGTGGCTCTTGGAGTGCAACAAAATTAAATCTCCTGAGAAACATAGTGACCAAGCGGAACCAAAAATTGGTTCCTCCCTTATTTATTTTAAAGGTGGAGTAGGTGTTGTTTGAAAAACGGTTCCAGCAATCCAACTCAAGTGAGATTTTGAAAATATACACTCCCTCCCTCCTCCCAAAGGCTCCGCCTCCTCCTCTTCAGCTCACCCCTCGAAAACCACGCCTTCACATGATTCACGACTGCATGAACCATAGGGAGGGAGGGAGGGAGGGGTGATATTTGATGGACGTATTAGGCAGCCAATCAAAATAGTGATGATCACTTTTTTGATTGGTCAGAGTTTTTCTCTGATTATACCTTCTAGACTGGACCAAAATGTTTAGTTTTTTTTGCAAACATTTTATTTCAGTGGGTGCAATGGAAATGTGAAAAGGTTTTCAGGCAATATTGTAAAAAGTGTTGCAAAAAAACAACACCCACCCCACCTTTAATTTAAACCAAAATGCATGAAATATATTTATATAAAAATACTGATGATTATAACCTATTTGTATGAACATTTTGTGATATAGTAAATTGTATTTATTAACCTCTTTAACTGAGTATGAAATTATGGGCTTTGCCTCTGATGGCAGCTACAGTCTGTGTCTCCAGCATCTCAGCATGGTGGTGGTAGCATCATGACCGGGCCTGATTCGCTGTGTCATGTAACCGTGGTTACTACTGAATGTTTCTAAGCATGGCTGATCTTCTAACCTCCCTGTCCTCCTCCAGCATGGCCTGGGGCTCCTTCACCTGCTGCATGGCGGCGTCCGTCACCACCCTCAACTCCTACACCAAGACCGTCATCGAGTTTCGCCACAAACGCAAGATGTTCGAGCAGGGCCTGCGGGAGGAGCAGAGCTACCTGGACCAGGAGGCCTTCCACTACTTCCGGGACCGCTCCCTCCAGTCCATCTCCAGCACCGTGGAGGTCTACCCGGGCCACAGCGCCGGCAGACCGGGCCTCATCGGGTCGGGCCCCGGCACCAGCCCGGGACACGGGAAGGTCCGGGCCGCCTCGGCCTCCGTAGACCTGGGGGAGAACGCGGACTCTCTGGGGGAGGAGCAGTGCTGAGGGACGGGGGCGTGGCCTCGTGACTGCAGCACCTGTCCTCCGTTCGAAGGACAGACTGGACAGAAAAACGACGGTTGGATCCGTCCCTCTGTGCTCCTCACGTCTGAGATGAACATCCGTCTAGACAGGTCCAGATCCAGATCCAGGTCCAGATCCAGATCCAGATCCAGATCCAGATCCAGATCCAGGTCCAGATCTGGAGCGGATCTGCTGTCCGTTGTGTTTTCAGGCGCCGTGTGTCGTATTTTACCAAACATCTGTGAGACGAGAACGCCAGACTCCATAACGTCTGCTGAACGGCGTCTTCTGTAACCAGTCAATGCTAAACTAGCCGAGCACAAATATCTAAAAAAACTGTCATGGTTTAGTTTTCTAGATCAACCAAATGCAGAAAAAGAAAAAAAAAAAACAGTCAGCTGTTCCCATGTTTCTGTTTCCTGTAAAAACTTAAAATCGTCTGATTTTAAGTCCGTTTTAACTCAAATGTAATGAAACTGCTGCGAAGCGGCTGAGAAGTCTGTTGTGTGTCAGAGATGTAATAAAATAGGTCATAAACGATATTTAAACGCTTTTCTGATCATTCTAATTTAAACTGAAGAGTCAGTTAACTCATAATCCACCGCAGCAGGACTAAGACAGCAGCAGAGCTGTTGCTCTGATCATTCTGAGGGATTTGGAGTCACGTTGGTTAATCGTCAGGGGATTTGAGCCTCAGCAACATCCCCTTTAGAGATGAGTTGTTGATTAAACGCCTGAACCGCTCATTAATGGCAGTGGGAGGCACCCAGACGACTGCTGCCGCCGCTGCTGCTGCTGCTTATGTTGACGCGGCGGCGTCTGGTTCGGCTCATCAGCTTCCTGCAGCTTCAAATCCAGGACTGAGATGATGTAATGTTACGACTGCAGGAACCGTGTAGAGGAGCCCACAAACTCTCCTTCTGGTCCAGTTTAGGCTCCTGGACCAGGAGTTGATGTTGAGGCGTGAACAGCAGGTGGTCAGGACGAGGAAAGCTTCATCACTGACAGATGGACTCTGGTGGACTCTGACGGACTCTGGCGGACTCTGGTGGACTCTAGCAGACTCTGGTGGACTCTGGTGGACTCTAGCAGACTCTGGCGGACTCTGACGGACTCTGGTGGACTCTGGTGGACTCTGGAGGACTCTAGCGGACTCTAGCGGACTCTGGTGGACTCTAGCAGACTCTGGCGGACTCTGGAGGACTCTGGTGGACTCTGGTGGACTCTAGCGGACTCTGGCGGACTCTGACGGACTCTGGTGGACTCTGGTGGACTCTAGCAGACTCTGGCGGACTCTGACGGACTCTGGTGGACTCTGGTGGACTCTGGAGGACTCTAGCGGACTCTAGCGGACTCTGGTGGACTCTAGCAGACTCTGGCGGACTCTGGAGGACTCTAGCAGACTCTGGAGGACTCTAGCGGACTCTGGTGGACTCTGGTGGACTCTAGCGGACTCTGATGGACTCTGGTGGACTCTAGCGGACTCTGGCGGACTCTGGCGGACTCTGGCGGACTCTGGCGGACTCTGGTGGACTCTGGAGGACTCTGGTGGACTCTGGTGGACTCTAGCGGACTCTAGCGGACTCTGGCGGACTCTAGCAGACTCTGCCGGACTCTGGTGGACTCTGACGGACTCTGATGGACTCTGGTGGACTCTGGCGGACTCTGGCGGACTCTGGCAGACTCTGGTGGACTCTGGCGGACTCTGACGGACTCTGACGGACTCTGACGGACTCTGGTGGACTCTGACGGACTCTGATGGACTCTGGTGGACTCTGATGGACTCTGGCGGACTCTGATGGACTCTGGCGGACTCTGGTGGACTCTGACGGACTCTGATGGACTCTGGTGGACTCTGACGGACTCTGGTGGACTCTGACAGACTCTAACGGACTCTGGTGGACTCTGACGGACTCTGACGGACTCTGGTGGACTCTGACGGACTCTGACGGACTCTGGTGGACTCTGACGGACTCTGACAGACTCTGACGGACTCTGGCGGACTCTGACGGACTCTGGTGGACTCTGACAGACTCTGACGGACTCTGGCGGACTCTGGCGGACTCTGGCGGACTCTGATGGACTCTGACGGACTCTGACGGACTCTGGTGGACTCTGGCGGACTCTGACGGACTCTGGTAGACTCTGGTGGACTCTGGTGGACTCTGGCGGACTCTGGCGGACTCTGATGGACTCTGACGGACTCTGACGGACTCTGGTGGATTCTGGCGGTCCTCGTTCCAGCAGAAAACCACATCCTGAACTTCATTTCAGGGGGTCATTTGATTCATGGGTAAACTTCTACAGATCCAGGTCCAGCAGGCGGTTCAGGGATTTGATTTAATCACATCAAACAGGTTCGAGCGCATCTGTCAAGTTAAAAAAATAAATATGCATAAATAAGTTTCCCAGAAAAAACTGCTCCAAAGTTTCTCCTGGATGCCAGCAGTCTGTCTCTGTTGAGGACCTGTACATTAGCATGTGCATTAGCATGTGCATTAGCATGTGTTGGTTGCGTAACGGGTCATTAGGTTGTAAACAGTGGAGATTAAATTGGCTCAGAGGTCTGCAGCGGTAGATGAGAGGTTCTGGGGTCAACGTTAATCCAGATTCAGGTCCGGTGCTGCCGGGCTTCAGCTGCTGGTTTGTGGTGGATCTTCTGTTGCCCGACGTAAACAACTGGAAACATTACTCCCTTTAAACGTATTTAATCACATATATTTGCCGGCCAAGATCCCTGAATCTAAAATAACTGGCAGATACAAAGCAGCAGAGGGCGAATGCAGGAATCTACTTTCCAACAGCTGTTGCTCAGTCTTTAACGTCATTTATAACATTCAGGAACATTCACACATTCAGGATGACGCTGCTTTTTAAATTTTGCTGCACCGGTCGGTGTGAAGCATTTTCTCCTGCTGTCCAGCACAAACCACCTCCCTTCAAACTTCTCTCCCTTACCGTTAGTCGACCTTAAAACTGCCGAGGAAAATAGCTTCACCTGAGATGCCGGTGAGGAAAGCGAGATGCATTGTGGGACATGTAGTTTTTGGAGCATCCCTGGTTCCCATTCAAAAGACGTGGCTCTGGGTTCGGTTCTGAATCGGTACAGTTAGTCTCGGGTCCGGTCGGTGCTCTCTGACAGGCTGGGTCCACGTTTACTCCAGAGAGGTAAAGATATTGGCGGTGGCAGCTAATGTCAGGACTCGGGGCAGTTTAATGATTATTAATTAACATGTTGCCGTAGCGTGTTATTAGCGTGTTATTAGCGGTTTGCCCGGCAGCTGTAAAGCACAACGGATCGCCAACATGACAACGCTGGATGAGAGAACATATTTACGACACATCCTGACCGGTGTAGGCTATTAGCGTTAGCAGTTGCTACCAATAGCATCTGTATCCACAAAGAAAATAACGACGTGGATTTATTGTTGTTTACATCACGTAGCCTATGTAGCAACTGAACCGGTAGAAGAAGACAACTTTAGGGAAGAAAATCAAGTTTTATTCAACGCTAGACAACTTTAACATGAGCAGCTATGGGCTGGATTGTCTCGGTTCTATACGGGTAACTCGGTCCGGTTCGTGGTCGGAAACTAAAGACTCAGGTCGAGGTGGTTTCGGGTTGAATTTTCTGCGGGTCCATTCAGGTTCGGGTCCATGAAAGTGGACCCGTGAAGACCTCCACCCTGCGTGCTTTAATCCAGAGGTCTCGCCAGGCTTGGAGCTCCTCTCAGCTTCCACCTGGAGCCTCTGGAGTTCTGCAGAGAGAGAGATCACGTTTCCTCATCTCTGCACGAGCCCAGTGAGTGGAGACCGACTGGATCAGGTGGTGATTGGTTTTATCGTTGAGGAAGGATTTGAAGGGTTCACTCCCCTCCCCTCCCCCTCTCCTCCCCCATTAAAAGACGACTAACTTCATTTAATCCTCTCGACCGAAGTGAGCGTGAGTCATAAATCAGGGATTCAAGGCTCCTCTTGTGAATGTTAACACAGAAGGGTCCCTTTCATTAGAGAATGCAGCATTTTCTTTAATGTGAAAAATAAAACTAATGAATGTTTCAGTTAACGAGGTGGAAGCCCTGCAGCTCTGAGTTTTAATAGCGCTGATTTCACACATCTGTAGATTTTAAATTGCTTTTTATTGGGTTCATGATGTGTTTGTTGCTGCATTTAAGCAGAAACCAAACCTCTTTTTTTTTTTTTTTTATTAAACCTTCATCCTGTGCACTCAAATGATTTATTCAAAGAGACAAATTAGAGACCATAAGGGTCAAATTATTCATTTAAATGCATGAATTCATCATTTCCAGGGCTGATCTATAGAAATGAATAACCACTGGGAAGATTTCTCAGGACCTTTGAAGTTGAGACAAACTCCGCGCTGACCTGCCCCCCCCCACGTTTTGATCTACGATATCTGCACAGACAGACGTGATGAATGGACTCGGTGAGCAGCAGTGGCAGGAAGACGTGGTGAACCAGCCAGGACATCAGCTGAGCATTAAAGGTTCAGTTTCACTGAAACCGGAAAAACCTTCAACAGGAGCTGCGTCTTATTTTCCCGCATTACTCCTGTTGCAAGATGCTGAATGAGACGCAGGCTGTAACTCGCTTTTTGCCAAAACCTGAATGGGGTCAAAAACATACAGCGTCATTAGTTTGTGACTCATATTTGCACATTTGGGTGAAAACTTTGATTCGCCTCCACAGGTGATGAACGACGCGCTCCTGCAGCAGCTAAATGACGATGCGAGCCTCTTTTTTGGCTCTGAATGAGCTACGCTACATTCCCGCTCCTTGGAGGACACATTAGCTGCATATTTGATGCCGCTGCGGCGGGTAATGGAGCTTGATGACAGTAATGCTTCATCTCAAGGTGGGCCCAGTCGGAGCTAACAGGCTGCCAGTACCGGTACCGGTGCGACCTTGTCGTTTAATGATGACAGCGTTTCAAACGGGCTGTTCTCCACATACATCAGCGGGTGACGTCTGCCGTCCTCCTGACATCAGTAACGAAAGGAAACTGGCCTCAGAAGGTCGAGAGCAAGTGGAATCAGAAGCAGCGCGTCATCCAACCGGAAGTTGCCATCTTGGAGGCACGCGGCAACGTAAACAAAGCGCACACACTGGAGTAAATCGGACGTCTTCATTGAAAATGGTAAATTATTGCCGTGTTTTGGGCTGTACCAACCGGACAGACCGCGAGAGACATTTGGAGTTTTATAGACTTCCAATGGTTATTAAAAATCAGGGAGAACAATGCCAGAAGTTGTCAGAGGAAAGGAGGCGCTTGTGGTTAGCAAAGCTAAACCAAGACCTGCGTGGCAAAACTCTGGACAACATCCGAATTCTAATCCCATTTCGTGTCAGGTAAGTTAAGTGAAATGTTGTTAGCTCTTAATTTCACACATGAACAATTATCAAGAAAAAAAGCTCTTAATTTCTAGTCTAATGATAATATCAAGCTAGCACCTAGCTACACTAGCAACACAGTTCTTAAAATGAGCTAACTCGTACTGATCGGGACCACGGATAAACTGTAACTTCTCAGAATATCGTTCCCTTTCCCGTGGACCAAGTCCTTCTCTGGATGTTTCTGCGTCTTAATGCCTTCTGAAGAGCTTTTCTGTGGTTTATCCATCCTTTATCCGCGGTCGTTAGCATTGATCCAGCGGTGTGTTTACATCCGAGGACCTCCAAGATGGCCGCTCATCCGGGTCCAAAACCTGACGTAGGTGAAACCGTCTATAATGAAGCTATTTATTTCCAATGAAATGCTCCTCACTGATCGATCGATGCTTCAGCCGACCAGCTGCAGGTTCAGGGTTGAACAGCAGGTGGAGCTGTTTCTGTCGTCCTCTTTAACATCAGACCACTGACCACTGACCTAAAAACACTGGTTGTAATAAAGTAAGTGAACCCCCTGAACAACCAGAGCCCAGATGGAGCTGGGCCACGGACATCAGAGGTCACGACACACCTGGTTCATTAAATAGACCAGTACGCAGGTGGAGTAACTGGAATAAAGCAGGAAATCATCCCTGTTCTGTCCTGAAATAGAGCTACTTTATCCATCTATCACCTCCTGATGAACCACATTTAATATAAAGTGTCTGCAGATGTGCAAGAGAAAGAAAAAAAGAAATAAAAGTTCCCAACTGATTGACAGGTGTGACACGTCGGCCAGGTGTTCACGTCAGATGAAGACAGCAGCTCTCAGAGGAGGAACTGTCACGGCTGGTGATTTAAAAAGAACAACAAAAAAAAAAAGAAAAAGAGAGGAAATGCCCAGAGGAGATTAACTTTAATAATCATATGGAAAGATTGAAAAGAAGAGAAAGAAAAACTGGCATCACAGAGCATGAAATTCAGATTGAAACAAACAGAAATCTGAAGCTGTGACACTGAAGGAAATAAATACACAGGAGGAAGGAGCAGAAAATCAGGGACAGGTGTGGAGACGTCACCTGTGAACGAGGAGGAGGAGGAGCTGGAACACAGAGATCACTGAAGAATAAAACTAACTGTTAGATTCACTGTCAGGTTGTGGGGTTAATGTTCTGTTTGGCTGAGTTAAAGAGTCAGTGGGGGGGGGGGGGGGGGGGGGGGGGGGGGCAGCTGTCAAGCCAAGAAATTAAAAAAATCTTTTAATCTTAAAGGAGCCGTATGTAGAGATCTATAAAACGAATCATAAAATGACCCTGATATGTCAACAGAATTTAAAATCCTGTTCATTTCAAAAATAGTCACTGACAACAGCACTCAAGCCAGGATATTCCGTTTTTAAAAAGAGGAGTTGCAGCCCTCAAACTGATGTTGATGTTGTCATTTTTTGTTTTGGCCTGAAGCTCCACCCTCCACCTATCTCCAATCCGAAGTCAGTAGTGTTTCTGCATCCGGGTTGCCAGCTCGGCTCTAATTATCGCAGCAGCCGCTACGAAGTGTTGGATGAAAAAATGTCTAGCTTTCCAAACCTAAAAGACCTCGTTATGAATCCGAGTTACGTCGTGACAAGGTCCGAAATAAAAACAAGGATTTGTATAGGAGATGCTTTTGTAGATGGAGACGGCTGAAAGCGGAGAAGAATTTGAAGACAGACGCCAACGTTGCTGATTTTCTCCTGGACAGGTAAGATCATAGCTAAATGTTTGGCTAACGCTAATTACTTGACAAGGTAACAGTGGTACCTCTACTACGAACGCCCTACATATGAAACTTTCAGGTTACGAAACGCCTCAACGGGAAAATATTCTTTAGTTACAAAAGATCAAAGAAAGAAAAGATCTTTCATAAAGCATAAATATAATTAACAGAAAAATAAACTTAACTGTGTAGGACTACGTTCCTGCTGCATTCTGTAGCCGACCTGGCAACCTCTGGTCGGGGAGGAGGGGGAGGGTACACGCCGCTCAACAGTAATTTGAAAGTGACTGCAGTGCCAGTTTTGGCCATAATCTTACAAACGGCTCCTTTAAAGTTGTCTGTGTGAGAGATGTCTGCAGGGAAGCTCGACTGTTGAAATCTGGTGTTTTTTCAAAGCTGCTCATCAAAGTGTGAAACATCCCTGAAACTAAACCAGACCAGACGAGACAGCGGATTTGTGATCATTTTTTCTCTTTTTTTTCTTTATGCACCTTTGCTCTTGTGTTACTCAACAGGTTATCAGATCCGTGAAATAAAACCATCCTCATCTTACTTTTATATTCTCTGCACCAGCCAACCAACGATGAGTCAGTTCATTTAAAAAAAGAAAAAGAAGAGCAGAAAACGGCGTCGTGACACCAAACGTGACGCAGCAGAGCAGCTGTTGCTGTTACTGCAGGGTTGCGTCAGAAAAAGCTCCTTTCAGTTTCACTATTTAACCACAAACGAGAAAAAGGGGGATATTTAGCTGTAGATCAGGAAAAAGTAAATGCAGTGATCCCTTAATTTCCACGGTTAATGGGGGCCCCCCCCCCCCCCCCCCCCCCCCCCCCCCCCCCCCCCCCCCCCCCCCCCCCCCCCCCCCCCCCCGCGAAAATCAAAATCTGCAAACTGGAGCCGGAGCCCCCCCGAGCCTCAATAACATGTTTAAAATATGTTTAAAACCCGCAAAAGTAGCGAAACAAGACAAAGGCTCAACTGTGGTCTTTCTGTTTCCTTCACAGCCTCTGGTCTCTGAACCGTAGTAAACAAACCGCTCTTTCATCTAACCTCGTTTTTATTCTGCCGTCCCACAACACACACACCATTACCCATAAGGCCACACTACATTACCCATAAGGCCACATCATTACCCATAAGGCCACCTTCTTAAAGGGGCCAGGCTGGCTCACAACATTTCTTCGCTGCGAGAGAACGCGCACAACATCCTGTGATGTTTCCACGATTTTTTCTTCATTTTTTTAATATTATATATTTCTGGAAAAAAAATCCGCGAATAACTAAAACCGCGGAACTTAAAGCGCAAATGTCGAAGGATCACAGTAGTTTCTTTTTCTGAATAGGCGCAATTTCTGACACAATCTCTTCAAAGTACGAATACTTATTATAATACTGTGTCTATGTGATAAAAGCACATTATGTTGGTAGAGTAAAGCTGTTTGAATAAATCTTTAAGACAACTTTATTGTGGAAACTACATTTCAACTTTATTTTCGACATTTCGACTTTCTTCTCGTAAGTGAGGAATGAAAAAAAAATCATTGCCCACATTTTATTTTTCTCAGTGTGGCCCTAAAACTCCGTCGTAGCTGGTGAAAGCATTTTCTGGGGTAAATGTATTTATTTAGCTGGTGATACTGGAGAGCTGTATTTTGTATGATAAAAGCTCTGAGTCTGTGAAAATACTATTAAACCAATAAAACAATAAAAAATAAAACCCTGCTGCAATGATAGTAGCGCTAAAAGTTGTCGACCTGCATTAAATATTTTACTTGAAGAGCAAAACCAGTCCGTTCACTTGTTGAAACGGGCTGGTACCGCTCTAATCCCAGCACCATACTGGACTACCTCAGGGGGGCGCTGGTGGGCTTCATGCAGGGATGTTCAAGAACCACGACCCAGAACCACCAGGGAGGCTGCAGAACCGCTGATACCAACGTGGATCAAAAAAACTGACGGTCGTTAACCACCATCCGACTCCCTGCAGTCTGGACGTCTTTCCTTCACATTAGTCTGACTGCTGCCATCATTTCTCTGATGGGTGTACCTGCGCGTCAGGACAGGTGGATGAGTTTTATTAATGTGTTTTCACATATAAAAGAATGAGTGACGTGTTTCTAAGCAGTTAAGTTACAGTTCAACAGCAGCTCACAACCATTATAATACACAGAGATACAGATGTTGTTACTGACAGACAGATGGGACAGTAAATGGGCTTTTACTGACACCTGGTGGCAGATATCTGTCACTACACTGACCTGCAACTGCTGGTTGTTTCAGAACAAAATATTTAGAAATAAGCCCTTAAAACATCTTCTAGACTTACTTTGTTCTTACTTTTAGACACTTATATACGCTGAAATATCGCAAACATCCAGTAAGCTGCAGTTCTGTGGAAACCAATGTCTAGTTGATGCCAGAGGTCAGAGGTCAGAGGTCAGAGGAGGATGACCAGACTGGTTGGAGCTGATAGAAAGACAACTGGAACTTAAATAACCAGTCGTTACAACCGACGTCTGCAGAAGAACATCTCTGAACGAACAACACGTCCACGAGTTCTGCTGCTGACCATCTCCATCCCTCCATGACCACAGTGGACCATCTTCTGATGCAGCCATTCCCAAACTTCACAACACCAAGGTCCAATTTGAAAGATTCCAATATTAATTGTAAGACTAAAAGGGGGTCAACACATAGGTGACCACTTTGTCATATTAAGTAGAATAACACTCAGTTGGTTTGTTTTATTATTTCTAAATATATTTTAAATCATGTAATAAATATTTAATTTTAAATTTTAAATTAAAAACTTTCTTTTTTTAATCGAGGATTTAAAACATATTTGTTTATTTTCAATGACGCTCACGGCCCACCTGCAGTACCACGACGGCCCACCAGGGGGGCCTTTGGGAATCACTGATGGATTCCCTTGCTCTCGTGGGCCCACACAATGGCCCAATTCCCATTTAGGGCTGGTAGCATTGAAACGGTGCCATTTTCCCACTTCAAGCCCAGTTAGCCCACTTCTAACCCAGATGGGGTCCACATGATCATGCTGGCTGTAACCACCACCAGAACCGCAGTCCACAAGTGGAGCTTTCGGCTCTTTAAGTTGTTTTACGGTGAGAAATCATATTATTAATGAGACATTTATAAATGTATTTTTTTCCAGATGTTCTGCAGCCTCCTCCAGACGCTGACAGGTAAGTTAAAGTGGACGGTTTTATGAGCTAAAGAAGGGAGGAAGTGGAGGGAATTTACAGTCTGCAGTCTTATCAAATATGTAAATAGATATAAAACTGAGCTCTGAGCTCAGAGGAACGTGGAAGTGCACCACGCTGATGTCTTATATGGACATTTAGGTCCATTTACTCTGCAGAGTGAGCGTTTTCTTTAAGGTCGGTCTCTTTAACCACCTGCTGTTCTCATTACCAGCAGCTCAGGAGGAGACTGTCATCGCTGCAGGCTGAAACTGGGATCACTCTGGATGCTAAAACGTGAATGACGCTCTCATGTTCAAGGCCTGAGAGTACAAAGCATCTATAGATTACAGGCTGCTTTACGCTCTGCCTCTACTCCTCTTCTCCTTTTATGGCAGGGCCTCCTCCACCGGACTCCTGGAATTTAAATACTCACACAGACTCGACTTCACATCACGCAACCCTGTTTGTGTTCAGGTGTACACTGTAAAGAATTAGCTGGAGAATTTACAGTAAATAACTGGCAAAAAAAAAAGTTGTAAAATCGCAGTTAATTACTGTAAAAATCTATTACAATATATTACTGTAATTGTTTTACAGGTTTTTACTGTATATAAATTAGTTACTTGTATTCTTATCCCGTGACCCTTCAGAGGATGAAACGGGCATAGATAATGGATGGATAGTGTATTCTTCTTTTAATAAAACAGTAATTCAATGTAATCTAGTTTACAGCTGTTTCTTGTATTCTAATAAATTACAGTAATTACCTGGCAACTAAAGCTTCCAGTAAATACCTGTAAATAAATAATACAATATGTTGTTGTAAAATGTTTTACAGTTAATAATGGTTTTAACATTAGCTGCTTTGCAAATTATGCAGAATGTGAATGAAACAAATAATAACTGTCGGAGCTGCTACAAAATACTTTTTATCAAAACTTAGAGCATTCTTTGTGCAAAAGATGCATGTACAGTAACATGAGGAAAAATTAAAGGGATAGTTCAACATTTTGTCAAATTGGCCCATTGCCATTTCAATAGATTGTCTTTATTCGTCAGTACAAGCTGTTTGTAGATCTGTAGATCATCTACCATTATGGAGTCGTGGGATTTATTGGTTTCTCAATAAACAATCCAACAACTCCACGACGCTCTGGTGGACAAGTTGTGATCTGCACATTCACCACAACATGAGATAATAACACAACTTTACCACAGTGAGTTGTTTTAGAGGTAAATTCATGCAAAACTGCTGATGTGCTTCCCTGTCATGAGCAGTTTTTCAGTTTTTAGGCCCCCAGAAAAGCTAGAAACAGTCCTGGTGAACAGTAAAGGAAACTTGAATATAAATTTTTGAATTTGAATTGAATTTTGAATTAAATTTTGAATTTGAATTTTTGAATTTATTTCAAACAAACATGTGGATAAAAAAAAAAAACAAAAACAACAAAAAACAAATAGTAACATCTTCATATACACATAAGCTCGAAAAAGGAGCAGGAAGAAGTGCACACTTTTTCTTAGTTCCTACCCCTTTATACCTCTATGAATTTACACCATCGCCATTGCTATATCTACACGATATCCATATAAATACAGTCCACATAAACACTACGTAAACATGCCTATTATAGAAAATACAATACCGTATTGGCCCGAATATAGGACGATATTTTATTCTAGAAATCATATTCTCAAAAACGGGGGTCGTCTTATAATCGAGGTCTAGACTTTTCTGTTGTCGTTACACACCTGCGCCACTAGATGGAGCTGCACCAAAGTAATCAGTTAGAATGGAGCATCACATGGAGCAGATCTGATGTTTATTAACATAATAAACAGCAGTTTATCAAATAGTATTATACCTTGATCTTCAATAACATGGAAACCTGACACGTACCTGTACTTTAAGTAGGTTACCATACTTCCTAAGATTAAATCATTAAAATGTCTAACAATACAGCAGAATGTTATCTCTGTGTGAGTTTTTCTATAATGATTGTACAATAAGAAGTTATTTGATGAATAACCTTCTGTTTTCAACATATTTTTATTTTCCCAAAATGATATCTGAAAAATAGGGGTCGTCTTATAATCAGAGTCGTCCTATATTCGGGCCAATACGGTATATTATATAAATCTATATAAATATACACTATATAAAACTACATAAATATCCCTATAAATATATATATATGCTACATACATAAAAAATATACAACATATATTACATAACTACAACTATCCCTCCCAACATACAATATATACCACATAAATATTCATATAAATATCTAAACATATCTTAAGCAAGTATAATATACCGTTTCCCCCTATTTTATTTATTTATCACACGTAATCGTTAACCAATTTCTTCTTCCATATACCTGTTTATAAATTTTTTTCTTTTTTTTTTTTGAGACCTTATTTTGGAATTTAAAAAAAAAAAAAAAAAAAAAAAGGGTTCTTGTATAAAAACTTCATCCAGTCCACACTGACAGCATCTAGATTATTTTAATGGTATGTTTTCCAACTGTGGAAGCATAAAAATGATTGTATGTTATAATGAACCGGTCCTCCGCTACCGGAGCCGTCGGACCAGCTCCTCCTCCCCGGAGTCTGCAGCCTCCTGCGGCCGCAGCTCTCTGGTTCCTCCGAGCTTCTTCTTCGGCTGGACGGCGGCGGACAGCAGCTCCTTCTGGACCCGCTGCTCCCTCTGCATCCTCAGCCGAGCCATGATCTCCTTCCTCCCCTCCGCCATGGCCTCGTACCGCCGTCTCTCCTCGCGTCTCTGCCGGAGATACGCGACGCTCGGCGGCTCCGGAGAATCAGGAACGACGGCGGCGCTGCTGCTGCGCTGCGGGCGAGACACCGGCAGCCTCTGGCGGACATCCGCCGACACCAGCCGCGGCTCCAGCGGCGGCTGCAGGTACATGGAGCTCCACAGCCGCCTGGCGTGGGCCGCGTCCTCCGGGGAGGAGCCTTCAAACACGAGGACGCCGGTCTGAAGCGACATTTAGAGAAGAAACCAGTCAAATTAATCGATATTACTTTCCAAAACCGAGGCGCTGTTTGTCAACGTTACCATGGAAACGTAAAAATGGCGGGCCGGCAGCAGACGTACGACGTAAAACCTTTCAAAATAAAGTCCCCGAGTAAAATTAAAGGGAGAAACGTTTTACCACAGCCCGCTACTAACGTATTTAGAAGCTGACATTTGGCCGAATTATGTAAAGATTATTATTATTATTATTATTATTATTATTATAATAATAATAATAATAATAATAATAATAATAATAATGAACGACTGTACATAAGCAGGCCGAGTGATTTAATGTGTAGTACCATTAATGACCACAAGGTGCTGTTTCAGTCAATGAAGCCAATAAATGCTTAACTTAAATAAGCATAATGCTTTATATTATTATTATTATTATTATTATTATTATTATTTCTTTACAACTGTCTGCATATTTATTAATGGTTGGTGGTATAGTTTGGCAGAGCCTTTAAAATAAATGACTATATAAATGACAAAACAAGTCATACTGTAGTATATACTATGTTATATGATGTTATATATAAAAGTGGAATGAAGTCATATTTATATAATAATATAATGTATATATTATATTATATAAGTGTAATTTAACCGAGTGTGTCCTTTTCTTGCCTCCAAAAACATCTGCATGGCCCTGCCTTTCATTCAGAACAACTCAAAGCTCTTAATCCGAAGGTGGACCAACTAAACGTTTTCTGATTGGCTGGATGGAGCTCTAACACTAACTTTGGAAGGAAGGCGCAGGGCACGTGCTGCTCCACCCAGGTGTCGCGGGCCGGTTTAAATAGATGGAGGAAGGAGGCAGAGCTCATCATCAGCACCACTTCAACTCACCTGACATGATAATCTCATTTTCCTGGAGTTCAGCCTGCATCCTGCACTGAGGACCGAAGCACTGAGCAGTGAGTATAAAAACTTTAATTCTCATCTTAGAATTACAATGTTCAGCCAAGTGAAGTATTTAATTTCAACTAAAGCTGCAGGATAACCAGTATAAATGTTAATATTGGCTGGAAACATCTAAAAGCTTTTGTTTTCTTGATATTCAAAATTCCAACATGTCCTTAAATAAATATACAGCGTTTTTAGGGGAAAAAAGGCTTTATTTGAGTGTGCTTCTAACTAACAACATCCTGAATTAAACTGAATCCCTGATGTGGATCACTGGCAGCAGATGTTCTGATAAACATGACAGATACGTTTATTTGTGTATCGATCTGAGCTGGTGCAGCTGCTCCGTGGAACCGCCGACACACATGGACGCGTCCTGTAATACGCCACAGTTTTGGTGTAAACGGCAGGCTTGGCTGGAGACGTGAGCTGCTGCACCTTATAAGGTGATATGCACGGCCACGTCCCTATAGCGCCCGTCTTCGGGCTAACCAGGCTTCCAGGAGCGAAGCCTTTATCCAAACATGGGCATCCCATTCACTTGCTCGATAATTGGCTTTATCTGCGTCCTGCTTTTCATCTTTTATTGCCTGATGCTTGATGGGAGGTCAGAGCAGCCTTGTGACCTGGAGGGGCCGCAGACGAGGACGAGCCAGTAAGTCGCTGGATGCAAAGCGAGGGAAATGTGGACGTTATCAGCAGTAAAGTTTGGGACGACTCGCTGAAACTAAATGTAAATTAACAGCGTGGCACGAGCGTGCAAAGGAAACAGTTGGAAGCCGGAAAGTTTTACTGTCCCCATGAGACGCAGTGAAGACCTGGAGGGGAAAGACGTTTAGATATCTGTTCACTTAGGTGGATTTAGGTGGTTCAATTACCCACAAATGACTTTGGCAGCAGCTGAACTTGGTGACGGTACCAAGTTGGTAGTTTCTCACCAAACTACAGCAGCTCAGGTCTGATGATCCCAGAGGCCTTGAGAGTTTCACTTTTATTTGGAAAAAGGCTTCAGGTGTTTCAGCACCAACAGTGAATGAGAGATAATTATTTTAGATGACACTGTAAGCCTGACTGTTACCTGATGAGCCAGAATCAGAGTCGTAAAATACTTTTCATGTAATAGATTTGCTTTTTTTCCCACTTATTTTTGATTAGTGCTGCACATAAATTAAACATGCTTTATTTTCACTGAGCGTTTCGGTGGTGAAAAGATTTTTAAAAAGCTGCTGAGGGGTTGCATTTGTGCTTGTTTTGTGTT